>JAPDOI010000632.1:0-336387 GCA_029168955.1 Aplectana chamaeleonis
CAAACTTTGCGAATTTCATCGCGTACCCGCTTTATACTCCTGTCAAGAGCAGTACCTTTCACCAGATGACTCTCTAACATTGCTTTGGAGTATCGCTGTTTCTGTGAAAGAGTTTACCGCGGTGTCTGAGTATTTTGGACTACTGGATTGGGGATTTCCATTTTGAATCAGGTGTGCGTTAGCTGTACCAGTTGTCCTGGATTTCGTAGTGTTCTTCCGTGTGCGGTGCAAAGTCAGAGTATTTGTCGCTTGGATTCGCTGGGCACGCTGCCCCTTTCTTTTCGACCATTTGGAGTCCACGCTGTTGGGTCACTTCTGTGGGCATAGGTGTGATGATGTTTACACCATGACAGTTCTTGCATCCCTCCCACTAGTACAATCTATCACGAAGTATCCCTCTCTGGCGCAATTAAGGCATCTATTCTTCCTTTGCAACGCTCCGCGTCTTGCAGCCGTGGTTTTCAAGATTGTGTACAGGCAGCTGACCTATGTTGCGTAGAATTACAAAACATGAGGCGTTAGCGTTCTGCTCTGTTTTGAGATTCTCAGTAGAAGGTTGTTCTGGCCGCGTTTTCGTTGGCGGGTCGCCTTGAAGCGAGTTCGTGGCGCCATTTGTCGCCTGATATCGCCTTCGGTTACTGTAAGACCGATCATCGACCATATCGCATATCTGATCTTCTGTGATCAATCAGATTGTTGAGGTACGAGAGGATGGTTCGCACCGCTTCCCACTCGTTGTCCTGCCTGTTGTGGGAAAGTTGACTCTGCAAGATTTTCCTCTGAAGTTTAGGCGCAAATTTTGCTAAAACTTTCCCGCGTAGTATAGGAGCCGTCCAACGAAATTCCTGGACTCTCCAGCTGCGTAAAGAGTGGGCAGATATATTCGAGAATTCGGCGTTGGCCCGCGATGACTGATTATTCTGCCTTCGCTGAATCTAGGCAACTCTTGTAGGTTAGAAACGAGATCACCATATTTCTCCCTCAAGCTGAATCGCATGAAGTCGTAGTTACTCTCGAGATGGTATAGCGCTTTATCCCAGAATTCGTGCCTCTCCTCGTAAAGCATTCACAAGGTAGTTTAAATTGTTGGCTGATCACCATATTTCTCCCTCCAGAAGCTGAATCGCATGATCATGGATTTACTCTCCGAGATGGTATAGCGCTTTATCAGGGTTCGTGCCTCTCCTCGTAAAGCATTCACAAGAGTGATTAAATTTCATCAACTCCGTAAGCGGCTGGTTGTGTACATTGGCTTCATATAAAGTCCAAAAGTTGCCGAACTCCCAAATTTTTCCCGAGCAGACAGGTATTGGGATGGCTGGCAGTTTGATTGTTTCTGCGACAGGTACCAATGCCGTGGCTATCGAGTCCCTGGGACGGTCCCTGATTCGTTCCATTTCTATTCCTAGTGCTCTTTGCTGTCGTGTCGATTGCAGCCACCGCGCGGTCGATGTATTCCCAGCTTTGTTGTTTTGCTCTTCGTCCATCTCTTCGACGTTATCGGACGCTTCGGTGAAATCATCCAGCGCGTCGCTCAGAAGCCGTATCTCTGACATTCGCTTGGGAGTTGCCTCGATGAAAAGTAAGAGTTGCCTCGTGACATCGAGGGAACTCCCGCATAAATCGACTGCGGCGTAGCCTCATTGCAGTGAAATTTTAGCCCCAGCTGGGAAAAATGTGAAACGACTCTGGTAACCATTAATGAGATGCCGTCTCGCCTCAGTCTCGCCCCACTCTCGCCTCACATTCTTCTCACATTACGAACTCTGTGGTAAAATTGTCGCCTCACATTCTTTTCACATTGCAGATTTTGTCTTGAAATCGTAGATTTTCGCTATCATATGCGCATATCGCTTCGCCATTCCACTCACCGTGGAAAATTCACTATAGATCATTGTTTATTGATCAAAACCATCACTACAATTAGTACAGCAGCGAGGAAGTCGCTACGAGAGCAACAAGTGATATCAAAACAGCCTAAAAAACTATAACAATTCTTTATCTTAAACAAATTGATAAGAGAATAGTAGATTCTTAAGCCCCTTTCATAGTTTGCCGGCCGACGTCGAACGACTCGTTATCAAATTTGATAAGTTAAGATAGATAAGATGGGTAGGGTAGGGTAGATAGATATTAAACATTCGATAATGAGTCGTCCGACGTCGGTCGGGCAAGTGTGAAAGAGGCTTTACCCTCCTGGTTCCGAGCAAATCCTTATACCGACTTAAAGCAGTTATGTCCCGATGTTTGTATGTATGTGTATGTGTGTGTGTGTGTAATTGTATTTTCCGTGTATCTTCGGAATGGCCGATCAAAACAGGGATGAAATGAGTACCAACATTTGCGTGGATGGGACACTCATCGATTGCAAAAATCAGCCTGAGTCTCCTCTTGAGCGCCTTAGGCCATCCGGGTTTGTCCGTGGGGCGCAATTTTGGCCGTGGGTCATGAAAGCCTCCATGGGTCATTGGGAGGTAGAAGGAGCTGCGCTCTAATCACGGCGACAAGTCTTCGGTAATATTTTTGCAGGACGCCGTGCAGAATCTCCAGGTTTGATGAGTCTGCGGGACAGCGGTGGTAGTGTGCAGGACCCCGGTGGGGCTCTTGCAGGCCATCATGGAAAGTGTGCAGGACCCCGGTGGGGTGTGCAGGACGTCATAGAAAGTATGCAGGAGCCCGGTGGGAGTGTGCAGAACGTCGTAGAAAATGTGCAGGAACCCAGTGAGAGTGTGCAGGACCCAAATGGGAGTGTGCAGGACGTCGTAGAAAGTGTGCACGAAACCGGTGGGAGTGTGCGGAACCCAAATGGGTGTGTGCGGGACGTCGCCACAAAGTGTGAAGGACCCCCGGTAGAGTGTGCAGAACGTCGTAGAAAGTGTGCCAGGAACCCAGTGGGAGTATGCAGGACCCAAATGGGGAGTGTGCAGGACGTCATACAAAGTGTAAGAAGGACCCCAGTGGGAGTGTGCAAAGCGTCGTAGAAAGTGTGCGGGAACCCAGTGGGAGTGTGCAGGACCCAAATGGGTGTGTACGGGACGTCATACAAAGTGTGAAGGACCCCAGTGGGAGTGTGCAGAACGTCGTAGAAAGTGTGCAGGAACCCAGTGGGAGTGTGCAGGACCCAAATGGGTGTGTACGGGACGTCATACAAAGTGTGAAGGACCCCGGTGGGAGTGTGCAGAACGTCGTAGAAGGTGTGCGGGAAACCGGTGGGGTGTGCGGAGACCCAAATGGGTGTGTGCAGGACGTCATAGAAAGTGTGCAGGGCCCGGTGGGAGTGTGCGGAACGTCGTAGAAAGTGTGGGGATCCCAGTAGGAGTGTGCGGAGACCCAAATGGAAGTGTGCTGAACGTCAGAGCAAGTGTGCAAGGACCCCAGTGGGAGTGTGCGGGACCCAAATGGGAGTGTGCAGGAACCCAAATGGGAGTGTGCAGAACGTCAGATGGGAGTGTGCGGGACGTCAACCCAAATGGAGATTGTGCCAGAACGTCATAGAAAGTGTGCAGGACCTCAGTGGGGCGTGCAGCCTGCAGAACGTGTGTAGGAAAGTGTGTGTGCAGGACCCCGGTAAGTGTACGGGACGTCATAGAAAGTGTGCAGGACCCCGGTGGGAGTGTGCAGAACGTCGTAGAAAGTGTGCAGGATACCGTGGAGTGTGCAGGACCCAAATTGTGCAGGACCCGAATGGGAGTGGGCAGAACGTCAGAGAAAGTGTGCAGGACCCCAGGTGGTGTGTGCGCGACCCAAACGGGAGTGTGCAGAACGTCATAGAAAGTGTGCGGAACGTCAGAGGAAGTGTGCAGGACTCCGGTGGGAGTGCGCGAAACCAAATGGTGTGTGTGCGGGACGTCGTACGAAGTCTGCAGGACCCCAGTGGGGTGTGCATAGCCCGAATGGAGGTGTGCAGGACATCATAGAAAGTGCGCCAGGCCCCCAGTAAGATTGTGCAGGACGGGTCGTGCAGGACCCAGTGGGGTGTGCAGTACCCCAGTAGGTGCGTGCAGGACGTCGTGAAATGAGTTCAGGACCCAGGTGGGAATGAGCAGGACGTCATAGAAAGTGTAACCCAGGAGCCACCAGTGGAAGTGTGCAGGACGTCATGAAGAAAGTAGGAGTGAAACAGCGAGATATTGTCAATTTTTTCATGCAGAAATCTTAGCCTCTGTGCAGCGAAGCCTGCGAAAACATAGGAAATCATGTATCTTAAGCGTGCCACGCGTTTTTGAGGAAATGCACGAAACTCTGGAGACACTTCCTCGCCAGTCCTGACAGAAAAGAAGCAGCAGCTCCACTCCCGCATCTTCTCTGTTCGTCACTCATTACAACCCGCTCCCACTCATTTTGATTCACTAACTTCCATAAACCAGTTTTATATATTTTGAAAGTCATAGCTTATCAAAATCTGCGCCCCACAAAAACATAAACATCCACGGAAATATTTATTTCATTTATTGAGAACAGGGGGCATGGTGTTGTTGGTCAACAAGGAAAGCCACATCTAGAATGCGAGGGAGTGCTTTCTTAAACATTACAGGGATGGAAAAGTGTAGAATAATAGCTTGGGAACATTACAGACGGAGAGTGGTCGTAAAGTGATGCCGGTAGCCACCGACGATCTACCGCTGGCTTCTTATGTTTTGCTTTTTAATCCCACATTTTCAGTACCCGACGCCCTGCTGTAAATGTGCGGCAGCCTGCTCTGCTCAGGAGAGTCCATACGGACAGCAACTTTCGGACCAAGCTAGGGTCAGTCAACACCGTTTTGTCAGAATAATCTGCCTCAGGAAACTAAGCGCACGCAAAGAGTTTCCTTGACGGCAGCTTCGCTAGTCTTGCTAGTATACTCTGTTTCCTTGCGCGCTTGTACGGAGCGGGGGGTAGGGAACAACGAGAAAGTGTGAGGAATACGGAGACGCAGCTAAAAAGCGCAGCGCAGACGCACGCGATAAAGAAATAAATTCCTCGAAACAGAGGATATCAACCCTTTGGAAGCAAAATGACCACATTCAAAGATTCAAAACAGGAAAGAAGTAAAGCAGCTACTATGATTGTGCAGGATTATGGCGGATAACAGCTAATTCGCTGAAAACAAAGAGTAGCAACTCCTCGAATACCCGTAATATTAACAGAAAAGGAACTAGATGCAAAACATTTACACCGTTATTATGAGGATTTCATAGCCAAAAAACCAGTATGAAAACCGTTTGGGATTATGCAACCATAATGAGGAAAACTAACAACTAAAACCGGATATCCTATGTATTTGCAACCTGGTACAGAAAATCATTTCTTTTTTTTGATAAATTCTGCACATCCATCTTTTTCAAAACTTTTCCGCATGTGAACAACTTAATCAGACTACGGTGTACATGATAGAATTTTATAATGCTGATACATAACCCAGCCAAAACAAAGGAGTGGAATGCTAAAACATAAAAACAACATATGCGCACCAAATTTAACAAAAAACGAGGCTGCTAACTTATTCACCTGGCGAAACTCTCAGCTCTTTAATGCTTTCCTTTGAAGACATCGCTCGCGCTGGAAACCAGTTCCCATTTTTGAGGCTCAATCTCATCAATGAGCCCACATTGACCACACCGAGTAAACTTTGGAGCATCAAAAACTTAGGGTTATGAGGTTGGAAGGAGTCGAAGAGGGAATCAAATCACCAATTCTCACCAGTCATCTGCCACTTTTTCCTTGAATTTCGATGCGGCCGTCAAACAACATGGAAAACAGATACGGCTCAACTCCACATGCAGAAAACCTTTAAAAATTACAGTGAAGAGGTCTACGAATGCAAAAAAGCTTTAAAAACGATCTTGGCATGGAATATAATTTCAAATTTACGGTGTGTTCATACTGACTTTCCCTCTACAGTTGAAGGTTGCTCATAGGCCCTTTCAAAATTTTTCTCCACTATAGAGGACAAGAACGTTCTCGAACGCTAGGTTACGTTGTTTCGTTATTCCTCCGGACCGAGTCTTCGTGGGCGCGAGCGAACAACTCGCCTGCTCCGAAAAAGTTAGGCCTGCTCAGGAGAGCATTTGCCGAGTCAGTGCCGGGAAAGTACCGCGACCCTCGACGGTGCCGCGATGGTTCTGCGATAGTTCCCAGCGGCTCCGTGATCAGGCACTTCTTTTGCCGTGTCTAGAAACCTCGACATCGCCGCGAAAGTACCGCAGCGACTCCGCGTTAGAACCGCGCCGGCATCGCGAGAGTGCGGCAGCGAACCCGCGTGAGGTACGATATACTGTCCAATGTGGTAATACGAAATTGTCGCCAGTTAAATGACCCAAGTTTGAGATACATTTCGTATTCCCTTGGGCGCAAAATCAGCGGTAACCTCTGTCCCTATCAGACAGAGGACGTTACGACAACATGTGCGTATTTTTGTCCTTAGGCCCCCTAGTTGTATTATAATTCTTGAATAACTTCATATCAGATTACTCTCTCGGGGCCGCTGCGGCACTATCGCCGGGCTGAAGTGGCTGCCGCATCGCCGCTACGGCTCCGCAGTAGTTCCACCTCGACTCAGCGGTAGTGCCACCGCGGCTCCGCGATAGTGCCACTTCGGTGCCTGTAGGCGCCGAGCGGCACTATCGTGGAACACAACAATTTCTCAGAGTGGGACCGGGAAATATGAAGTTTTTTCTCGCTCACATGAGTCCAAACGGAGCAAACGAAAGGGAACGATCGTTCATGGCGATATAACACTGATGAGGAGGCTTTGACATGATGGGCCCGAGAAGCATAACTTCCGGGTGGCAGAATTAAAGGAGAAAGACCATACATGCTCGAGACTTGAGTACATATCGAACACGTGTGGAATATTCATTCTCTGACTAGGCGTTTTAAATAAGGCGTTTTGAGCCTCGTTCCAGAAAAAATCCAAAATTTCGAAGGAGTTTGGAAATTAATCCTAAACTTTAAGACGAAATTCCGGGAAAAAAAATTCCGAAATTTTGAACAGGCCAGTCTCGAGAAAATCAAAATTTCCATTATTTTTTCAGGAAAATTCACGTTCAACTTCGACCGGAAATTTTTTCCTAACTATTTTTTCACTTTTCGTTCGTTCAAAATTTCGTCGAACGATTTTTTCGAATTTCGTTCGATCGATTATTATTTCAGACAGAATTTTTCATTTTCGTTCGTTCGAAAAGGTTCCAGACGAAAATTTTTCAAAATTTGTTTATTCGACATTTTTTGAGATTAATACAACTTCATATAACACCCTATACCAATACAGTTATAACCAAATTATTGTCAGACGATATCCAGAAGAAAGAGAACGAAAATGAGAAAAGAAAAAATTATAACGGAGAAGGAGGAACTGGTTGATGGCTGGTGATGGAAAAATTGGCTATAGGCCATATCGATCGTTTTTCATCGAGGTGGCGTTGGAAAAGAAAGAAGCGCGAGCTGGGGAACGTGTCGTCAGGAAGTTGCCTCACATTTTCATCACTTTTTTCCACACTTTTTTTCAGCAATGCCTTCAGCGCGACGTGAAATAGTAAACAGCCGAAAAAAAGTAGGTCGAAACTAGCAGCCGAAAAAGTGAGGCGAAACTCCCAGCGCCGCCCTACGAGGCGACTCCCAAGCGAATGTCAGAGATGCTTTCTTTGAGTTCGGAAGATCGATGCGTCCTCCTGCGCAAATGGCTCAGTGTGCCTCATGCGAGAATTCCTCACCGATTCGAGAAACGTCTACTATCCGCGTAAGATTATTGCCTAATCGCGTCAGAGCCGCTTTCTTAGCTTTTAGGGTTGCCGGCCCAACCATTTTGGCTTACTTTCGTCAGAGGAAATTTTAAATCAAAATCGAGTTGAAAAATAAATAGAAACGGCCGACGCTTAATACTTAATGGAAAGGAACTTAATAGAAAAGGAATTTAAGCGAGTGGTAATTATGGAGCGAGGATACTTCAGCGGAACCTGGTTCAGCGAAGTTTTAATGGATTTTGTAAATGCAAATTCTTGAAAAGGGAAGCCAATGTAGAATCTTCAGCGGAAACTGATTTTCGCTAAATCTTGAGGATTTTGCAAAAATTAAAATCGTGAAGTGCGGAACTATGATCAAATAAAGAAAGGGATACAGAAAAAAATCCGTTTTCTGCAAATCTTAATGACTTGCAGCTGGTTGAAAAAATTGATCACAAAATCAGGATGACAATCAGAGAACGAGGAACGCCACAGCGTACTTGTCCAGCGAACTAGGAAGATTTTGAAATCGTACCTCACTGCTATCCCGTGTCCAGTAGAGGCGATGCACCATAAAAATGTTGCTGTGGGCGGTGGGTCAATCCGAATTGGTACGATCGCTTTATTGCCAGCCTCAAACTTGGGTAATTAAACCGTACCCTTTTCGGAGGTAATATAACAACGAACGAGGCACACTGCCCCACAAGAAATAATATTATAGAAACACGAGCAATCACATCAAGAGCATGAATAGAAAGAAATACATGATGAGCATTAGATCAAGACACACATCTAGAAGAGAGCACCTGTACTTAGATGCAGCTAAGTAGAGATAACAAAAAATCAGACTACAGAACCTCTAACGACAAGATACCTAAACAAAAGCCGATGAGCTTTCCAACAAGAAAAGACTGAGAGCTGCGAGACGATATGGTTGTATCATAAGAAAAAGCCCGACCGCGTCGTTGGCGCTGGTGCTTCTACCGTCCCCGCCGTCCCTCTACAGCAGCTTCGACGTCGCGGGCGACGGCGCGACGACGCCCGCGAACCGAGAGCCTCCCGATGACGACGGGGACAGCCAGACGCCAGCACAATCGCAAACCGCGATAATTAGCTCGAGAAATTGATATACCGGGTTTTCGCCAAATCTAATCCGGAGCCAGTCGACAAAATGCGATTATTTGCCGCTGTCGTGCGGCACCACCACCGCCGGTCAGGGGCTTAAACGATTGCGAGGGGCGATCCGACCGCCGCGGAGAGGTCGCCAACCGCATTTTTTCTGCGAAGTGTTCGCTGTTTTGAGCATTTGATGATTTTGGTGATTCCACAGTCTATTTTGCCCCGTCTGGTCTATTTTTTTGCAACACCTGGGGGACGGGCTAAAGACGCTTTACTTTCCACTGCTATATGTTCAGGATATCGTCTCCTCTCGACTACTTATTCCCCTATGTGAGAAGTCAGATAGCTCCATTACAAAGGTATGGTTGACGGAGGAGTGTTACCGCAACTGAAATGTGCAAAAATCTGTAAACAGGTGTCGCTTGGAACGTCGTCAGCAGATGAACATGGTTACTTCTTTTTCTCGACGCGGGAACAATATATGGTCAATCCCGGTGGAGGAAGCGGTACAACAGAAGGGCAAAAAACACGGTCAATAAAACGATTAATGTTTCCTATATCTAGAAGTCAGAAGTCTAGCATTGGACTCCATGTTCGTTCAGAATATCCTTATTTAGGCCATCTCCTTGCTAGTGACCTTACTCTCTTTCATTTGTGATGGACAGAAATTCCCACGTTTTGGTGATAATTCACTCATGAGACAACTGTGGACACAGCAACACAATAGTATAGCTTCGAGACTAGAGGTCTTTCTCTGATTCTTCTTTTTGTTGGAAGCAGCTGATTGAATTTTGTGGCTTCACAGAGAAAGAAACTGTGAAGGCTTGGCGAGCAGAAGGCCGGCAGGATACGCTCCTTTCTGGGATGGGGTGGGAGCGCTGCAAAAGTCGCCTGCATATGATATATCCCTCAGAAGATCTAACATTCGTTCCTCTCGATGCACACTGCTTCCAAAGAGAAGATTAAGAATGGCCAGCTGAACAGCGAAAATGGTCGCCAGTTAAGGTTCTTGCGGTAGCTTTGTATAGCATGCCAGGGGCCAGTAGCAATCATCCCGGAAGGTGAACGCTAGCGGCTGCCACCGCGTAGTGACTGTTTGAATCGTGCGCGTGGACGATCAATGTAAACGCGCCACGCCATGGCGATGCATGCGCGGAGGCTACTGTTAACCGCTGCGGTCAGCCTCCCAGCCGCGGTTAGTGTTTCTAAACTCCAAGATGGCTGACTGCTCAAACGTATGGTGACTTCGCTGAGCGGAGTGGTGACAATAATGTTTTGTAACCGCAAGAGAGGCGAGGAAACGGGGAAATGAGAGACCCGGGCTTGAATGGACGAACTGGAGAGAAGCGGAAGCGCGTGATTGGAGGAAACTCAGGTTTACCCTGCCGCCTCTTGCAAATGAGAAACAGTGACGACCACCACCGCTGAGGCGCTGTTCATACTACTCCTTCAACGCCAGCGCGGTACGCGCGGTGGCCTTTGTGTATGAAAAGATACTTTCTTACGCCGGTGAAGCGCGTGCCGCGCTAGTGGATTCTATGAAAACTCCGCGGCGACGCCATGGGAAGAGCGGTGAAACTGGAATGAATGAGACGATCGATAAATATTATCCAGTGGATGAAAAACGCCAAGCGTTTCATCCACTTATATGAATACTGCAGCGACGATGCCATGGCGGAGCGGGCGAAGCTTGACGGCGCGTGCCGCGCCGACGAGGCGTCAAGCCAATCGTACACAAACGCCACGCCAGCGCGGCAACGCGCGTACCGCGCTGGCGTGCGTTGAAGTAGATATAAATAGCGCCCTGAGCGCCGTGCAGGCGGAAGAGAAATAGCGCACGAAGCGGCGAAGAGGAGTAGAGCATGACAAGTCGGTTATGGAATCGGGAAGCCGAACAAGGTTACTGAACTTCGAAGAGAAAGCGCGCTCCAAGGAGAGTTAGTTGACCTTCGCGCAACGCGATAACCTGTCCTTCTCGGTTGCTCATCGCCTTAGCACGGCAGGGATGCCCTAACCGTTTATTAACGTCCCACTTGAGGGGAAGGAAAACACTCAACACTAAATAGGGAGTAAGCGCGACATGAAGGAAATTATAAGGCAAGACTTCAATAACTCTCGACAAGCCAGCAACAGCTAATCAGTCAATGAATAAAGGCATCTTTCATGGTCCTCACCATGAGCGCTGTACGCGCGTAAAGCGAAACCCCCCTGACGGCGGTTTCACGATTCAAAACAATATTCGCTTCTTAGTTTATATCCACCCCAATATAAATAATTATGGGACTATCCTACGCTACCGTATACCACGTAACTGCAAGCCAGGTAATTTTTGTCCATGCCGCAGTTGAAGCCCATATTTGAAACGCACCGCCGTGGCGGTGCCGCCCGCAGAATTCATAGTTTCCTCACGCGTATCGCGTGGTAAAACGTTCCATAGTCCATCGCTGATCCCGCGCGTGCCGCGCTCACGGTGGGGACTATTAAAGATGTCTGGGAGAATCGTACGTACGAGTTAGCAAATTAACGAACGAAATGGAAAGCGCTGGCGGTGCATCTTCGAACTCAGACATTCGCCGGATCCGACCCCAGCTTGAATCGGGGTCCAACCCCCAGATTTCTGTCGAGTCGGACCCTTTAGCATTGTTACTTCACGTAGTCCAAAGTGAGAAGACATGGGGAGAATAAATTTTATTTCTCCCACGTCTCAGTTGGAAAGAAGTGAGGGGCGAAAACGGAAAGGGGTTCGACCCGACAGAAACCTGCTTTCGGACCCGTTGAGTTTCTGAGAAGGTAAGCTTCGCAAGCGGGTAAGAGGCAAAAATCAGCGAAATGAATGCACACCGACCCTTCGCTGCAATGAGAGCATTTTCCTCATCGCTTTCGCATCACGAAGACAGTTCCCTCCATCGCGCCCAGGAGCCCTGGTTACTCTATGTACCGTATGCCGAAAATCATCCCACGCAACATTTTTCGTCCCACTACTCAGAGTCGGAAGGTCCGATTCGGCCACGATAGGCCTTCTAATCGGGCTACCTAGTCGAGCTGAAAGAAACTTTTGCAGCAGCAATGTGCTGCTCCGAGGAGCACATGGCCTGTTCTATAGGACTACGTGACGCAGAAAGACAAAACCCTTGCCGCACCCCCCAGTCTTCACGCGGCAGCACAGTGGCGTGTTCGATAGGACTACGTGGCGCAGCGAGGAACAAAACTTCTTTGCCGCACCCTATTTCTTACGCTGCAGCACGTGGCCTATTCTATAGGACTACGTGGCTTAGAGAGACAGAATCATTGCCGCGCATCCGTTTCCCACGCAGCAGCACGTGGCCTGTTCGATAGGACTACGTGGCGCTGGCGGCCAGGTCCCTCCCTTTCGACGGGAGCTGATCTTCCAACGAGGATACGGCGGGTTTAAGTCACGGCCCGCAGCGAGGGTATCACCCCCACAGCAGTCCGCGACAGGACTATCACCCTCGCAAACGGATCGGACAGCGGAGAGTGCCTTCTTTCTTGCTGAGGACCGTTGGGGGAATCCCCTTAGCGGTTAAAATCGTCTAGAAAGTGACTCGTAGTCCCCTTCCAGGAGCGGCCCCGAAAGGCGGACTGCGCTCTCTTTGGAATCGAGCCGCATCTTTATATACGTGCTTTGTGCGGCTGAATGCGCCGGGTCAGTCTCTGAAGGGATCGATCAACGTGCAGTTCAATCATGGGCGGCATTGTGTCTAGTTCGTCGTCCAAACTCATTATAGTCGAATCAAAAGCGTATCGTGGCAGAGTGAAACGGCTATGATTGGCGCCACGTGCTTCTCATTTCGGACGACGATTAGGCCACGTGGCGCACGAAAAGTACGTGGTTGGGGTAGTCAGTCGAATTCAACCGCTTTGTAGTCAAATTGAAAGTTTCTCTATTGTGGCCGAATAGGACCCCGACTCTCTGAGTACGTACTTCATTGAAACTTCCTTCTTACTTCAGGAGTCGGGGGTTCTATTCGGCCACGATTGGCTTTCGACTCGACTACAAAGCGGTTGCTGACGACGATATGGCCACGTAATTTTCCTTACTTGCGCCATGTGGCCTAATCGTCGTCAAGTAGAGAAGCACGTGGCGCCAATCATAGCCGTTCCACTCGGCCACGATACACTTTCGATTCGACTACGATGAGTTTGGACGACGAACGAGCCATAATGCCCATGATTGAACACGTTGATCCCGATCGCTTCAGAACTTGACCCGGCGCATGTCAGCCACACAGCGCACGTATATAAGGGCTCGATCCCAAAGAAGAGAGCAGTGCGCCCGCTTTCGAGGCCGCTCCCTGGAAGGTGACTACGAGTCACTTTCTGGACGATTTCTTGAACCGCTAAGGGGTTCTCCCCACGGTCCTCAACGAGGGGATCTCCCTCGCTGTCGACCGTGGCGAAGGTCATGTCCTTGTCGCGGACTGCTGTGGGGGTGATCCCCTGCTGCGGTTTGTGAATTGGACCGTATCCTTGTTGGGGGAGACCCTCCTGTTGGGGGAGACCAGCCCCCCCCCAGCGCCACGTGCTCGCATATCGAACAGGCCACACGTGCTGCTGCGTGGGAAAACAGGGGTTCGTAGAAGGTTTTGCATGTCTGGGCCACGTGCTCCTATTGAACAGGCCACCTGCTTTAGCGTGGGAAATAGAGGATGTGGCAAAAGTTTTGCCTCGCTGCGCCAAGTAGTCTTATCGAACAGGCCACGTGCTCCTCGGAGCAGCACGTGCTGCTGCAAAAGTTCCGCTTTCGACTCGACCAGGTACCTGAATAAGAAAGCCTTATCGTGGCCGGAATAGGACCCCCCGACTTTTCTGAGTAGTTAACACCTCTTCCTCAGGCGCTTCACCATCGTCGAAACAAGTTAAAAATACCAAACTCGCTTTGGTAAAAAGCTATTTGAGCAGCATTCCTGATCTGTTTCACAAAGTAGAATTCCAAACATATCCAGGTGATCAATCCAGCATGGAGACGACGAGCAACTGTATCAAGAAGCTCGCCGCGTTGTCATTGCCCAAATTCAGTATATAACAGTGCACGAATACTTGCCACTTTTGATTGGCAATGAGGCAACGGTCGAGTGTTTTCATGATCTGTTCATAAAGCTCATCCCTAAAAGAAGAATGGCGCTTTCCAGATCAAACTGAATATTTCAACTCGCTCCGGATCAGTTCACTACGTTCTACGATTCCGAAATTGATTCAGCCACTCTTAACTCCTTTGCGGCAGCCATTGGCCAGGTCCTTTCCAATATTAATCAAGAATTTCTTCACCAAATCTCGTTGGTTTTCAGTTCTTCGACACCATGCAAATTGCGACTGGAAATCACCACCTCCAGCGCTGCACACAGGAAAGTTTCAGTATGCATTCGGAAAATTGTTAACTCCATGCACAGAATAGAAGATCATTAAGGTTTGGAAATGTTGCAGAGAACTCTCTCAGTCAGCCGGCAACTCGTCCCGGCTTGTAGCACGTTTCCAACGAAAGAACTTCGAGCACATCACCCTTGGAAAGCTTGATGCTCCTGCTTTTCTCATTCATCGTGGAAGAGACCACGGGATACCGAGCTATGTGCAGGTGGCGCGAGTTCTGTGGTGGTAGTAAGGTGTGTGAAACACACGAAGTAAGTTTCCCTCGGCCGTTTTAGAAAGTTAATGTAATTGGCTTCAGGTGACAAGCTACGACGACTTGACGGACATTTGTCGTCGACCCACAAAATCTCATCCCTATCCTCCACAAACTTTATCGTTCGGTATGTGAGACCCCGTTCAGATCCGGCGGAAGCCGTTTCTAGTGCGACTCCCCCATATTGCGCCCACCTACACGGTGCCTTGCACCAATGAAGCATTTCGCCTGATTTACAATGAAGCCCGAACGAGCTGGCGAGAAAATAATGATAACTTTTAGGTTGAGGATGTCGATCTGCTTTGCTCTTGCACTGGCTGAGAAGCCAGTATTTGGCTATCCTCTTTTAGTTGGACCCTACAATCCCACTTGCATACTGGCGCTTCAGTACCAAAAGGTGAAGGATCAATATTTTGCATTAAGCTTAACTCTCACGGGAGAATATATCCCAAAATCTGTTGGTATATCGGACTATTCAAACGAACAAATTATGCTCTCTCTACAAATGATCCCCAAGTCACTTAGCAGTTGTGGAGAGAAAGATTGAACTGTAGCTACACAACCCTGTGGCGCATACTCCCGAGTTCTGCAGAATTAGATCAAAGAGATGGGGATGTTGAGGATATATGTGCAATTTACATATATCTACGTATCCTTTGTTTCGGGATAAATTTAGTTTGTGTCATTGCAGACTCCGCGCTGCGGGCATGTTACGGCCGACTGCTAAAAATTTAGTTTCGGAAATTACGGGAATCGTTCGGCAGCGAATAGGAACCTCCAATTTTTGGTGTTTTTATTATTATTTTCGTGGTGTTGCCTAACCCAGAACCTGCATTTAGCGTTTCGTTACTGACTTTTTAATTCTTTAGCAAGCTTTTCTATTCATCGTGAATATTTCACAATTTTTTCTATTGTTTGGCTGGTCCGAATCTCCAAAAAAGAAAACCCTGAAGAAAGCATACACACTCGCGAAACCAGTTGAGATAACGACGTTGATTAACTCAGACGACGAACACTAGAACGCCTACGTCTTTGGAAGTGTCAAAACGAGCCAAAACGCGACCGTTTTGAAGGAATAGAAATTTTTATGAAGAAAGAGGGGTTCCAACATCTCCCACCGCACAAAATTGCTCTAATAAGGTTATTTCAACTCATTTTCGAGGCTCCAAAGCGACGTGAACGTTCAGCGCCCAGCCACAGACGGAGTGGAATAACACATTAGATATCCAATCATGTTTGCCGCTCCTGTGCCCTTTGCGAGCGCGCGTTGTCCGTTTTCAACCAAATTAAACAACAACCCGTTGTAACTTCATTTCAATCAAATGTTCCGGGGTTTTCTTGTCAAATCTCAATATGTACTAGCAACTCCAAACTTCGATTTAGACCGTAGAATCGATGGCGTTTTTAGAGCAGGTATGCTGCCCCCTCAATATGTTTTGTATTTTTTATTTTTTCGTTGAAAACCCTTAGCAAACGGTCGTTATATAAACAATTTTAACATTTAAAAACCAAAGAATTTCGGAAAATGACGTGAGATAGGAGAAATCAGGTAAAATGTAGAAAAAGACTCACATGATCAGCCCTGATGAGGGCGGGCGCGGAAGCTCGTACGAAATCGAAGTGTCGCAGCGATGTCCTGGCAACTTGAGTCCGCAATGGCTCACACTCGAATTCAATCCCCGGAACAAAGGATACATAATACAAGCACAAACAAATGGAACAAGGAGCGGAAACTAGAACTGACAATAGATTAAAGACAGTGTTTCACGATGAGAAATCGTTTTTTCTGCGTTTTTTGCCTGTCTTGAAGACGGTCTCATGCTGATTCCGATGATGTTTTTGGAAGTCGTACAAGGACCTTCTAGGAACGGAGTTATGGTCCCCTCAAAAAATTGAGAGCTAGTGAAGCATTATGGACCTTGAGTTGTCCGAGGCTTGTAACTACCGTCTTTTTGCAGCCGATGTATACAGCGAGAGCTGGACCTGAGGGTGAAAGAGAGAAGTTGGGAATGAATAGAAAGAACGCAGGGCTTTTGATCGGAAACCATCGCTCATATCACAATCTCGAGCATTCATTCGTTCACGTCGGTGGGCGTGGAAAGTGCATCTGGGTGTGACGATGCTGACGGGTGTCCAACTTTGGGGCCGTAGGGGACCGTTCCAAAGCCTTCCATTTTTTCTTATTTTTCAAAGTTAAGGGTTGCGCTAATCCCCGCAGCTGCCGATCTCCTACCAAGAAATCAGACATGGTTTTTATCGTGGACACTGCCTTTAAAGGAATTCAAGTTAATGACCAACATAATTGACTGCTTTTTGCGGTCAAGCTTCTCCACGACACCAGAGAAGCGTTCTGATTGAAATACGCATGATGTTTTTGGAGTGAATAATCACCACCTAAGGTTGCCGGAGCATAAGGGACATCTGTAACGCCTTGAATTATTATTAGTTCCAGTTGTGCTTGTTGGTCGAATTTACAGCTCAAAAATGCGTGGCTGCCCCCCCCCATCACTGCGGTACGCCTTACAGAGAGGGATCCACGTGAGCTGTGGATTCGGTCAACAAAGCCGTTCAGTCCTACTCAGTGAGAGAATTTGTTCGCTTTAGACGCTTGTCAAAGGTGATTATTACACTGCTATTACATATGTACTCTGGAACCTTATTATTCACTGAAGATTCCAAATTGAGCTAGTTACTCAGCCGTTGAGCATTTGCAATGCTTCCAACTTCAGGTGATTCACGGCGACGGGTTCTGGTATCTCGACTCAACATCCCGGCGACTCTGCCTTCTCTCTGGGCCTCAGTTGAGGGCGATCACCAGTGGTACCTCTCTAGCTGGCGTTATCTGTCGTTTTCCTTTCGGGGAAGCAGCTTTCGTTCCAACCACACGCGTTTCTAATGCCCGATAGAGTTCAAGTTGGTGACTGGTTGAACTTTTCCTTCTTATTCTTTGTTTGCGATAAAAACCATCGTCGACATTTCCATGCTATTGGTTTGAGCTTGAAAAGACTCGGAGCTTTAAAAAGCTTGAAAAGAGTGTTTGCTATGGAAAAAAGTTGCCTCTTCTTTGCGGAAAAACTTGAGCTTTGGGTCCCTCTAAGAAAATTAATAACGGAAGTACGACAAAAAAAACGGCCTGGAAGAGTGTGAAAATCTCGTGAACCAGCTGACCCGTTGGATCACCCTCCCACCCATGTCATATTGACAGCTTCCCTGCGTTCGTTTCACCAGAAAACAGTTACTAAACAAATTTTTTTGTCTTTTATAGCAAACGTTTCTGACATCCAAGCACGTGCAATGGCCCAATCACTTGTTTTTAGGAACTTTCGAAAAGAAAAATCACCTGAAAATTTTGAAGCGCCAAAATCATTTCTGACATTAGAATTGACGCCCGGTCTGCAGTCCCCCGAATCACACCAAACAGGCGTTATTAAATATTTCAAGGTTTTTCTTTTCCCCAGAACCGTTTTTTCCGGCATCTATGGAGAGTTCTGTGGGAATTTTTTCACTTATTAACCCCTACTTCGTGGACTCAACCTATGGTAACGTCTCCTCATTAACCTCCCTACTTCATGGACTCACCAACTGAAAAACGTCGAACACTAGGATGTAGTTTTTATCATGAACACTGCCTAAAAAGCGAGAAGCGCGAAATCCACACACTCGCCAAAGGTCGCGGGCCAGTCTTAGCCTCACCCGCGGAACCGTGGTGGTCATGCTAGATGCGTTTGTGCGTGCGGTACGGGCTAGCCGCGCCGTCTGGACGAAAAAGACAGAAAATTTACTACACCGCACTGTACTCGATGCGTGCCGTTACGCGTACGCTCGCGCTGTCTGCAGCCTAGGCTACTGTTCTGGAACACAGCTGTATACTTTTTGTATCCATGGACTTCCTCTCGTTATTTTGCAGCAACTTTCCCGTGCAATGCAATGGGTCAATACACAGAGATATTTCTCTAGCTGAATGGGAAAATCGATCGGTTGAGCTTCCAAAACCAGGCCATGACATCCACGATCTACTGCAAGAAAGCGAGACAGAATCTGGAAAGAAGGAAGACGTTCAAAGCCGAAGGGTGAGTTATGACAAGCTCTTGTTGCAGGTTTGTTACATACTTCTTAGAAACCTTCCCCTTCACTATGAAGCTGCAACGCTGCAGTCTCAGATTTCAAAATCTGCATAAACGAGAAACTCGTCCACGAGTCGTTTTGCCACTTAACTTTGTAATGCTTAAGGATCCACCCGGCCACCCGCACTTTCACTAGTTCTTTGTATGCCTATATATGCACATAATGATGCGACCGGGAAGGAAAAGGAGCTGTGAGGCTGTCCGGCGCCTCAAGAAGTACTTCTTGAGGTGATGCCTCGCTCTTCTCTCTTCCTGGAAATTTACATCGCTAATAACCTTGTATCCAAAGGCGACAGAAATTGTTGGCAGCACTGAGAGTCTCCTCATCACAATTTCGCTGGAAAATTCGAAAGGCTTCGAGATGCCCACATTCAACCTTGAATGGTGAGAAGACCAATTGGAGCTATGTTACGCTCTTTTCCGGAGGGTTCTCCACTTCACTTTCAGGTTTTATTTCGCAGTACTGCCCACCAGACGAATGCCGTCACTGAGCAGTTGCCTTGCGACCATACAAACGAAATACAGGTAGTGTGTCCATAATGTGGGACCTGTCCGCCCGGATGGAATCGGTCGGCGTGCGTGTGTGCAGAGAGCCGTTGCCAAAAGTCATTATTGCGGGATGAGCTTTTCCGCGGTTGCAAACAGCTGTTTGTGATATTGCTCACCAGGGCTGTGCATTATAACGTTAACGTGTTAACGCATTACCGAGCTAACGCGGGTTTTTCTCGAAAATTAACGATTAACGCTTAACAAAAAAGATGACACTGATCGATCCGTTTCAATGGCGAATTTCCAAAACTAGGGCCGTGCACGTGCGCGTCGGCTGTCAATTTTTCGCTTGTTGTAAGAAACATATCGCTGACTCTCAATGATTTCCCATTCCATTTTTGGTTATTTATTCTCAGTATCAAAGAATTCATATTCGTGTTCCCAAAAAAAGGACATATGAGAGTCTGATCTAAAGCCTAAGCTTGCTCGGATGAGCCAGGAGCGGGAGGACGAGCTTTGCTTCTCGTAGACATTGGGATTGGCGGGCCGCCGGCATTTGCCTGGCGAGGAAAAAAACCATTCCCGGTGTCGGACAGCCATGATAGCCGGCGGTCCGCCAAAACCCTGTCAGCAGTCCGCCAGGAAGTTGGCCGACTTTGCTGGCAGTCTCTTTCAGCTAATATCTGGATGCCCGCTGTTGAGCAATCGTTTGCCAGCGGTCCGCCAGTCTCTTGGCGGCTAATATCTGGATGCCCGCTGTTGAGCAATCATTTTGCCAGCGGTCCGCCAATATCTCTTGGCAGACCGATGAGTCGAGGTGGAGTCCCTCACCGCAGATCGTTGCGTACGAGATCTCGCCTACGCATAACGGTGTCTGAGGGTGGGGGCCCACCCCACCTTCCCTCCCCCTAGCCGTGGGGACTTTCGCCCTTAGCTGCCAAAATTATGCTAGCCTCTGTGGAGGTGACTTCAGGTCACCTTCCAGGGCCGGCATCAAAGTTCCGAGGATTAGCACTCATTGGACTTGAATTGCCTTATATACCGGCTGGAAGGAGCTTTATCAATGAAATCAGAGATTAGACTGTAACATACGTTAAATCGTGCTCTCTCGAGTGCCAGTCATTTGACGACTCCAGCGCCAGAAAGCGAAGGCCACTGGGCGGTTAAGCGCCAGCCGAGTGCCGATTGGCGGATAACTGCGTTTTTCATGCACTCGGTAATTTCGAGGTGTGATCGCCCGTGTCAGCTGAATGCAAAATATCGCTCAGCTTTCAGGCAACGCTGGCACATACTCGCCAGCCGTCCCCGCTGGCATTGTGAATGACATGACAGAATGTGTATGCCAACTGTCGGCCTCGTGATTGGCATTAGCCATCTAAATGCCAGCTGTCGCAGCTGTTGTTGAGCAACTGGCGAATTTTCGTCAGCTGTCCGCTGCTCTCAATATATGAGTACCCAGCTGAGCGGTCGATAATAGCAAAATTTAACAATGATACGAACTTTTGATGAGATAAGCCCGAAGAAACTTTCTTCGACCGGCTCAAAATAGAGGTAGCAAGACGCTATACCTCCACGGTAGAATAATCTATCGAATGAGGAACATTTACCTGTGAGCGGGTATGGAAAGCCGGGTTGCTGATACCCTTCGGAGCATACCATCACTTTGTCGGAAATGGCAACGTGATTAAAACAAATAAACAGCACTTCTAGTGCGGAAATTATAAAGTCGTTTTTGCATACAAACAATCGACGCAGACTTTTTTCTCACCTTAATGTATTCTGCCACAGACATAAAGACTGCCTGCCGCATTTGTGGACACGCAAAGACATATAGTGTAGTCCATCAAGAGTTGCATATTTTATCAATGAGAAGCGGGTTGGTCGGCAATCAATGTGTATGGAACTCATTGAAGCACATCGCTCCTGCTCAACCGGTGGCGAGCGCTTCTAATGGGAGAGGGACTATAGAGATAAAATCAGAGATCCCACTGGTGTAATTTCAAAACTCGTTAGGCGCTTCGTTCGCACCTCGGCTCGCTCGCCAGAAGGCCCCTCCCACCTCGAGAGAGAAAGAGCAGACCAGCTAAGATCCGGCGCGGCAGCTTCCGCGCGGCGAGTTATGCAGAGCTCAACTGCTGTCTCTCCGACTACGATTGGACCACAGACGGTAACCGATCCACTGCCAGTATATTGATTACAGGATTGACAGCACATGTTTTATTAGATTGGCATTCAATAGATATTACATGGGCAGATATCTAAATTACTTTACCTAAATATTTGTAAGCAAAAATTGTTTTGTAAGACCCACTAGAGCATTACACGCGGATACATTATTAATTAACGTTCACTGGGTTTATAACACGCGGATAAATTATTAATTTGCTTAAGTATTTGGTGACAAAAAATAATACAGAATTACCCAGCTGGATTTGTTGCAAAACGCGACATCTTTTTGCAGTACTCCACAATCTCGTTCCGAAGCAAACGCCATGGTCGATTGCCTTCCTGAACCTGTAATATCACCTTGGAATTTTTAGTTGATATGAATTTTCGAAAAAAAACTGTTCTCATGTGAAGAAGTTTGATTAGCTTTCCATTTCCTGTGCGATTATCCCTCTTTTTCGCACATCCCTTACTTCATGAATGCGAGCGTTCTGAGGATCCTGGAATGAAAAAGAAATTCCACCTTCACATGAAACTTTTTGAGAATCGTGACAGGAAAATACCTCTTTTTAGGAAAATACCTCTTTTCCAATCTTTTTAGAGCAGCCCGTTCCTCACAATCGACTCTTTTTTCATTGTTTCTATCAAAATACTCAGTGGAGGGTGGGTTCTCCTTCGATCAAAAATTCCTAATCTCCTGATAGTTGGAAATATCATTTTCACTTAGGAGCCTTTTTTTGCATTTCGCCCTAACCTGTAGAAACGCCTCAGCAAGTAGTAGTCCTTAAATCTTCAATCCCTCACTTACACTACAGCTTTTGAAAGGGCCCACTCATCCGTGTTGCGTGGAAATATGCCAAAATGTGCTTGCACTTAACATCGGCGTGGATCGTGAAGAGACTTTGCGTTCACTGTTGAAGGTTGGCGCCAACTCGGTGCACCTATGCTGCTGATAGCATATGGCGCCGAGTTTGCGCCAACCTTTCAACAGTGAATTCTGCGAAGTCTCTTCACGACCCATGCCGAGGTTACTATAGGCGTCGTGGTCTTGAGGCACGGGCGGCTCATGCAGAGGCATTTCCACCTCCAGAGAGTTACTCTGAGGAAGAAATGGAATACCTCGCAAGCTTTTTTGATGAATTTCCAGATGTTTTGAGCATCTCAATCAAAATGACCTACCTTTCATGACACGTGCCACCAATCGCTCACTCTCTTATCCCTTTTTCCAATCCTTGCGTGTGCCGTGTCAGTGCAATACCATCTCCTTTTTCTAATCCAGGCCTGTGAGAGATGGAAGGCACAGCCCTGCACTGACGCCGCCGTAGGGAACGTTTTGTTCGCCGCATTTATGGCGGCTTTTTCATCAGTCAAGAGTCCACCTGAGTAGGAAACACACTCCAAATGCAGCTTCAGCGCTCCGAATATCCTGGTGTATACGATTTCTGTCTTTTTTGTTGTTATACAAAACAACAAAGGGATTTCAACCCTATGGGAGCATTTGCCGTGGATGGCATACAGTTGAGCGTGGCTCCCTAAAGTTCTAAGGTGCACGGTGTGCACACCATCTGCCACCAGTGTGTGCAGCCCATTTTCAAAATAGAAGATTTTCAATCAAGGTAAGGTGGGGAAACGGGGGATGAGCGGCGCGCGAACGAGATGAAGCAAAGTGCGTGAGGCGCCGTTTATACTTTCGCCCCCGAGTTGGGCGGTGGAGTGCATTCTCAGACATTGGGGTAGGCGGACCGCCGGCATTTGCCCGGCGAGCAAGAGCTCTTCCCGGTGTCGGACAGCCATTAGCCGGCGGTCCGCCAAAAGCCTGTCAGCGGTCCGCCAGGACGTTGGCCGACTGCTGGCAGTCTCTTGGCTAATATCTGGATGCCCGCTGTTGAACAATCATTTACCTGCGGTCCGCCAGTCTCTTGGCAGACCGACGAGACGAGGTGGGTCCCCACCGCAGATCGTTGCGTAGGAGATCGCCTGCGCAACGGTCTGACAATGAGATGGGGACTCTACCCCACCTTTGCAGGGCCGGCATCAAAGTGCCGAGTGAACACTCATTGGACTGAATCGCCTTATATACCGGCTCGGCTTATCAACGAAATCAGAGATCAAGCTATAACATGTTAAAACGTGAGTAGTCGTCAACTCTCTCGGGTGCCAGCCATGTGTCGACTCAGTGCCAAGCGAAGGCCACTGGGCGGTTACGCGCCAGCCGAGTGCCGATTGTTGGATAACTGCATTTTTATGCGCTCGATAATTTCGAAGTTTGATTGCCCTTGCCAGCTGAATACAATTTATCACGCAGCTTTCAGGCAGCTAACACATTTTCGCCAGCGGTACGCCGCTAGCTTTCATTTAGATGCCTAGGGTGACCCAGCTGTCGGCCCCGTAATTGCCATTTGCCAGCTAAATGCCATTTATCACCCAGCCGTTAGGCAACTGGCACAGATTCGCCAGCCGTCCGTCGCTGGCATTAAATGACATGACGAGTGTATGCCAACTGTTGGCCTCGTGATTGCCATTGGCCAGCTAAATGCCAGTTATCTCCCAGATGTTGAGCAACTAACAAATTTTCGCTGGCGGTTCGCTGCTCCCACTGTCTGAGTTCCTACAATATCGATCGTGCCGCACTGCTTGATCAATATTACAGAAATGCACTGTGCTGCGCCGTAGAGTGAGGACTTTTTAAAAATATCGAGTTTAAGGGTAGCTAATCCTAGCTCGATGCACTGACGAGGAGTTCTACACTTTTTGCACCAGACCTGCTTACAAGGTTTAATATAAATATACGACATTACATGATAAAGGGGCATACAATAACACCATGGCTCCACGACAACGCCTGACGAACCAGCAGCGGGCGCTCGAGCCCAGACGACTGTCTCTGGCCTGCCCCACGAGGGGCGGGTCAGCCTCTATCATTCCAACACATCAAGGCGACTGTTACACGACATCTCCACATTCCGAAAAAAGCTCGTCCTCGAGCTTGTCAGCCATTCCATACCATCGTCAGATTTGCGCCTTCCATAGCATCCAGATCAGACTTTCATATATGATAAGGATGCAAACAGATTGAGGTGTAAATAGTGACTTTTGCATAAAAGAAAGGAACCAAACGATGATGTATATTGGTTCAGTCACACTTGTGTTACTGGTGGTAGGATTCATATACATTGGCTGATGATTGACTTATTGATTCGCTCATTCACAAGAAAGTGGAGCTCGTCCTCGAGCTCGAAAAAGAAGATGAAGAGATGGTGTTCAATGGATGAAACACATCAGAAATACGGAATTAGTTGGTATTGATTTCTTGTGTTACAAACGAGAAAAAAAGAATACGATCTTAAGTAATGACTATGGGTACAAATTTAGATATATTAGTGAGATTAACGTGAAAATTAAATTTTACAACAATATAAGATTACAACACAAAAAAACACGACAAGCGTTCCTTGTAAGCCTTTTTTTCAATTACAACAAAACACAATAAATGGATTCATTCGAATACCTAATCGATCACAAGTATTGGTGCTTCGATTGATATTCGGGCGTAGTAAAAATATTCGAAAAGAAATTGAATTGTATTTGGGTGACCGTAATTTTTATTTTCACTGAACCTTCAATCCAGAGAAAAACAAGGTCAGAAAATTGCTTTTTCGCGCGGTAGCGGCTTAGAAGAAAAAAACAAGCTCAGCAAATCGAGCCAACTGACTGTGTCAGTTAACTCAATTTGTTTTCCTCAAAATCAAACGAAGACCATGCTTTGCTCGAAGTCGAGGTGAGCGTCTGACAATTCGTTCACTACTGTCCGATGCTTTTCTACTAGTAGTAGGTAGGTTGTTTAAGGCAGAAGCATTGGCTAGTGGCGAACGAGGTGAGTACATTGGTGTGAACCGTTTGAAACTTCTTGTTACTGCCTAGGCTGGAAATAACCACGTTCGGTATTTCCATCTTTTTAATAACAAACGGGCCCTTCCATTGGTGAGTCAATTTTGGGCGAACCGTGTCGTCATGAAGAAGTACTAGGTCACCAACAGAAAGTTCCGTTAAACATACCTTATGTGCGAAATCATACCCAGCCTTATATTTCGCTGTTTTTTCTGCAATTCGACATCCGACCTCGGATATTATGTCCTTGAGACCAGCTCTGAACTGATCAGCAAAACTATCCGTGCAGTAGGTCAGTTGCGAAGGCAGCTCGTGAAGAATATCGGACCATGTGATGTGGCATCTGTTGTGCACGATGAGAAATGGACTAAATCCTGTAGTGGCATTTTTACTGCAATTAGAAGCAAATATAATAGATTGTAAAAAATCGGACCACATATCACGGGCTTCCGAACAGTAAGCGGTCAATGAGTCAGTTACGACTTTTACCATCCACTCTACTTGTCCGTTAGCTTTGTGATTGTAGCTAGTCGTAAATTTATTATCAATTCCTAGTGTTCTGTTAATACTGGCAAAAAGTTCGCTTGTATAATTTGATCCACGGTCCGAAACTATTTCATTCGGAATACCGTGTTTTGATATTACATCATTAATTAGAGCTTTCATTACATTTTCAGTGGTTTGATTAACTAGAGGTGTACATATAATATATTTGCTAAAAGCGCAGACCGTTATTGAAATAAATTTGTTACCATTAATGCACTGAGGAAGTGGTCCAATAATATCGGTATGTATTCGTTCAAATGGCCTTTGAGGAATTGGAAATCTGCCCAGTTCTTCACGAATGATGTTCCCTGCTGGGGTTTTGATTTTCTGACAACTTGGACAAGTAGTTACATATGTCAAAACATCCAAATATGCACTAGGCCAATAATACTTGTTTGTGAGTGCTGAATATGTTTTGTGTGTTCCTGGATGTGATCCTGTTGAAGGATTATCATGGAACAAAGATATGAGGCGATTTTGAATTTTAATACTCAAAACAAGCAGTAGTGGTTTATTGCTAACAATTTGATACAAAGAGTTATTATATAATTTGTATTTGTCCATTTTGTGAGAAAATTCTTTTGGAGGGTCGCATGACTCTCCTCGTAGGAAGTTCAAGAGAGGTCCATACTCTGATTGCTCTTGACGTTTCCTTATATTGTCGGCAGACGGCAGTGAACACGATTGGATTGACAATATCGGGTAGCGACTAAGAAAATCACATAACGTGTTGTGCTTTCCTGCACGATATTCGATTGTGAGGTCATAGGCTTGAATCGAAATCTGATATTTAGCCAATCGACCCACTAGGTCTGATCGATGCATTAGAATCGACTGGAGTGTTGTAGACTGAACTGTGGTACAACTATTTATTGAGGAGAGTCACCTCTCCGTACCACTCTACAACAACAAAATGAGCCTCTATAACTGAACGGGCCGCCTTAAGAAGGCAACGGACGCGGCCTCCGATCGCAGGCCCCGCCTGCGATGAGAGACCACGGGGGCAGACGAGAGCGCGAGGCATACATAAGATGCCCCTCCCCCTCATCCACCCCTCCGCGCCCATCGATCGGCGGAGACGAATACAACCACAAACCGATGAGGAAAACATAGGACCGAGGAAAGAGGAAATTAACAGTTAAGAAACAGGTACTAAACTGAAAGCAAATCGCCTACGCTATTAGATTAGTAGATCTACGGTACAACAGTGGATTGAAAACTGCTATTCTTAACATGCCCGCACTAACAGGAGAGTCGTCCCGACTCATATCACGGACGATATCACTAGGCTCCTCTCCGAACATCCCTGCTTTCCATTCCACTGCTCCTTCGACCACTGTCACAACTGTTCCCGACGTCACTAGAACTGGGTCGATCTCCCCATCCGGTTTGATGCTGGAAACCAGTATTACTGTTACAACCACAGCTATGCTTCATAGGTTCCCAAACTTCGATCGCAATCGTGGCATTAGCTCCGACGTCATGGCAAAGTGCCACATTTGAACCGGCTCTGTGCTCGAACCGCACTCTTGTTGCTGCCTCCACGGCTTCCACAGAATCGACGTATAGGTGGCTGCAACCCTTCGTGGCGGCGGGGGGACCATGGGGAGTGAGAGGCGGAGATTTTACCTTTCGGAGCTTCGACTCCTTCCTTTCCTCACTCCAGCTCCCTTGTTCTCCAACAGAGGCGACGTTCTCCAGTTCAAACCTGTCGGCCACGTTATTCGATCGTGCCATTTGGTGTGTCGGACTGGGAACAGCGACATGAACACACTGCCCAAAACAGCCGTAGTCACATCGATGACGCAGGTTGAGTGGATGCTCTATGCCGATACCCGTTTTGAAACATCGAATCTTCCGACTCGTTTGAATCTCTGCGGAGGGGTTCTTTCTAGGCTTCCCCCGCTTCCTACGAGTTCTAACAGGCTGCACGGGCTCTTCTGATATCCCTTTAGGTAGCCTCTAAACCGCATCGAATTGTACTCTGCTGGGTTCGTCAGGCCCAGGCTTGCATGAGTTATGATCTCGGCGCCTATCAGGCATGACCGTATTGCATCGCCTCCATCTCGGCCAAGCTCCTGACTGATCGCGGTCATGGTTCTCAGCGCCTTTTCCTTGATCTGTTGCTGCGCAACATTTCACATCAAGCGTCCGCTCAAAGTTCGAACGCAAAATCTTCCTGGGCAACTCGACCTTGTCTGTGGGCACCATGTCTGCTGCTCCGCAAGGTGCTTCGTCTTCACCTTGTTTGAAAACTTTTGCTCCCACAAAAGTGTGAGCGACAGGAGCATGGACTTCAGGAGTCGTTCGACTGTTCCTGACTTTTGCACCAGCAGACCGAACAACGGGGTCTTGCGGCTGCTTCCGCTGCTTCTGAGTACGCCTGTCCTTAACTGCACTGGAGGTTTCGCCTTTGCTGGGAGAGATCGCCGCTCTCTTAAACCGCTTAAGGTTAAATCCAAACTTGCCTAAGGCGTTAGTGCCAAGAACTAGCGATCCATCTCCTCCCTTCATCACGAAGCATGCGATCCTTCGCTTGTTGCTGTTTCCAATCTGCATGGAAAGCCTTATCGCTCCCTTGAAGATCATAGGATTCCCGGATGCATCGTACACTGGCGCGCAACCTCGCATTGGAATCTCTTCGACATCATCGTCCAAATCGAAACCAGAATGAAGGGCTTCTTTCAAGATTTCCAGAGGGATGATGCTTACTTGGGAACCTGTGTCCAGCAAAGCCTGTCGTGAGAATCCTAGGAGATGTACCTCCAGATGACATTTGTCTTCCCACTAATTCGTCCTGTGGTCTGGATGAGCCTGCGGCTCCACAAATCCACCTGTTCAGCGAAGCCGTGAAGTTCTTCACTGGTCTTTCCCCTGCTGCCCCATTGCTTCCACTACCTTCACGCTGCGAAGGCTCTCCTAGAAGCTCGGCATTTACGGGAAAGATGGCCAGTCCTGCCACAATTGTAGCACTTCAACGGTTTCTTTGGTTCTCCACTTGACGACACAGCTACAGAACAGTTAGCTGGCTCTAGTTTGGCGGGACTAGTCTGTGTCTGACTTCCTCGTTTCGACGGCGAAAACATGTCCTTGCCTACTTCGGCGGGTTTTGATCGGCATGGCTGTGCAGCTTGCCGCATCGCTGAAGCAACATCTCGACTTCGCTCGCAGCGCTGAGCCAATCTTTTGACCATCTCGTATTCACATCCTTCTGGCGCGGCCTCCAGCGTTGAGTACAGCTGCAAGTACTCGGGCCAGTCCGTTAGTTGTGTTACGAGTTCCACAGCTCGTGTCTTCGCCAGCACTTCATCGGAGGCATCTTGATAAGCCATCCTGGTCAGTCGTTCAAGCTCGATACAGAATCGAGTGACGTCGACATCTTTCTTCAAGTGCTTCAGTTCCATATAGGCCTTCATTTGCTGCGCAGGATTGCTAGCGCTCAGAATCTTCCGCATTCCATCGATGATTCCGTCGAGACTTCCTTCGCGGATGCTTCTTGGCAGCGCATCAGCTACTGCTTTAGGGAATCCGTCGAGCTTGGAGAGGAAGAGGTGAGTGAGCATGTGGTTATCTAACCCCAGGTTTAGATATTTCATCCCAAACCTGAGTACAAAATCGTCGAACTGTTTTCCCTTGGGATCTGCAAAGGTCTCCACCTCTGGTAAGCTCATGGCAGCGAACATATGCCCCAAGTTTTGGTGACTTTCGAGATTCTCATACCCTCTATTGAGAAAAGGGTTCACTCGCGTCTGCCAGTCCGAATCCGTCTCTCTCTGCTGCTGCGATCCGATCGCGATGCCCTGAGAAGCATGAGGCGAATGAAGTCTGAAGCACTCCGGCTCGAGCCCAACGCTTGGAGAGCTTGTTGGCTCGCCTCTTCTTGCCTCGATGAGATCAAAGCCTGCTTTGTAGACGAAGTTCCTGTTAGCTTCGTCGAACGTGCGCTGCCCGACCGTGGCGTTTGGAGCATCTGTGACAACAACGGTGGCTGGTTGACCCTGAATAGTATCACTCTGATCCGATCGCCTATGTTGCTTACAAATCTCCACGAAAGCTCTCGTTTTGCTCACAACCTCTGTGGCATCGACGTTGAACAGCTCGGACAGTTGCCGCAGACAATGGTCGACTTCAGCAGACTGTTCACGCTGCTCCTCCATGGCGATAGCGAGGTTTTCCGAAAGTGTGACCGTTTCGGGTCTCCTCACCTTATCGGCACCCTGGCTAGAGAGCACGCTGACCTTGTCCATGAGTACATTCATCATGATTCGCATCTCGGCCAGCTGCTGGGATGTTGTGGGCTCATTCAGCGCCAGTCGTTGCATTTCCATAACGCCTTCTTCCTGAGCGTTGCTGCTTGACGGCATTGTTCTGCAATCACTAATCGTCACTGGCGATTAGGCTATCGGCCGCGAGACAATAGCGATCGATTTGTAGTCGGGCTCCTACACGGAACAGCGACGAGCGTCACTACAACGTACCCCCACTCTGTGACGGCGCCGATCGACACGCACGCTACCCACGCAGCGACGAAACACAACTGTGTATTCCGTGAATAACACTGATGCGTCTCACCACACGGGCACGCACACGCGACCGCACCGCGTGAATGAGGATACACTGCTTCCAAGTCGGAGCAGGACTACACGCCGTAACCGCTTGACAACGGCTTAAGGGCGGATCGCTGGTCCTCTTCTTCGGCCTCGGTTCGGCCCCCAAATCGACTGGAGTGTTGTAGACTGAACTGTGGTACAACTATTTATTGAGGAGAGTCACCTCTCCGTACCACTCTACAACTACAAAATGAGCTCCTATAACTAAACGAGCCGCCTTAAGAAGGGAGCGGACGCGGCCTCCGATCGCAGGCCCCGCCTGCGACGAGAGACCACGGGGGCAGACGAGAGCGCGAGGCATACATAAGATGCCCCACCCCCGCATCCACCCCTCCGCGCCCATCGATCAACGGAGAATGATGACAAGAACAAACCAAGGAGGAAAACATAGGACCGAGGAAAGAGGAAATTAACAGTTAAGAAACAGGTACTAAACTGAAAGCAAATCGCCTACGCTATTAGATTAGTAGATCTACGGTACAACAGTGGATTGAAAATTGCTATTCTTAACATTAGTGATTTAAGTGGGGCATGATCAGTGACTAGTTTGATACGCACATTTGCCACGTATGGATAAAATTGCTGGAGAGCAAAAACAATGGCTAACGCTTCTAATTCAATCACTGCGTAGTTCTTTTCATGTTTGTTGAGAGAACGGCTACAGTATGCAATTGGTCGATCCGCGTTGGTTACTTGCTCTGTTTGTAATAAACAAGCACCTAAACCTAGTGTGGATGCGTCCGTATGAATTACGTAAGGTTTGCCAAGTTTGGGTGATACTAGCAAAGGAGCTTGAGTTAGTGCTTGCTTTAGCTGATCAAAAGCTTGTGTATGGGCTTTGGTCCATTCAAAAGTGGAATTTTTCTGCAGTAAATTATTTAGTGGAGTTGCTATTATTGCAAATCTAGGTATGAATCTACGGAAGTATGAAGCTGCACCTAGAAACGATTTAACAACTTTTTGATCTGTAGGCTGCGGAATTATTGTGATACTCGCGATTTTGCTCGGATTTGGTCGAGTACCAATTTTTGTAATTAGCACACCTAAATATTGGACTTCGGTTTGAAAGAATGAACATTTTTCGAGAGTTAATTTCATCCCAAAGGATTGAATTCGCTGAAAAATTTCCTCTAAATCAGACAAGTGAGCGTCAAGAGAAGTGCTAGCGACAATAATGTCTTCGATATATGCAAAACAGCATGATTTCAGTTCTCGAATCAAGCTATTAGCGACTCTCTGAAAAGTGGCTGGTGCTCCTTTCAGCCCTTGTGTCATCTCAGTAAACTGAAATAGTCCCAGAAAAGATGAAAACGCCGTTCGTTCCCGATGTTTCTTTTCTAGGGAGATTTGTAAAAAAACCACTCTTGAAATCCAATGTGGAGTAAATTTCTTTCCCACTAACTAAATCAATTATATCTTGAATGTGTGGCAAACAACATGTTTCATTTTCGGTTATCGAATTTATCCGCCGACAATCCACCGTAAAACGCCATTGATCTTTATCGGATCCCTTTTTTACTAAAACAATTGGAGATGCAAATTTGCTTGTACTCGGTTAGATGATTCGAGTACGAAGCATTTCTTTGATTTGACGTTGAATTTCTTTACGTTTTTCCAATGGCACTCTATAGGGTTTTTGTTGTGGTATCTTAGAGTGGGGTATAAAATTTATACGGTGAGTTATAGTTCCATTGTAGCTTTCTAGGTTTCCATCCGTACCTACAAAACAGTTCTTGTAAGAATACAAAAGGTTTTTAAATTTGGTAAGGTAAGTGGGGTTCAAAATAGAAGTATTTAGATTAACTTTTTGTGTGAGAGATGATTGGGACTCCGGATTTGCAAAACAAGGCATATTTCTACTAATATCAGCTTCAGGAGGAATGTAGTCAACCGCTTCCTGAAGAGATGAAACGCTATTATTAGAGAGAGTTTCCTGTGGGTGAATTGCAAAAATCTTATCCCATTTGCAATCGACACCTACGAATGTTGTCGTGGTGATTTTCATTCCTTGCTGAAGTGGAATTGAGTTTTCAGTTGAATTTAAAATTCATAGTATAACAGTTCCGTTTATACCTGGGCATGTTAGGGTTTTCCCTATACAAGTTCCCATAGGTAAATTAATATTAAAATCATCGCAAACAAACATTTCCTAGTCCGAAGGTATAGATAGATTTATAGTTCCCAATACAACGTTATCAGAGTTTGGTGGTAAAGTAGTCGATTTGAGCAAAAATACATCAAAAAGGAGATTATCAGATTGTTCGTGCGAAATTATGAATGGGATTGGTGTATCATCAAAAAGTATTTGTTGTTCCGAAAAATCTGTGGTAATTTTGGAAGAAAATTTATTAATTACGTCGTTTCCGATTATAAAATCTGATGAGCATTGATTATCTGACACAACTAAGCAGATAATTTGGCAAGTTTTGTTTCCTATTGTTAAAGAGACATGGGCTTGTCCATCGAATTTGATTAGTGTGCCATTAGCTGTAGTTCCTGCCGAAATTTCGTGGGCCGGACTTAAGTTTTGATGTTGTTAGCTACAGACTTGTTGATGATGGTCAATTCTGAACCAGTGTCAAATAGAGCAATAAAAGAAGTTTTATTGAGTTTAGTATGTATAAAAATCATTGACGAATTGCTTTGATGTTGTATTGAGGAAACTTTTGAAAGAAAATTGACGTATGGTTTTGAAGAAATTATAAATTTGGATTTATATTTAGTTTTTGTATTGTTTTTTGAGGTTGGGATTGGTTGAGAAATATTGTCATCACTAGGGATGATGGTAATATTTTGTTGTTTAGGTGGTTCCTGATTTTTGTTTGGTGACTGATGTTTCAGTAACGTGTCTAAAGATAAAGTGGAAGATGCAGAATACTTCTTTTCTTTACCCCTAGTAGAAAATTTATTAATGAATGGTTTGAATATAAATGTGAATAGAAAAGCTTTCAGCAAGTGTGAATTACAATAAATACAAGTAAGAAAAACAAGCAAAATTAAAATTATCGTTAAAATAACTAAAACATTGATGATCTTGTGTGCGCCAGTTGATTTCAACACTTTTTCTTTTTGAGACTGAATTATGTCGGATGACATAGATTCAAGATATTCCAAAGTACCAGCGACTTTCTCTTGTATATTGTCATCTGAAGAATAAAAGTTAGTTTTGCTTGTCGGTGATTCGGTTTTGTAAATGTTGTTTATGGTATTAAGTCTACTTTTGATCATAAAAATATCATTTTTAATTTGCGAAAGATCGGAATGGAATATGGGAGGGGCATTGAAAACAAAATTTTGAGAGGTGGTCTCTTTTGGTAGATTAATGTGGATGTGAGAAACTTGCGTAATTCCACTCGGGGATTTATAATGATTATTTCCATCATTATAAATTCCATAGGGTAGATGACCACAATCTGCGGGCGGGTTAGATGTTGTTTAATCGCGCGACGTACGGTCTGTGTTTTATACCGTTGCAGTCCATTCCCATTCACTGGACTAAATCGAATATGATGACTCTACAACCCGGGTCGCGCTTTTGTCTTTTTGATTCCCAAACTTCCTTTTGGATAAAAGTTGTTTTGGTCTTATGTTGGCCTGATCTTTTGGTCTAAACAGATGAGAAGTTATTTGTCGATGTCGCTTATTTGTCGACGTCGGCTTATTATCTAGTGCGCAACTGACCCTGCCGTAATCTGTGATAACGGTGGGTAAATGTCGGTGTGCACATTAGAGAGGAATAGGATACTGTTTTATGGCGCAATTTGACCCAGCGCACATAGATGTCTGATAATATAGAGTAAATACTCTATAGTGGCTTTATTCAAGGAGGAAAAAGTTTGTATATATTGTTTTGTATACAAGATTATATCTCACAAATAGCTGAGAAACTATTTTTTTTCAGAAAAATGAGATGAAATGTTCATTCTTTCTTATAGTTTTACTCGACTTTGCTAGTATCTGCTTATTTAGAAGGGGTTTCACACCAAATACCTATCTTGGTTTTCGGATCATACCTTCAACAAATGATGATCACCCGATAGAGGTTTTACACGAAAAGAAAAAACTTTCGGTTTTTCTGATCATACCCTCAGATGAACAAATCTATCCATCAAATCAGAGGTGTTACACGATATACTTTTAATATTTTCGGATCATACCCTCAGAATTGAAGTGTTCGACTTGTTATAGAGGTGTTACAAAATTAACTTTTGGTTTTTCTTCGGATCATACCCTCAAGGTCAAATCATCGGAAAAAAGAAAGAGGTGTTACACGCAGAAACTTTTGGTCGTTTTCCCGATCATACCCTCTGAATGAAATAGTCGACACATAATGAGGTGTTACGCGGAATAACTTTCGGCTGCTTCCGGATCATACTCTCAAACTGAAGAAATCGGCACTTCAAAAGGAGGTTTTACACTTACGGATCATACCCTCAGAATAAAGCGGGAAGAGGTGTTACAAGAAACAACTTTGGTTCATTTCGGATCATGCCCTCAAATGTTTTCGGCTCATCAGACAGAGGTGTTACAGGAATTAACTTTCAGTTCTTACGGATCATACCCTCAAATTGTGTAGTCGGACTACTCTGATTCTCGGAATGCCGTACTTTTAGGGTCTCGGAATATCAGTTATTGCGAATCTCGGAATGCCAAGGGTCTCGGAATATCGCTTTGCGGTTCTCGGAATGCCAAGGGTCTCGGAATATCGCTTAGTACTTCTCCAGGTGCCAAGGGTCTCGGAATAGCGCTTTGCGGTTCTCCGGAATGCCAAGGGTCTCCGGAATATCAGTGGAGTATACTACTGCCGGCCTTACTGAGCGCGTCTGATGTATGTATATACACGTCTTTATAGAGTGAATATAAATACATCCAGGTTCTCGGAGCTGTTCTCTCTACGAGTAATTAGCGCTAATTGGTATATATAATATATATATATATATATATATATATATATATATATATATATATATATATATATATATATATATATATATATATATATATATATATATATATATATATATATATATATATATATATATATATATATATGTACACATCTTTAAAGAGTGTAGATAGATATACCCTGGGGTTGCATGCAACAGGGTCTTGAGTTAGCCCTAGTGGAGAAAAAAGAAAAAAATAAGCTCATGAGCCATACAAAAGTTTTTTTCAAAAGGGCTGTTCCTTTCCCTTTATTCATTTTCGATTTTTTAAATATTTTTTTCATTCTCAGCACACACACACACAAAATATAAAAAGTAGAAATGTATTTAAAAGGAAAAAAATTACTTACATCACCCGGTGTGGTTGAGTCGTCGATCGCTTGCGGACGCAGGAAGAATAAGAATACCATTAGGTGGAATACTATTCGTGATCGTGGAGCGGGTGGTGGTAGATCAGATTGATTTTTTTAAGTAGAAAGAGAATTTGTTTTTCCTAATTCAAAAAGAAAGAAAAGTAAACCCAGGAACATGGGGTGGTTTTGAAAAGTCTAAAATCTCCTTTTCCCGAGAAAAAAGTTTTATGATCTCTTCGGGACCTCCATATCGAGTTTAAGGGTAGCTAATCCTAGCTCGATGCACTGACGAGGAGTTCTATACTTTTTACACCAGACCTGCTTACAAGGTTTATTATAAATATACGACATTACATGATAAAGGGGCATACACCATACACCATGGCTCCACGACAACGCCTGACGAACCAGCAGCGGGCGCTCGAGCCCAGACGACTGTCTCTGGCCTGCCCCGCGAGGGGCGGGTCAGCCTCCATCATTCCAACACATCAAGGCGACTGTTACACGACAAAAAGAGACCGAACGAACGAATTTCGAATAAATTCGTTTATTTTTTATTTCGAACAAACGAATTTCGAATAAATTCGTTCATTTTTTATTTTGAACGAACGAATTTCGAATAAATTCGCTCATTTTTTATTTCGAACGAACGAATTTCGAATAAATCCGTTCATTTTTCAATCAGAACGAACGAATTTCGAACAAATTCGTTCATTTTTTATTTCGAACGAACGAATATTCGAAATTCGAATATTCGAATTTTGAATAATTCAAGCATCCATAGCAATATCGCGCAACTACAAAGTGAGCGGCAATAACAAGTTGAATTCTTCTTCTAAAGCTTTATTTCCATCTACAATTAAAATTAATAAGGCACGACTCATCTTTAAACCTGTACGGGTTACAACGCAAAGAATGCTACAAAATAAACTTTTCCGCTCTAACTTAGCCTAAGGAGCTTATTCGTGGAGCCTAACTAACTTTGCTTGCCCCATAAGCCAGCAAGATCGGTGAGCCGAGCTCCATAGTTATCTCCAAAGGGTGCTTTCGCCTCTATGGTTTAAATGAGAGGCGCAGAGTTCTGCTGGAGCCAACAGCGGGGCTCGGCTCCACCGTCCTGGCCTGCTTATGGAGCGAGCAGAGTTAGGAACCCGAGATATCACTCGACGCAGAATTTTACGTAGATTTCAAAAAGAACCCTCGCCAGGTTAAAGAGTTATAGGCGAAAAACAGGTGTTTCGTAAAATGAATTAGGTTGAAGAACCGAGAAAATATTTTTCCAAACTGGAATCACAAGTTGACGCAGAATTCTATCTACAAGCACAAAAAAGTTATGGACGAAAAACCGGCAGTGACACCCACCCAATCTTGAAAATGACTTGCATGAGTGTTGGGTCACTTTCATTCTTTTTCGGGGCGCTTCACCGGTTGTCACCGGTTTTCCCAATGGTGAAGGTTCCCCCTTCACCTGCTCAGAGGTGAAGGTTGGTGGAGTACATGGCTCCACCCAACGAAGCTATGGTTGGTGTCATCATTGCACGGCGGCAAGAAAAAATAGGCGTGGCCAAGTGCGATTGCCTTGTGGCTCCCCCTGTTAGAACCGCCCTAGTAGCCTCATCAGATGGTGTGGGGAAAAAATTTAGCTCTTGCGTTCGGAAAAATGGAACAATGGAGTAGTGAAGAAAATGACATCAGTCTTGGAAGGTATGTCGATTCCTTCATACATTAGAGCTGATTTTCATATTTTTTGTTAAATCAGCTCGGGTATTCAAATTGGAATAACGTTCGAATATTCACCTCTGCGAATAATCGAATTTGAATAATGTTCGAATATTCACCTTTTGCGAATAGTCGAATTCGAATAATATTCGAATATTCACCTTTTCCGAATAGTCGAATTCGAATAATATTCGAATATTCACCTTTCCCGAATAGTCGAATTCGAATATTATTCGAATATTCACCTTTTGCGAATAGTCGAATTCGAATAATGTTCGAATATTCACACATTTCGAATATTCGAATGTTCGAATAAAAATTCGTTCGAAAAATTCGAATATTTATTCGAACTCGATTATTCGGTCCTCACTCTACTGCGCCGCTCGACGGCAGGAGTATTAACGACCCCTTAATGGACGGAACACGGTGATTACCCCGCCTCTCTTGCGGCTGCGAAACATTACGAACATCACCCATGATAATCGTGCTGGGAACAGCGCGATAAGCTCCGCGTTGCGTGATGCAACAGCGGTTGTCCGCAAGTGAGGACCGCGAATTCGTCTCGATAACGACAGTAGAATAGATGCAGATTGCAGTGCCCATTGTGGTTCTCTCTCGTCGATACAGAATACGTTGGCGAAAACTTGGTGCACTTAATGTGCTTCTCTGGGCCAAATTACGGTCCACAATTGTGTCTCGACACGCTTTGCGGCCGCACGCACTCGATTCAGTCGAGTTTCCAGCGCCAATGCCGACTCGATATGATTTTTTATACAATTTTCTCCTATACTGTCTTGTTTTCAGTTTCTAAAACCCACCTAGAGTCAACAGATCGGCGGCTGAGGCGCTGGGAGCTCTTCCATCTCGTAAGCGCGCGGCCGTAAAGCGTGTCGAAACGCAATTGCGGACCGGAATTCGGCCCAGTGAAGCACAGTAGAACGGTGTGTCCGTTCGCAAGCATCTCTGCACGGATTTAGAACGCCATCAAAAAAGACGATGCCTGACACAAGCGACTTTTCTTGATGAGGACTTGAGGTGTCACCCTCATAGCTCTCGCATTTCAAGTCCTTTAAACTTCCCTTGCACTACAACATGCCTTTCTGCCACGTGTCCGGTCCGTTTGTGTAGAGGATTAAGCATGAACATGAGTACCTATCATCACAAAATAATTGACGCACAATAAGGCCCGCCCACAGGTACGTCGCGAAGCGATGTGGAAGTTCACGCTAGTGTCAAACAATTTAAATCTGTCCGAATGAAATTGTCCGCCCACGCGGCCGTCGCAAAGGCATTTTTCTCACCAACCTCACGGCTTCAACGGCTGACTGGGATATTTTTCACTTTTGTCCAATATAACTATTGATCCATTCACGTTCTAAAAAACACGCCTGTGTGATGGCTTTTCGACACGCATGCCGACCACGTGGGCGGACAGTTTCATTCGGACGGACTTTATGTATCCTACGCACCCCGAATTTGCGCCAACGTATTGTGGGCAGACAGAAGAGAACCACAAACGACACTGCTATCCGTGGTTACGGCACATACTTCAGATTACACTCGGGATGGTGCAATAATCTGCGACGACCTGAGCTCGCAACCTCATTTCAACCACTACTCCACCTTTTGCCAGCTGAGTACGATGATGGTATGTCTTCTTTCAGTTATACATATACTTGTGAGGAAGGAAGGCTCTTTTGCCTAGGAATCGACAAACCGAGGACTACAACATCAAGAGGCACGGTGCTCCCAAATCCTCGTGTGATCTCCAATGTGGTTCATCAAGATGCCCCCTTTGCCCACATCAAAGTGATTACTCTTTGGTGCACATAGTCCATGATAATAGAAAATGTCAATCTACACCCATATTAAGTATTCACTAATGGTAATGCAGTTTGGTCAATTTATTGGTCATGATATCACGCATTCTCCTATAGATCGAGGATCCGGAGGCGAGGCACTGAACTGCAGCAGGTGAGTGAACAATTATGAAGTTCACAGCTCACCTTGGTGGATGTGTAAATCAACGACTCAGGCCTGACCAGTGTAGGCGAAATATTTCAACAGGTTGCTGAATATTTCGTGTGATAAATTTGCACCTCCTTGACTAGGCTCCGATTTGTAGATGCGACTCGTTTTTCTCGGAATCACCAAGCTGTCTGCCAATTCCGCTGCCTGAAAATGATCCGTTCTTCGACTCACATTCGGAGGATGGAACAGAACGGTGTTTAGCATTTGTGAGGAGTCTGAACGGACAACGTCAGCTTGGACACAGGAGTCAAATCAACCAGGCAAGTATATAGCTCTCCCAAAGATGTCTATTCTTCAGTTTGTCTCAACATTTATACTCGCACGTTGCACATCCAAGCAACAAGTACTAACGATCATCTCAGCTCACTGCATACATCGACGGCTCAGTCCTCTACGGCTCGACGAGGTGTGAGGCTGAAGTTCTTAGGGCGGGACAAGGAGGGTTACTGAAAGGCACGATGAGCCTCGTATCACCTACTGGGTAGAACACATTCAGAGATTTGTACCTTGTTCACATCTGATTCTGATCGCTTTTTGCAGGTTCCTGCAACAAGCAGAGGATCAGTCGGAATGTCGTTCCGCCGATTACGCTCCATGCTTTACTTCAGGAGATGAGCGTGTTTCTCAGCATCCAGGAATCACCTCCATGCATACACGTAAACCTGTCTTCTTGCATTAGACGTTTCCAATGTCTTCTTACACGACCGCATTCGAGAACTCCAAATTATTGTATTCAATCGGAGCGGCAAGTATATCCTTTTCCGCTTGCATCGGCGAGCGGAGTAAGAAGCGGGTAGTCAGGAATGGCGAAGCACAACAGTAATAAGAATATTCCGACAATAGTTGTCGCTCCGCTCCTCACTCCGCCCAGCTCGGAGTGAGCTACAACTAAGCAAGATCTATTCGTAATTAGTACTGTCACGCGGTCTTTTCCACCGAGCGAGTCTGATTTGCAGGAAGCACTTGAATAGATATACTCTGTCCCAAACTAGATGGCAAGCAAAGAGTCGAAAGAAGCAGCGCTCCCTCTGCGTCCCTAACGTTGTTGGATTATGGTAAGACGTCGGGACAGGGGCTGTCTACACAGCGAGGGAGGAGCTGTCACGTTTTCGCAGTTCGAAACGTCACGCCACTCAAAGCGAGCGAAGTGGTCCCGAGTGGAATTAGAGCTGCCAAAGGCGGGACAATTCCTCCCTCGGTGTGTAGAGAGCCCCTGTCCCTAAGAGTTCGCATAAGCAAATCAAGTGTGCGACACAGCATCTGTCTTACTGTAATCTAAAAACATCAGAGACGCAGAGGGTGCGCTGCTTCTTTGGACTCTTCGCTTTCCATCTCGTTTGAGACAGAGTATACCAGCTGTGAAAACAACCCTCATTCAAAAACCATATGCCATTTAGCAATTTCAATGAGCTTTTAGTCCGAAAAGCGCTTTGCTTTTTCCAGTCTTCCATCGTGAACATAATCGCATTGCCACAGCGTTATCCTCCATTAACCCACACTGGGACGATGGAATCCTTTACCAAGTAAGTCGATTCCACACCTAAATGTATTGATAGCGTCTTGATAGCAATTCAGTAGAATTTTCAACACTGGTTTTGAGCTATTTTGGAGCAGCTGTATCCCATTCCGGCACATCACTCTACCGCACTCAATCACCGAAGCTCAGCGCTGCTTTCACTCAGCTGCTTGGTAAGACTCCGTCAGAGCTAACCGGTCGACTTTCCCACAACCTGTCGATACGTATCAGAAACGTGGGAGTTGGAGAGCAGAGAATACACCTGATGAGTCGGTCAATATTGACTTCTTGCATGCGAACCTGATCAAAGAAGGTACACTCATTGCGCAATGAAGGCTTCGGTGAAGGGCGGCGCGTCTAACAATAAGAGAACCCCCGCCATCGTTAACGTATGGAAACCCCTCGTTTTCTGGCAGGGACCGAGAGGATTCGTGCACGGGTCTATTGTGGAACGACCCCTAGGTTCTTTCCGTTTCAACTCGAGAGTGTTCCTCATTGGTTCATCAAATCCACCGCGAAGCTCCATGGCGGAACCGCGAGGAATCGCGCCCGAAGCCATTGCTCGACGATCGGGGGATTCTGCCGGCAACCGCGTCCGAGCACCTACGCCCTCGTTGTAATCCATCCGACCGAGTGTTGCCAATTAGATCAACATGAAGCCATAAGATAGTTTCCCGTGCCGTATTTTGCGTTTCTTTACAAATCTGAGCAATGTTAGAGCGCAGGATCGGGCAGGAACGATGACGGTGCCAGCGCGGGAAACTTGGTAATGACCGTGGTAACATTACAATACGAGCACAAAAACGCTGCCGAGATGTCGTACGTTCGTGCCGTGGCAGTGTGGAGGAAAGAAGATCACCTCCGTGCAAACCGACGTCATCCCCTCCACGAAGAGGGTTTTTGACATGGGAGAGGCGCTGGCCGACCGGAGCTTTTCTTCGCATTCTCCTGCTAAGGGCCGGCGTGGAAAGGAATCCTGGACCTGCTCAGAAGTACCCATGCGCCACGTGCGGCAAGGATGTCACCTGGAGAGATACCAGCGTCCAGTGCTTCGGATGCCAAAGGTGGGTGCATCTCTCCTGTTCGGGTCTCAGCTCGTCTCAGAGGCATCATAATTCTGCTTTCCGCTGTGTTTTATGCTGTTCACCTACCAACTCTGATTCCTCTTCCCCTAATCGCCCTCTTTCCATTGTACGTATCAATCTCAACGGCCTTCGTGCCAAACTTTCTCAGCTCTCTCTCTCTCTCTCTCTCTCTCTCTGTCTCTCTCTCTCTTCGCACGTACTTACCATCCAGGCGTCATCTTGGTTAAACCAAGCTCTCTCCATCCTTAACCCATCCTCATCCCAATATTCCGCGCTATACAGTTCTCCATGCTCCAAGGTCAGCTCTTGGCGGAGGAGTGTCAACCTTTGTTTTATCTACTCTCCCCTCACACCTCATACCTAACACTCCTACTGATGGTACTCTCGAGTACCTACCAATCCATCTCCCTCTTAAAACAACACCTATTTCTCTTTTCTACATATATATATATATATATATATATATATATATATATATATATATGTATATATACATATATATATATATATATATATATATATATATATATATATATATATATATATATATATATATATATATATATATATATATATATATATATATATATATATATATATATATATATATATATATATATATATATATATATATATATATATATATATATATATATATATATATATATATATATATATATATATATATATATATATATATATATATATATATATATATATATATATATATATATATATATATTTATATATATATATATATATATATTCCACCTACTATCTCATGCCCCTCTTCCTACAATCCTATTCCACTTCTGAAGCAGCTTTACAACTGCTCCCTATCATCTATGGTTGTTTTCGCGAGCGATTTCAACGTTCACACTTTTTGCTCGTCTCTTGGCTCTGATGCTAGAGGAAATGACGTCGAATAATGGGCAGTGGAATGCGACCTGGGCTCGGGTTCATGAGCGCAAGGCATGGGCGACAGCTGGGTCTGTGTGCGGAGATTGCGTGCTATTTCCGGGGCAAACCCGATTGTAGCCCACGGTTTGCCGTTCATGAATCCCAGCCCTGGTCATCTTAAACTATGTTTGGGCTGGAGCCCACTCGTCTCCCTACCAAAGCCCGATCCTCCAGCTCAGACATATCTCTAGTCTCGTCCAACCTCTAACTCTTGCTCATGGTCCACCTCAACAACTCTGTCAAGAGACCATGTCCCTGTCTTCATCCATATCGATCTCTCCAACTCTCTCGCTCCCTATTCTAGTGTTCGTCAACGTTCTTATCTTAATTTAGGCCGAGCAGACTTGCGCCTGTTCAGTGAGGTTGCACTTCACCTAGCGGCCGATTACCCTTGGAATGGCGACGTGCACCAGAAAGAGTGCCATTTATCTGACGCGATCCGCAGAGCCATGAAAGCGGCTCTTACTGTCGGCTGCATTAAGACGTCTTATCCAAATGTCACGAAGGGATCCTTGATAAGATCAGGACAAGAGATGCCAGGAGAGCGGTAAACCATCTGGACCCCGTCGTTGCTGGACTTGCCGATGAGATTAAAAAGGATCTAGAAAGGCACAAGAAAGAAGAGTGGGAAAGGTTCAGTGGACAGTTGGATTTCAAGACTTACAATGCAGCTACCTGGTAGGTTTTACGGAAGCTCTCGGGTAAGAGCTCGCCTGCCACCGTCTCCACAATCGAATTAGAAAACGGTGTATTCAAATCAGGAAAGGAAGCCGCTTATGCGCTCGGGAAAAGTTTTTTAATCACCAGTGCAAAGCGTGGTCCGCAGAATAGAGTGACTGTACGAGAGCTGTGCCGCCTCCCGCTTATGAGCACGGCCGAAGCGTTCACTACGACGCAAGTTGAGAAAGTTATAAAGGATATGCGGAATTCAAAAGCGGTCGGTCCAGACGGGATATGTCCTGCTGTCTTGAAGAAGATACCGAATGAAATTCTTCCGCTTCTCACTGATTTGATTAATACCTCGTTCAGATCGTGCACAATTCCACAGAACTGGAAGACAGCTAACGTTGTGCCACTGCCCAAGCCGGGGAACCTCAGGCTTCAGTCAAGGGATACAGACCTATTAGCTTGCTGTCCACGTTCGCGAAGGTAGCCGAAAAATTGATCGTAAAGGACTTGGCGCAGCACAATGAGAAGCAAGTGATTCAGCATGGATTCAGAAAGCTGCATTCCACCACGACAGCTCTGCTGGAAATTACAAGCTTCGCCATCGATGGGTTCAATGCCTTGAAGCTACAGAGAACTGTGGCTGTTGCCTTAGATCTCACCAAGGCATTCGACACAGTAAACCATGGAGTCCTGTCAAGCAACTTACTGAAATCATCAATACCGCCATGGCAAAAACGCTGGATAACAACATTAATCAAGGGAAGACGAGCTCGAGTTATGTTTCAGTACCATGTCTCCAATAGTATTCCTATAGCAGCTGGAGTTCCGCAGGGCGGTGTCCTATCGCCAGCCCTCTTCAGTCTGTACCTCGAGGATATGCCTGAGCCGCCACAGGATATCAAGGTTGTCGCGTATGCAGATGACATTACTATCATGTGTCGAGATCGAAACATACAGATGGGCGCCAATAAGATCAATGAGTACCTGATTGCACTGAAGATCTTTTTCGACGAGAAGATGCTAAAGATCTCTGCAGCCAAGTCGTCAGTGTCCGTTCTCACGACGGACCCATCCGAGCACAGCGCGATGTCATGGGGCATGGAGACCGTTTGCCTGCTACTCGCTTTCCAGTGCTGCTCGGTCTTGTGCTCGATCCGTCGCTCATGTTTCATAAAAATACCGAGCAGAAGCAGGCAGTCGTTAAAGCTAAGCTCGATGTACTCAGGGCCCTGGGCGGTACCTCATGGGGAAGCAGCAAGGAAACTATACTCACTACGTATAAGGCGATTCTCCAGCCCGCACTGGAGCACGCCGCACCGGTTTGGGGTTTGGCAGCATCTAGTCTCGGATTCCTCTTGGACTAAGATGCAACGTGTACAGAATGCCGCTCTTCGCATCGGTACCGGTTGTGCCAGGAGTTCCCCAGTCGAGCACCTGCATGCCGAAACACGTTAACTACCAGTTAAGGAGCACTGTCAGCTGCAAGCTCAACAATTTCGTATCAACATTATGAGACAACCAGACCATCCGTCATGGAGAGTGCTTAATCCCGTTAGAGAGAGAGAGCTAAAAGACAGCCATTCGCCGATGCTCCAAGCAAAGTCAATCTGCAAAGATGGCACGATTCACAGCAAGAACGACTCCGTCTTTGCGCGGCACGATTCACAGCAAGAACGACTCCGTCTGTTGCGCGAGGAGCACACACAGTTCGTACGGTGTCATCTGGAAAAGGCGGCGGTAAATCCCATCCTGGGAGTGGTGCCGCCCCGGGTCTGCACATCCGAGTCTCATCTCGGAAGGAGGGCCAGATGCACCCTGGCATCGCTGCGCTGTGGTCACTCTACTATGCTTATGGCATACGTTAGCAAGATTGACAGCAGCAAATCGGACGTTTGCCCAGACTGTGGATGCCACGGCCACGATACGGCAGACCACAATGGATCTATGGACGAATCCACTGCTGGTCGCCCAGTTCTTCAACCTATGACAGAACTCTCGACGTGGCTGCAAAGAAGAAGAAGAAGCACAAAAACGTCTAGAAAGGGTCAACGGGGCAACAATCACAGAATGGGCTCGAATCTCGGAGCAAAGGGGAGACGAACATGGTACCGATGCGGATAGTGGGAGCATTACGGGAGCAGGGCGGAAAATTCTCTTAGGGGCTGGAGTATCTGTGGGAAAGCGCGAGAAGGCGCTTTTTTAGGAAGTCGTACTGCTGGTTCGACGCTCTAAGGGGCCGAATAGACTCCCATCTCTGAAAGGCGCGGCAGCATGCAATAAAGGGAGATCGATCGTGCGGCACCGCATGATCGATACTCCTCTATTGTATGCTGCCGCGCCTTTCAGCGGCGGGAGCCTTTTCAGCCCCTAAGGCAGTATTCATAGTCCTCACCACTAGCGCGGCACGCGAGTTACGCGCGGGGCGAGCGGTGGACTATGAAACTTTTCAAAGCGCGGCACACGCGGGACGAGAGGGAACCCACTATAAAATCTCCAGCGGCGCCGCCGTGGCGGTGCTGGTAAAAGTCGGGCCTTAACTGAGACATGCACAGAAATTCATGGCTTGCATTTGCCTATGCGGTAGCGCAGGATAGTCCCAGAATTATTTATGTTGGAGTGGACTCAAATTGAGAAGCAAGCATTGATTGAAGCGGTAAATCGCCACGGCGGTTTGGGCGGCGCCACTTTGGCGGTGGTGGTGGACTATGAAAGTTCTTACTGCGCGTGCCGCGTTGTAAGAACTTTCGTAGTCCACCGCGCTTCCCGCGCGTCACGCGCGTGCCGCGCTTGCGGTGAGGACTATGAAAGATGCCTAAGCGAAGTGTTTCGCGATCAATTCAGCACTCTATGCAAACACATATTGGCGTGTATGCTGCAATGTTAAAACGGCAGAGCTGCAAGGATCATCCAGACCGAAATCGTGTAAAATAGTTTCAAAAAGAAAAACTCTCAGGAAACAAGGCGCCTGGTCGCGGCAGAAATTGCTCACCTTGCTTTCAACGAATTCCTGCCAAAAGTGCTCGGAAGCGAAGTTATGGACAGATACGAACTATCTCCAAAAACCAATGGATACTACATGGGTAAGCTTTGCTCTGCTTTCGATTACTTCATTTGCACTGGAAAATCATAGTTGGTGTACTCAGCTTTTGTTCGCGTAATTAGCAGCTGTAGTAGTTATGAAACAGAGAGGCATTTTTTCGAGTACATATGTGAATGCACTGAGTATAAACCATGACATTCAGAACCGAAACGTACCTGACACCTACATAATTTCAGGTTACGATTCCAGATGTGACGCATCAATTTCTCACTCGTTCTCTACGGCAGCATTTCGCTTTGGACACTCCTTAATCAGAAGGTCATTCCAGTGATAGCCTACATTTTACAGTTGGGGCACAAGCACGTTTTGATGTTATCGCTTCTTTCTTCATTCATGAATGGATATTAGTTCCATTTATTTATTTATTTATTTTTCATTTGATCCAGCTTAGTTGAATACCCTTCGGCTTTCGAAGCTGGTTTATTTTCTCCGAATGCTAACAGGGGGCACAAAAGATCCATTAGACATCAGACACATTCTAAGTATAAGATTTCAGTACAGACACATACTAAGTACAAGATTTCAGTATTCTAACACCTTAAAATACACCTACTAAGTAGCCTACGTACTGACATCATGCTTCCTCTGCGGTGACAGCATAGGAAACTTACTTCTAAGTGAATTAATTCCAGGTTTTTCCCACGATACGACAGCAACTACCGAAACGCATCGCCTCCAGTTGATCTAGCCATGAACTTCGAGTACGCTGATGCGGTTTACGATGAAAAGCATGGTAGATGGAACTTTCGGTGAAACCTTGTCTTTCTACGAGCCACTGCATGAAATCCCGTTCAAGTTTACAGGAAGCTTCGAGTCAATTCTTCTCGGACTCGCTGGCATTTCCACAATGGCTGCGGACAGGCATGTGTCGGAAGCTGTCAGGTGGGGACGTCCTCAATAGGATCGACTCAGATACCGCAACAGTTAGTGTTTAGGAACTATCTGTTCGCTGAGCGTGGAAGTCCTCAGAGTGGCCTAGATTTGGTAGCGATCAACATCATGAGAGGGAGAGAACACGGTGTGCCGTCCTATGCGGATCACAGGTAAAATTAGGATTGTGAAAAGTGGATTTGTACTGAATTAATAAATGCAAAAGTATGGTGAGCCCTACACGACCTCAACAAATTACCATAGTCTGTCTATTATAATTGCACCTCTGTTTGAACTACAGCTCTATCAAAAGCACCCCTAAAAAGAGATCTAAAAGGTACAAGTATAGTCTGTCCGAAAGAGCGTCCGCCTATGCGGTGGGCGTGCGTGTCACGCTGTTGTCGCCGAGGCATTTTTTACACCAACCTTCGCACGACTGCAAAGAGCCGACTGGGATATCATTCAATATTTGTCTAACGTTCCTGCCAGTCGACGTACGGGTCCGTGAAATGCCCACGTCACGAATGCTCAGCACGCGCGCCGACCGCGAGGGCGGAAAGTCTCATTCGAACGGGCTTTACATGTACTTCTTGAAGAGAAAATACGGTATTTTATGAATTTTCCCCATCGTTTCCTTCAATGTAATCCATTAAGAGAGCTGTGTGGCTTGTCACGACCGCTGACTTTCGAAGCGCTTTCGAGTGAGATGTCATCATCGACCATAAATGCGCTGCGGTCGGTTTACGAGCAAGCAGATGATGTTGATCTTTTCACAGGAATCCTGTGCGAAACTCCAATGAAAGGTACAACAGTCGCTTACATAACAGCATTTGTCTGAAACTTCCCTTTCTTGTTCGTGAGTTTTGGTACATGAGAGTTCCACAGTTCCTAAGAAAATATTGTTGCTTCGAAAATCTTGAATTCCAGTCGTTATGTAAATTAGTGCATACAGTCGGCACATATCGCATTGATACTTTGAGATCATCATTGCGCGTTGGCGCAAACTCGGTGAGCATATGTTACAACATGCGTGCACCAAGTTTGCTCCAATGCACAACAAGGAGCGCGAAGCATCAGTGCCAACCGTGCCGACTGTATGGGTGCAACTGCCATGCAATGTTTCAGGCGCGATGGTTGGACCGACAGCTGCATGTATTATCGCAGAGCAGTTCTCGAGAATCAAGAAATGCGATCGTTTTCACTATGAAAACCCTGGACCACAACAGTTCACCACAGGTTAGCATGATTAATCGTCCTGCTTTTGCCTCACACGGTCAGTCCGCATCATCACCAACGTGTGACGTACTAAGACCTAGTGCATACTTGCGTCGCGGCGGCGGGTAGTGGTGTATGCACTGGCAAAATCTGCCACGGCCAGCACAGTAATCGATCGCGACATCACAACACACGGAGTCACTGACTTGTTTGTTTCCAATATCTGTGAGTACATCGTATCTTCTTAAAATGGCGATTGTAAAAATACTACTAAAGTGTAAAATCGTCTCGTGAGACATAAATAACGGATGATTGTTTTCTATACCCATGACACGTCAATAATATCCAGATGTAGACCAACATGCGAATTGAATTTCGACATTAGATCACGGAACAGTAAAATAGAGATTATAAAATCTAGAATAGAAATGAAATGTGGCGAATTCGGCAAGTATGCAAAAGTTCTCAACCAATCTGGTCCGAATATTGGTGTGGTGTTGCGTCAATCCTATTCGACAACCACTCATAACGTCGTTGAGCAGTCGTAGTCGCGGCGATGCCGTCGCACCAGCGACGGAGTATGCACTAGGTCTTAAAAAATTAGGCCGGCGTGGGGTTAATCATGATCTATTTATCAGCCACAGCACCGACGATGGCTGCAGCGAACGTTAGCGGCAGATGCATGCCGTCGAGGCTAGCGTTCCCCACAGCTCTGGGACGGTATGAATAACCTTTTATGAAGATGGGAACCCCTTGCGTCTGCTGACGCCTGTAACCCGCTATACCCCGAGCCTAGCCCCACTCCGTCCGTGGACACTCTGCATGCGCCAGTGATTGAACGTAGTGCGCCACCGTTTCAGCTACATGTTGTTCGCAGCTAGCCATTATAGTTGTGCCATTCGAATAGGTTCGAATCGATATATTCGAATAATTGAAATTCGATTACGTATTCTTTATCAAAATTTTCTAAAATCGCACCATTCGAATACTATTTAAAAATGGAACCTCAAAAAAAGAGGTCATTTGATCTATTCAAAAATCGGACATAAAAAACAGGGTCATATGGACCCAGTAAAGCACCAGTTCGCTTCATGACGTCATCACTCGAACGGTGCGATATCTCCAACAGAAGCTTGATCGCGAGACTCTGTTTTTCTGATTTCGGCCCTAATTTACTCGCGATAGAAAATATCAAGTCTTCTGACCAAATTTCCTAGAAGAAACTATGCCAATTGAATGATGACGTCATTATGTGAGCAGCACTTAACCTAAAGCCTCAGTCCAAGCTCAGAATCGATTTCTCGTTTTTCTGCCTATCTTGGAGAAAATTTCACGCTGATCATAATGGTGTCTCCAGAATCGCTCAGTACTCTCTACGAATTGAGTTACGGCTCCTCGAATATTTTGAATTTGAACTGGTAGAAGTTCGCGGACGAGTTGTCTCGAGCCAGCATTTTCTCGTCATTCGCAGCAATCATTCTGAAGCAGGTCACAATATGAAGGCAGACTGAAAACAAAAGGAAGAACATAGATTTTGAACAAAATCATTCGCTCGTCTCTTCCCTATTGAGGTCGGAAACCTGGCGGTGGGCGCTACCCACTTCTTCTTTCAAGGGGGCGTGGCCGACTTTTTCCTAGCTTTTTCTCGTTTATTTGAGCGAATTGAGATTTCGCGCTTAGTAGGGTTGCTATATACGGCGACCGGACCAAAATATCAAAAATTACCTCTGAGGGACGTCAATGCCGTTTTCTACCACTTTCTCAGAGAAAACGATAATAACTAACTACTTTTATTTCGAAAAACTACAACTTTATGAAAAGGGATAACATAGTGACATACGATATCCGGAACTGTCTGCGTAAAGCACACATGAACACCGCATTGGAGAAAAAATATCGGATATGAAGAGAAAAATATAATTCCACGCATTACAACATAAGTGAGACGACGATGAGCAGAGGTGATTTTATTTGAGACAAAAGAAGTAGCTGATTAATGAAAGATCTTGCTGACATCTTATGCCAGATAACAGATCTCGTTTCATCGAAAATGAGGATAACCATAGCATGACTACCAAAAAAGGGTAATAACACTAGGAAACAAAAAGCGATGAAAAGAAGCACAAATAGCATGAATGGGCCACATGGTTTGGTGTGCGTCCTCACCGCACGTTCTGTCATCGTCAGCGCTGCAACAAATGATTGTTTGACCTCATTTAATGTGTAATTGAAGCCAATGATTCTGTAACTATTAAAATTTTGACTAGGAAATCAGAGGAGCACGCTCAAGTTCTGAGATGTTCGAGAACCTCCAATAGCTTTTTTAATCATAAAATTCTTAACCCCTTAGAAATGCTCAAATTGCAGAAAAATCCTTTTAGAGGCGTACCGATTCCTGCAAGTTCCAAGATTGCAAAACCAAATGATAGAAAGTTGTGGCGTAAACGCAGCCTTTTTAGGCATATGAACCAGTTGAGAACTCGTGTAAATCGATCCGCTAATCTTCGGAGAGTGGGCTGGTGGTAATAATCGGGACAGGAAATTGAGCAACTCTGCAAATACTTTGTCCGGCTTTTTTAAACTGGAAGAATGTTTGCAGCGGTCATTCAGGGCAGTGTTCAATAATAATTTCTATGTCGATATTATTAGCTGAATTGAGGGGTTGACTACCTTGCACAGCTGAATATGTTGTTTTTGTGTAAAAAAAGAAAAAATAAAAATTCTTGGAAGGCAACGATTGAATTCACCTTCAACTTATCACCAGAAATCGTAAGGTCCGTGGCCTATCGCAACAGCAGTGTTGAAAACCGGCTAAAACGAGCAACCAATTGCAATATGCGGCCCCGAAACCTTGGATATGGTGTGCTCGCCCCACCCACTTTCTCCGTAGCCACAGGAAAATGGGTGGAATGGGCACACCACATTTAAGTTTTGGGACCGCATTGCGGGAAAGTGTGAGGCAAAAGGGAAGCAGCATACGCGCGCACACGCTTACGATCAAGGGTCGTCAGATTTGCTCCAAAATAGAGGATACATTGACTGCTCAACTGGGTTGTATTCAGTTTGTCGATTCGAGTTTAATCGAATCGAATTTATTCGAATCTATACAAAATTCGGAACTCGGAAAAAAGGGGCCATTCGAATGTACGCAAAAATCGGACTTCAAAAAAGGTGGTCATTCGAATCTATTCGATATTTGGCCTTTTCATCCAGGGCACAACTATACTAGCTATTTCGTTGACGGGCAACTCGTTCCGGCTCCCATTTTTAATCAACGTCAAATGGAATCCCAAATAAGGATGCCCTTATCCTCAACAACCTTCGTGACCACGCAATAATGCGGCCCACCCAGATGCTGCAGGAGAGACCAGGAAAGGGCATTCTCTTAGATACTCAAAGAAAAAAAAACGGTACCAAAAATGCAATTTCTTGGTTGTTAGGGAACAAACTGTCGTACTCGGAGCCAAGTTACGGCCTGCATTTGCGGGCAACGGCTGCTGCTTCAGGCAATAGGATGGTAATCGTGAAAAAATGAAATTTTCCGAGAATCGTCCGTTTCGAATAGAAATTCAAATGTATTCATTCATGCGTTCATACGAATGCTCCGAGATACTCCGAGATCGAATATATCCGTTCATTCGACCATCAGGTCCGTTTTTCGAAAAGCACAATTATATTAGCTATGAATGGAGCATGATCGGCTGCCGCCAGGATGTGTCAACGATAAGAACAGTGATATTTCTAAACTATTTTCTGTCTCTAGTGAGTAGACCCTATCGTGAGATGTGAAGGGAACTCTCTTCTTTCATACCTCCCTTTCAGATCAGCTTCAACAGATTCGACAGGTTACACTGTCATCAGTTATGTGCGAAAACCTCTCGTGGATACAAATGTTGCAACCTGACGTGTTTTCCTTACCGGATAGATTAGTGTGGGTTCAATATGTTTAAGAGTAAGAAATGGATTCGCAGATGCATCGGATATACCGTTTGCATTAACTCCCAAATAAGCGCTCCAAGTTCATTTGTTTCTGGCTCACAATTTTGTTCAGCCAACACTAACAGTCCACGGTAACGGAAAAAGGCGGTTGTGCGGTTGCGTACTTTCACTAATTGTAAGCAGAACGTGGCCTAGGCTGGCTCGGTTCAAACTTTGCCAATAATCGATATGGAACATCTGATAACTTTTTGTGTTTATGTTTTTTTGTTTGGTTCATTTTCTCGCGTTATATCTGTGTTTGTCTATCTATTTAGTGAATACTCTTCGTAAATCAATACTGTGTGTTGTGTGTGATGGGAGGGTGCCGGGGGGAGGGGTCAGGGGCGGGGAGAAGATTTAACGTTTCTTAACGTTTCCGGTGCTTTTTCCACCAAAATTGAGCAAAATTCTAAAACTCGCAGTTGACTAGGTGCGCGGGTACGGCTTTCCATAATCCACAGCCAGTTTCTAATTTTTTCTTGAATTTGGATGGGAAAGCACTTTTTGTAACTACAGAATAACCAAATACTGTATTGATGATGAATCACTTGAAACAATACGAAAATTCCATAAGCTTAATCATCATTTCTTATGAGCTAAAATTCCTTCACATGTTTTGTCTTCTCTTCGATTATTGCCTAGACATAAGATGGTTGGTATAAAAGCACCAGAAGGAATGTAATAAATTGCTTTGGTCTAAAGGTGTCTCAGCGGTCAAAATAATTGGCGACCACGGACTCAACAACAAACGAACAAGCCCCTCCACCAGAAGGACCACGACTCCTACACCGATCGTCCAACTCAAGAACTATCGAAGCCTTCACATTATTTGTCTCATCATGGTGTAGTGAAAGCCGAAAACAACGGCGTGAAGGTGAGATGTGTCTTCGACGGATCAGCTAAACTAAAAGGAAGCTTAAGTATCAACGAAATACTTTATCGAGGACCAGTACTTTTGCCTGATCTGACCGGTATCCTGATACGCTGCAGGTTCCCTCCAATTCTTGTCATTAGTGATATCGAGAAAGCATTTCTGATGATAGCCCTTCATCCTGATTGCAGAGATTACACACGCTTCCTATGGCTGAACGACACCGCTTCACAGCAGCAATATCGTCACTTTTCGTTTCACTCGCGTTCCTTTCGGCCTGATTTGTTCACCATTTCTCCTTTCTGGTACTATCCACCATCACCTGACGACTACAGCAACACCGCTTTCCGAGACTCTGTTACGAAACACCTACGTCGACAACGTGTTCCATGGTGTGAGTAATGTCAACGGAAGGAAGATCTTTTATTCCAACTCAAAAGACCTCTTCCGCCGAGCTGGTATGAATCTACGAGCATACGCAAGCAACTCTTCAGAACTCAACAAATTCTTCGAAACCGAAGAAGCCACAAAGGTTCCGGAAAATCAAAAACTACTCGGCATACAGTGGAACATCACTACTGATGAACTTTGCTTCGCTCCCCCAAAAAAGCCTCCAGACGACATCAAAAGGACAAAAAGGAAAGTTCTCAAAGAAATAGCCAGTTTCTACGATCCGCTTGGAATCATATCTCCTGTCACACTCATTGGAAAAATGTTCCTCCAGTCACTATGGAAAATCGAACTAGCCTGGGACGACAGCATTCCAGAAGAACAGGATGCCAAGTGGCACAACATCCTTGGCACATGGACAACGCCAACACTGAAAACTGATCGCCATGTCATCGATACTGGAACAACCAGTATGTCAGGCTTCGATCTCCACGTATTCACGGATGCATCGGGAAGTGCCTACGGCGCCGTAGCGTACCTCGTTCAACACCTTCGAGATCCTCCTCACAAAGTATCCCTCATCATGGCTAAATCAAGATTAGCCCCACTTCACCAAACAATCACCATACCACGACTAGAACTATCGGCTCTCACGATTAGTGCAAAACTACTCGCTTTTATCAACGAATAGATCGACATCAAGCCTACTCGCAAATATCTTTGGACTGACAGTACGGTTGCGCTTTCATGGACCAAAACGGAAAAGGACGTTCCAGTGTTCGTTCGTAATCGCGTCAAAACAATTCACAACCTCACCAATGACGTTGTCATGCGGTATGTTCCAACCTCTGAAAATCCAGCTGATATCGGTTCCAGAGGAGCAACAATTGACGAACTCCAAGCAATGCCATTGTGGTGGAACGGTCCGCCATTTCTATCTCAGGATGATAAGGCATGGCCCCCTTCGATGGACGAAAACTATTCGACGAAAGACACTGAACAACAAGAATGCAACCAACAACCAACCGATGTAACAATGGCAACGCAAATCCAAAATGCTGACAACGACTCTACAGAAGTTCCATTTATCGACAGCTCGCGATTTAGCACATGGACGTCTCTGGTAATGACAGTCACTGTGATCTTACGTCTTCTCACCATCAAGTCCAGGAGAGCCGCTTCGCAATTCGGAAACACTCGCGCAGCTCTAATCGACAGAGCAGAAAATATTCTGATACGCCTCGCACATGGCCAAAATCCTCCTTCACCAGAACTGAAAAATCAACTCCGTCTGTTTCTATGCGAAAAGACATGGCTCTGGAGATCACGAGAACGTATAAACAACTCCAATCTTCATGAAGACGCAGTCACGCCAATGTTTCTCCCCAATAAAAACCGCATCACCTCTCTCTTCATACTCCATATTCACGTAGCCAATAATCACAGTTGAATCAACCACACACTCACAGCACTCCGTCAACGCGTATGGATACCAAAAGGACGAGCAACAATCAAACGAGTTTTGAGGAACGAATGCTACCACTGCAAACGATATACGGCCAAACCATTCCCCCTTCCTCCCTTTCCAGTTCATCCGACGAACAGAGTTACCCAGCCACAATACCCCTTTCAAAATACAGGAATGGATTTCTTTGGACCGATGCAGTACCGAAGAACTGATGGCTCAACAGGAAAATACTGGGCGCTTCTTCTCACTTGCCTGAATACTCGTGCCATTCATGTCGATGTGGTCATGGACATGACAAGTCAAACAGTGCTACATCTTCTACGACGCTTTATCGCATCAGTAGGATGTCCTTCGTGGATACTATGCGACAACGCCCAATCCTTCAAAACACTCGCGGAATGTTTCTCGTCAATCCCTGACGCAAATATCGACGACGATATTCTAGATTACTGTTCGAAAAGACGAATACAACTCAAATTCATTCCGTGTTTGAGCCCCTGGCAGGAAGGAATATTTGAGAAAATGATCGACGTCTTCAAGAAATCATTCAAACACGTCATCGGTGATCGTCTACTCAATATTGAGGACATCAAAACACTGATGAAAGAAGCAGAAGCAATTGGTAACACCAGACCACTGACATACGTCAGCAACGACATCGAGTTTCTGCCACTACGCCCTATCGAGTTCTTGCGCCCGTATACTCAACTTGCAGGACCATATCCTCAAGAAGTCACTGACGAATGGTTTCCTATCCAAACTACTCGCGAAACTCTTTTGAGAGACTGGACTCGCACCTCCGAAATGCTGTCGAATTTCTGGAAACGCTGGACTTCTGAATACCTCACCTCCTTACGCGAACGATACAAGGACCATCATCCAACGCCAAGATCACACGAAAGCCAACATCCTCAACAAGACGACTACGTTCTCATCCATGACCCCCTCCTCAGCCGCGGTCAATGGAAAATGGGTCAAGTCATTGGCTCACAAGACGACTTCAAACGATCAGTGGAAGTACGATTATCATCTGAAAAAGTCATCACACGTCCGAACAATATGGTCTGCAAATTAGAACTACATCTAACTGCCCCACCAAATCCACCGTCACCTCCCCGTCCCGCACCTCCTACACCCGCTGCACCTCACCACCCGATGATTACATGGTCAAAGGCTCGACTCCATCCATCATCAGCCTTCTTATGTGCCATCATCTTCATTTCAGTCCAAAGCATCAGCGCCATCAATACGCGATGTCCCGTCGAAATCAGTGCCAAAAAAACAGTCATCTATGCCACCAACTGTGCATCTCAAGGAATTGCGATTGCCAGGTACAACGAAACAGAAAGCGAACGACTATGCTGGTTTCCGCTCTCTTGCCCACAAGGATCAATTCGCTTTCCAAGCACGGAACCATCGCTATGTGGAGAAACATGCAAATGCCCACAATGGTCCACCTCATGTTCGTTCACAAGCAGTTGGAGAACCGACGTTTCAACAATAACGTCATTACCTGAAAAACTTCGTCAGTACCATCCTTCTCACGTATGTTCCTTCAACATTTCAACGAAATGCAACACGACCAAGAAAATCGGCGTCTTCAACCAAATTCAATTATTCGACAACCATACTGTACTTATCACAAGGTAGCTGAGTTGAACGCAAAACTCAGATGTCAGGCAGGACTCGAACCTGCATTGCACGCTTTCCGGGCGAGAGTGTTACCATTACACTACCGACACCCCTCTCTGCATTTCTCAGCTATTCACACATGAACTGTGTAGGCACAACAGCAATCACCCGTATGATCTGGTAATCACAAATCGGCATTGGACCCAGTTAAGCTGAGGCCTTTTGAAGACAAGTTTTGATGTTTTTGAATATTTAATGCCTTTTTATGGCATGGTATATAATCACAAGTTATCACAAGGTAGCTGGGTTGAACGCAACGGGGTGTCGGTGGGGTGATGGGAGGAGTCTCGCCCGGAAAGCGTGCAATGCAGGTTCGAGTCCAGCCTGACATCTGAGTTTTGCTTTCAGGTCAGCTACCTTGTGATAACTTGTGATTATATACCATGCCATAATAAGGCATCAAATATTCAAACATCAAAGAATTCTGTCTTCAAAAAACAGCTTAACTGGATTTAATGCCGATTTGTGCTTACCAGATCATACCCGTCATCGGGTGATTGCTGTTGTGCCCACACAGTTCATGTGTGAATAGCTGAGTGATGCAGAACGGGGTGTCGGTGGTGTAATGGTAGCACTCTCGCCCGGAAAGCGTGCAATGCAGGTTCGAGTCCTGCCTGACATCTGAGTTTTGCGTTCAACTCAGCTACCTTGTGATAACTTGTGATTATATACCATGCCATAATAAGGCATCAAATATTCAAAAACATCAAAATTCATACTGTACTTGTTGAGACACTCACCGTCAGCGTTCAAGACTATGTCGACAAAGACGACTTCATGTGTGTCGATCGGAAAGGATGGAAAAGACGACCAGCACGATTAATAACAGGAACATCACTATTTTACGAGAAACACACATGCAGAGAGAAGGCTTGTCTATTTTGTGCGTACGACAACCCTCTCGCCATACTCGTCTTCGATGACGCACCTTCGACGGACGCAACGACAATCAATTTGAAAGCATGGGGGACAGTAAAAAGAAGCTACTACGGATACTCCAATCACAGTTCAACGACCGAACAATTGACAACTGAACCCGAGACATCATTGTCAACCTCAGTACACATGAAATGCTCGAAAGGAGGACTATCAATCACGAGCGAAACACCATTGCCTGTTGTAGAAGCATGCATCACAAACTACTGTGCGTTCTTGAAGGGATTCACGTCAGAGACCCTTCTCTTTCCGAATTCTTTGATCATGTATGATTACACAGCGTTCATCAAGATATTGAAGAACGGTCACATCATACATGAGAAGGAAGTAGAATGTGAAGCCTTCCCGATATGCGAAACAATACACTGTTATCTCTGTTGGGAATGGATTTACAACTCACATTGTTGGACGTATCGCGAAATCGTTTTCGTCATCCTCCTTGCAACAGCAACAACGCTCTCGATACCTGTCGCATACCTACTCCTCAAGATACTACTCAAGTTGTCGTATCGCGTCATATACTTCGTCTTCCGCCGTCTTCACTTCATGAGATCAAGAAGAAGGCCATCTCTTTCAAAGTATATCACCCGACGATGGAGCACCAAAAAACCCAAACTCCTCACCTGTACAATCCTGATATCATTGCAATTCTACAATAACCACGGATGTTCTCAATTTACGTCCATCAACGCCAACGAAAACGTTTGCACAATAGCAAATAACACCGAGACATGCATCTTCAATGAAGCATCTGTTATGACTCTCCAGCCACTCCAACAAGAAGCATGCTTGGTACTTCGAGACGACAAAAATCAATACATGGGTACTATATCCATCAAAGTCCACGGCATACAATATCGCTGTCGGAAACAAATCGAATTCTTTTCCCGAGATCACGACTTTTCTTCAGAATCAAGTCACAGATGTTACCTGGCTGGTAGCTGCCTCAAGAAAACATGCGAAAACACCAAACCTACAGATAAACTCGCTGAATTCTCAACAACTGTTAACGACAGCCCTGGATACTAGAGTGTTGCCCTAATATTCGTTTATTCGAATAATATTCGAATATTCGAATATTCAAAGAAGTGGATTATTCGGGTTATTCGAATAGTCGAATATTCAAAGAAGTGGAATATTCGTTTATTCGAATATTCGAAGAAGTGAAATATTCGGTTTATTCGAATATTCAGCACGAATAATTTGAACATTCGACAAGATCGCACTCCATTTTGCCCTGATTTTACATTTCAAACATCTTAGCGTAGTGACTACTAATTTCTCACAATTCTTCGGTACCTCATAATATAAAGTTACTGTGCTTATCTGGGTTAAATTCCATTCCGCAATTGCGTCTCGACACGCTTTGCGGCCGCATGCGCTCGAGTCAATCGAGTTTCCAGCTCCAAAGCCGACACGATATGGCTTTTTTATGCAGTTTTCTTCAATTTTGTTTAGTTTCCAGTTTCAAAAACCCACCTAGAGTCATCAAATCCGCAGCTGCGGCGCTGGAAACTCTTCCGACTCGAAAGCGCGCGGCTGCAAAGCGTGTCGAGACGCAATTGCGGACCGGAGTTTGACCCAGATAAGCACAGTATAGCAGGTATTTCCAATATATTAAATCGCTCGTAGGATTTTGTCAAAACGCTAGAAATGCCCATTTCACCTTTAGTTATAGAGAAAAGTCTAAATCTTGAGCGGCTCATAAGTATAGCAACACTTGAGCAACATGGAAATTTCTTACGATGATGGCCAGAATGAGCCATTTTCATGTGTATTTTCATGAAACTGGTTTGAGGTGATGCTATCTGTCTACTTTCCCGGTGAACTTCACCTGAATTCTGACGCAAAAGCCCAACTCTGCCAATGCGTAGCTAGATGCCTCCGAGGGCGCGGCCTGAAACGCCGCCCCATTCCATGTAGCCAGAATTTACGGGTTTTATCTATGATAGCTAAAACCTGCATATTTTTGTGTCGAGGCTACAAGGGTGCAAATTCTGCGCGTATTCTACGTAAAAACGAAGGCTAAATTCGAAACATTGATCTCACTGTCGCTAAACCCGTATATTCTCGCTATAAAATTGTAGCAAGAATCTACGGATTTAGCGACAGCCTGTGTTGTAATGCAATCTTAAACCCGCGCTGGCTACGCGGAACGCTGGGATGCCGTTCGAACAGTGTTGGCCCAGTCAACTCACAGAGTGCTTACTTGAAAGACTGTGGCTGGTCGTGGAGGGTGACCCCGTGTCGCTCTCTGGAAGATCTTGACGAGGATAGTTTTGGCCGCTGAGAAGGTGCATGCGGTGAGGAAGAAACGGCGTCGCGGTCGATCCCAGAGAGGATCGCCTTTCTAGTACGGATCGGGACTTATTGAGTCGATCGACCGAGGGCTGTATCGAGAATTTACATAGAATATGCGGATGCTGTAGCGAGAATTCACGTAGATTATGCGGGCGCTGTAGCTAAAATTTCACCAATTGAGGTTGAACTTTCCGTTATTTACGTAAATTCTCGTGTCAAAATTAGACTATATGCCTCCGAAACCCTGGGCATCTCCGGTTTCCGTGTGAGGCATCTAGCTACGCGCTGGCAGAGAAGTTCTCTCCTCCCATAATGCTGGACGTGGAATTCGATGGTTTCCAGCCACCTAGGACGAATAGCTGGATGTAGTCTCAAGTTCGCGCCAGATCCTGAGCCACTCAACGTCTGTTGTCGCCCAGACGTCTCATGGAGCTGGGAAGCGAAATATTACACGGCGAGTTCCCAGTGACATGATGTCGGTCTCAACGACTAACTACGAGTTGTCGCTGAGTTTTTTCGAATTGTAGCTGAGATTCCGGAGTAGGGCACGGCTAAGCAGCACTGGGAAGTTCGCCATCGCATAAACCGCGCATAACTCAACTGAACTCAACTAAGCTAAACCAAACTAGACCGAAGCAGACCACAAATTTGGCGGCAATTTAGCGGGTATTTGCGGCTATTTCACGGCGAGCATTATTTGGCAACTATTTCGCGGCCAGCATTATTTGGCGGCTATTTCGCGACTATTACTCGGGAAAAAGGCACTTTGCGTCTGTTTCGCGGCTATTTCTCGGCCAAAACTCGGAGTACACGCTCGTAAACGTGGTTGAGGTAACCACGGAAATATAATGGTATGGCTCAGAACACAACGCCTACGCATTTTGAAGCGTCAAAAACGACCCACGATGACGCTACACGTGTGAGAAGTTGGCCCCGCCCCCGTATCTGCCCGCCCTTGAATTTGCGTCCTCCTCCAAAAAAGGGGTTCTGGGCTATTCCCAACATCGGCGACGCTTGTGGGTGGTACAATGAGGACAATAAGTGAGCCATACACATCGACAATGGTGGGAATGACCCAGCACTCCTGTTTGGGGGAGGACGCAAATACAAGTGCGGGGCCGACTCCTCAGTCGTGTAGCGTCACTTGTGGTCGTTTTTGACGCTTCAGAATGCGTAGGCGTTGTATTCTGAGCCATGCCATTCAACTTCCGTAGTTAGTATCTCAACCACGTTTACGAGCGTGTATGCTGAGCTTAAGTGATAAGAGTGCAGCCGGTTCAATTACCCAAGTATGCAGTACATTGGCCCCGCCCAGCATCTGAAAGCCCTGCCCATCCGGTGGCGGCCTCAGTGGAGGTTGGGCGACCCAGCCGCGACGCGTGGGTCTACCGACTACGCTTCGTGTCGGTGTGTCGACCGCGACGCGTGTCGGTTTGCCGACCGCGACGCGTGTCGGTGTGCCGACCGCGATGCGTGTAGGTGTGCTGACCGCGATGCGTACCGATGCGCCGACCACGACGCAGGTCGGTGCAAAGTAGTTCCTAAGCCACATAAAAGTCTTGCTGGATGTGAACCGCTGCTAAATAGGCCGCTAAACGTGAGAGGTCAAAATGTCAACAGACCGACAACAGGCGGACGTCGCTGGGCAACGGGCAGTTGTCAGGCTTACAATGCGAGCGATTTGAGTTGTCAAGAGGGTACAGTTTATGAGATGACAACTTCTCAACCTGTTGTCGATGCCCCAGTTTGCCCGAGTGGATTGGATGGGATAGTACGCAATAGTGTTCCCCAAATATTCGTTTATTCGAATAATATTCGAATATTCGAATAACTCGAATATTCGAATATTCAAGGAAGTGGATTATTCGGGTTATTCGATTAATCGAATATTCAAAGAAGTGAAATATTCGTTTATTCGAATAATCGAATATTCGAAGAAGTGAAATATTCGAATTATTCGTTTATTCGAATATTCAAAAAAATTGTTCGTTCCAACACTCTACTGGATACACGTTCTGTTCTCCAACCTGTGGCTGCTTGACATATGGCGGCTGCATTCTATGTCATCCTGGATGTCTTTTCTACAGAATCTATGCCGAACCCACTACGTCTTCAATGTACACTGTGTTCAACTGCTCAACCTGGCATCTCACAGTCACAGCCGACGTTTTCATCGCCCATGAAACCAACACACTACCAACAAAACTCGAGTTGACTCCTGGACACACGATTAGCTGGAAGAATTTGCGCCTCACCTTCGTGGGAACGATTACGCCACAACTTCCTATACTCGGCTCCACCTTCATGACAGACGGTGACAACATCGCCATCATCAAACCTGCGTACAGAGGTCAACTTGTGCCGAACACAGCAGGACAGATGCAATGCGCTTCAACACAGGAAGCCAAAGACTTCCACTGCTTCTTCTCCAGCAAATCCTGTACTTGCACAGAAGGATTCTAGAAAACCACGTGTACATGCGCTGACGGCAATCTAAAAAGACTCATGTAGCCGTCACCTCTTCCTCAAACAGGCAAAGATTTCCTCATCTACGACCGCAGTAAAGAAGTCTTCGCCAGAATAAACGTCGGATCAGCTCTTCAGCTCCATGTCGTGGCAGAAAATCTCAAACTAACCGCTCAGAAACACCACATCACATGCGTCATCGACAACAGTGACTTGACTGGATGTTCTAGTTGCAGCTCCGGAGCAAATATGGATTTGCTGTGTACGAGCAGTGAAGGTGAAGTAACCGCCTCCATCGAATGCTCTACGCAAACTCAAATTGCAAGATGCACCCAGGACGGATACCTCAACAAGCTGTTCTTCAACTTCGACACCAACCACGTAAACACGTCATGCACCGCGTCGTGCCCGGGAGGCACGGTCAACCTGACTGTGAAAGGAAATCTGGCCTACGTGAACGACCAATTCATCCGAGGCGACGTCAACTCATATAGGTACGAAAGAGACACGACAAGTGATACATCATTCATGGATACAATCTATTCTTTGTTTAATAATTCATTAGCATATGTTCGTAATCTGTTTTTAAATTTAACTCTCCTGAAAATCGTATTACCACTTCTCGCATTTCTTTTCGTAAGCCTATGCATTTGTAGATGTTTGTACTCTTTTTTATTCTTCTCCAGTTCTCGTACCAAAAAGTACCGTTAACACTTTTCTAAACGCGGGAGCTTCTGTAACTACAGAATAACCAAATACTGTCTTGATGATGAATCACTTGAAACAATACGAAAATTCCATAAGCTTAATCATCATTTCTTATGAGCTAAAATTCCTTCACATGTTTTGTCTTCTCTTCGATGATTGCCTATACATATTAAAAAGATGGTTGGTATAAAAGCACCACAAGAAATGTAATAAATTGCTTTGGTCTAAAGGTGTCTCAACGCTCAAAACACAGGAAATATAAATAATTGGCGAGTTTCTCCCTCACACGCACGATATCATTTCAACTGGAATCTTTAGTATATGAACACGCAGAAATAACATGAAAAAATGAAAGAAACAAAAAAAAACATATATAATCCAAAAATATATATCGGCTGTTCCATATCTATTAGTGGCAAAACTATGTAGAACCGAGCCAGCCATTGCTGCAGCATGTTCAGTGAAAGTATCCTCTCTTTCCGAGTGTGATTTATATTCGTTCGTCGCTTGCAGTTGCGTGCGTACGCTGCGTCCTCGCTCCTCACAAGCGCGCGAGGGAACAGAGTAAATCTGGCTCGGAACCAGAGGAGAAGCAACCGCACCACCGCCTTTTTCCGTTGCCGTCGACTGTATCAGAATTTGAAATTCAGAAATGCTCCTGTTGACTGTGGCGACTTTCATCGACTGGACTTGTCAAAATGGTCTGACAAAGGTATTTTTCTTCTTTTTCTTTGCTGCCAGAAAGAGACTATACCTGGTGAGGTAATCGGGAGACTAACGTTAATTTGATCCAAAAGTCCATTGTAGTCTTAGGCTCCTTCGAGCAGCTGAAAAGGTGGACCATATTATGGTCGTAGTTTCAACAGTCCGGACTCACGATGAGCTCGCTGTTTTTGATCCTATGCGTGTAAAACACAAGAATTGAAAAGTGTCCACAGCGCAGCGATGCGGCGGAACTCCTGGCACACCTATCAAGTCCAGACTCGGTACCGCTGACTCGAGGCCTGACGGCAATGTTTCGAAGATAATATTTACGAACTACATAGATGATTTTACGGGACAGCAGAAAACATCAGAATTCGTCAAGATGGTCTCACTGTTTGAACTCCAGGACGTTCCTTCAAAAGCTCATAGGCGCTATTCATAGGACTCAACGCCAGCGCGGCAACGCGTGCCGCGCTGGCGTGGCGTTTGTGTATGAATTGCTTGACGCCCCGCCCGCGCGGCACGCGCGTCACGCTCAGCCCGCTCCGCTATGGCGTCGCCGCTGCAGTATTCATACTGCCACCCGGAACGCCTTGGCGTTTTCATCCACTGATATTATTTATCGATCGTCTCATTCATTCCAGCTTTACCGCTCCGCCATGGCGTCGCCGCTGGAGTATTCATAATTTCTGCAAGCGCGGCACGCGCGCCACGCGCGTAGAAAGTATTCATACACAAACGCCACGCCAGCGCGGTACGCGCGGGCCGCGCTGGCCTTGAGTAGTATGAATAGCGCCTTAGCACGCTGAGCTTTGTTTCCACTAGGTTACACACTCTTTCACCGTATTTGGTCCAACACATACTTCAGCGCTGCATCGGGCCGCGTATCATTTTTCTGATAATTTTTGACCTATGCTGGATCGCTGCTAAACCTATTAGAGTCCTGGTCGAACGAGTTCTCCTGGGGCCAAACATCTTAGCCACTGAATCCCAGAAACAATTACTCAAAACAACAGTTGTCGAATTGGTCGACTGTGGCGGTGCCCTGTCCTCCAACAGCCTAAAACCTACTGTTGGTGTAATTTTCAAGAAGCTGGTGCTAGCAACGACAATTGTGGAGCTGCTAGGTATGGTTGGGTCCGTGGCCTGTTTCCTCAAGAAAAACGTGTAAATTCAAACCGCGGCTGGCGTGGGGGTTTAAATCTCAATCTCTGAGAACTAAACCGCCGCCCCAACCGCGGTTTGAATTTAAACGTTTTTTTTTCTTGAGAAAACAGGCCACGCAACTAACTATAAAAGGAATATTCTTATCTGTTAAGTGGATTTCCTAAGGCTAGCATATGCGATCAGTGCAAGCTAGGGAAAAATATTTTCCGAATGTTTCCAGGATTCGTATCCCAACATTTAATACACTTTGTGGCTAATGTAGTTTTTCGTCTGAAACTTCCCTTTTTTGTCAGTGCGTCGATCTACAAGTCGTATTTCCACCTCTCACGCACTAAAAGGTGGGGAGCTTTGCAGTCACCCTTTAGATGTTCCCCTAACTATTATAATTTGTTTAGGGCTTCGCAGACGCAGAAAAAATCATAATATACTTCTTCATATTTCTAAGCAAGCAAATGAAAATGACTAAAAAGCTGTTCAAAAACGGCAAATTGTAACGAAAGCTAATGTTCAATGTAGTCGACAGTGGTGTTTGAATTCGCGCCATATCAATTTCTTCTACTACACTTGCGCTGGATAACAAGCAATTCCATGAGTATAGGATGATGGGAAGCGAATTGTGAAACACGACAGATGGAGAGCTAGACTCTTTTGGCGGAGTGCTTGACAATTAGGCTTGAGCAGGGTTGCTACCAGGGGTGTGCGGCAAAGGAATTTGAAAGTTCGACAAACGCAACGGCAAACCCCAAAAATGGCCGGCGAACGGCAAACGGCAAAACGGCAAACGGCAAAAGCTGTTCTGTGCCATAATACACCCACATTTGATTAGTCGTATGGTGAACCATGCAATATCTGCCAGTTACTATGTATCTGGCGTTTAACTAGCCATTACAGAAAGGGGAAATCCCACATATACAAAGCTACTTGAGAGCCTCAGATGATCAGAGATTTACAGTAGCGCTGTTTTGTGTGTGATAGTATAGAAGCCTCTATCAAGTTCAATGAGGCCGTTTGATTGCGCGACCCAGCCTAGTCGATGCGGGCACAAGCAGCAAAGCGTAAGCAAGCTTGGTGCGGTGGGAGTGTGCGCCGACCCAAAGACTGTGGGCGATACCGGTGTCACAATCTGGTGGAAATAGATGGATGAATTGTCGACATTTTCGGCGGAAGACAGTCCATACCACCATCAGCAGCGCGCGGCTTAGGTTATGATTGGAGTCACTCACAATTTTTACTGTTAATAACAAGTAGTAAGCTCATGGTTCCTTATTTCGCTCATCTAAAAATACGCTCAAATTGTTTCCTTTTTGAAGCTACAGGAGTGCAGTGAGACTATCCCAAATGAATGCATTGCACATGACAAAAGCAGCCTTCAGATTTTCAACGGGAATCAAGAGCTCTTACTAGGGGCTGCTTTCGACTTCCCGTTGAGATTTGGAAAACCAAGTTGTCGTTTCTGTAGATCTGTGCCAGTACATAAGTAATTCGTGGTTGAAATTTCAGAAATGGCTGCGGTGATTGCAAAAAAATGGCATTTCATTGCTTCAAAAAAATGTAGGGGAATTTTTGAGAATTCATCAGGGAATTTTTGGGGTGTTGAGAAAAAGATTTTCGGATTCGGCTCAAAACTTGCATATGGGGGTTATTTTGGATGCTGAACATGAATCTGGGGTCTATTCCTCGCCTGACTTAGGGTTGCGGTAGGTTACGGTGGGCAAAATGCATCTTAATTGCCTACCGTAACCTACCGCACCTTAAAACCGCATTACTCACCTTAAAATTTCGAAAATCGAAAAATGGACCTCAAATTCGTGTTCAGCGTCCCAAATAACACCCACAGTGAAATTCTGAGTCAATTCTGAGACTTCAACCGAACTACCGTATACCCGCCGTAATCTACCATAATCTATCGGAAATCGATAAACGGTTTGCAGGTTCGTGTTAGGCAGGCCAAATAGCCCCTATGTACAAGTTTTGGGGCGATCTGATAGTACATTCTCGAAATCGTCAAAAGTGGCGTTCTCCAGCAACATTTCCCCCATTGAAGCTTCGGACCAAATCAGATGGAATTTTTCGAATATAGGCAAATGGACCTCAGATTCGTCATCAGCACCCAAAACAACCCCTAGAAATAATTTTTCAGCCCAATCCGAGTCAAGTTTCCTGAAAATCGCCATTCGTTTACCCTTCTTATCTACGCAAAGCTATGAAAATGCCCACTTTCGGCAGTCTACTGTAAATCTCTGAGGCATTTAGGGGATTGGGAAAACGGATTATCAGTGCTGTGTCCAATACCTACAACTATCAACGCATGGTTTCAAAAAAGCCCACCGGAAATGTAAGGCAAGCCCTAATGAGTGGCATTTCGATCGAATACACAGAATGAGAGGAACCTAGTGACAATCCGACTGGTACATGTGACGCGCGCGACAGAAAGTCGGTGCGCCCACGTCGTCGCTGGAGCGCCGTTCACGGTGCGTTTAGCCAGCCGACTGCTCTTGGGCGTTTCCCATTCTATGTATTCAGCCAACAAGCCGGCACGAGGCCAAATACAACAACAACTTCGACTGAAAACAAACAATAAATCACTATATACGGCCCCAAAACATGAATGCGGTGTGCCCGCCCCACCTACTCCCCTTGTGGCTACCGAAGAAGTGGGTGGGACGAGCACACCACAATCAAGTTTCTTGGCCGTATATTGCAATTGATTGCTCGTTTTGAGTTGGTTTTCGACACTGTTGTTGCAATGGGCCTCGGACATTTTGATTTCAGGTGAAAATTTTGAAGGCGGTTTCAATCGTTGCCTCCGGGGATTTTTCGTTTTTTCAACCCTACACCATTTCATAACAAACTCAGCTCTGCCAAGGAGTCTACCGGTGCTATCGCAGCGAGGAGGGGGGCACTGAGCCATCCCACTTGAACATGCCCATTTTTTCGCACCGCCGCGCAATTTGAGAACCTATCCAGGGTTTTCCTCCCATTCCAAAATTAGTAGAGTAGAAGCGGAGCAGTAAAATGGGCGTGACAGAGTGCGATGGCACCGTCAACACTTCGTTTCAGCCCCTGTCCGAATTATTACTATCAGCCAACCAACCGACGATAAGCGGGCCTATTTACACGAGTTCTCAAGTGGTTCATGTGTCTAAAAAAAGATGCTTTCACACCTAAACTTTTGTACCATTTCTTTTTGCAATTTCGGAACTTGCAGAAATCGGTATGCTTCTGGAAAAGCTTTTTTTGCGATTTCGGCGTTTCTAAGGGGTCAAAAATTTCATGATTAAAAAGAGACATTTGGAGGCTCCCAACTTAGAACCCGAACAAACTCCTCCGATAAACTAGTCAAAATATCTTCATTAGTTACAGGATCATTGGGTAAAATTACCCATTATATGAGCTGGAACTAGTAGCTGGAACTAGACAAAAAATTATTTGGTAGGATTTGTATAAAAAATTATTTGTTGCAGCTTCGAATCGCTGACCAATAAAGAAACTGAGGTGAGGGCGCACACCAGGCCCTGTTGTTTTACACATTTTTGCCGAAAATTTGCCGTTTTAGGCGAAAATTTCGGCAAACGGCAACGGCAAACCCCAAAAATGGCCGGCAAACGGCAAACGGCAATCGCCGCACACCCCTGGTTGCGACTCGGCGCAACGAGGTGTCGTCAAAAATTTGGAAAATTTTTGTAAAAAAATGAAAATTTGGGTGGAGGGTCCCAAAAAATTTGAAGAAAAAGGGGAATTTTCTCCAAACAACGTGGCAAGTTAAATTATAGTTAAACATGCTTTTGCTTGCTCATTTTCTGTTTTCAAGTGTTTAAATTTTCTCCTTTCTTGGAAAAATTAAAAAATGTCATTACCACAGGTTTGAAATTTTTCTAAGTTTGTCACTCAAAAAAGTTTGAGCAATTTATCTCGGGAGGGAGATCGTGAAAAACTTATAACTTTTTGTCAACAGCGGGGTCATAGCTCCACCGAAAAATGGGGCAACGGCCTGCTCAACCCTGTTGACGATTGCCCTACCATGGAATCAAAATGCTATGTTGGGTTGATGCATAATTATGGAACGTTTTCTAAAAATATTTTTATTCAACAAAAACAATCACAATGTTTCATCAAAACATGTTTAAACGATCATTCGAGAGCATAATCACCATCCATTTCATAAACTGCTACCCATTTGCTTGGCAGTCGGTAGATTCCACGTGCGAAAACGATTCTTGCTTTGAAATCAGCCACCAAGTCATCCAAGTCGTCGAAGACTTTGTTTTCCAGTTTTTCAAAGAGCGATTGACATAATAGTCCGTTGGTGCTTCTGTCGGCGAGTACGGCGGATGTGGGAGCAGATCCCATCTCTTATTTGCGATGGATTTGATTACACGGCGCTCAACATACGGAAGAGCGTTATCCTGATGAAACACGACGTGGTTTTTTTGAGCGGTCTTTTAGCCTCGATGGCAGCGTTGTGGCGACCAAGCTGAGAAAATAGACGTCGCTGTTGATGTTGAATTGCCGCTTACCATTTCTATTAGAGATTCTCCAATGTTGCCTTTCATCTGCGACTTTAAACCAATAACAAATGCCGTTTGAAATGACTTCCCAATGGATGATTCCGCGTCTGTCCCACCACACACACCGCGAAGCCTTCTCACATTTGGTAATCCTCTGGGGGGGAGAACCTGGCGAAACGCAGATCTTCTTTCTCTTAACGTTTTTTAAAGAGAAGCCATCACTCAGCCCGAGTGACAAAATTCTTCAAAAAATGGGGTTTGTTCGTTTCGCTGCAATAAATCAATGAAAATTCGAATATGTTCGGCCTTGTTGTTTTCGGAGAGCTCGTGGGGCACCCATCCAGCCGATTTCCATACCTTTTCAAGCTTCTTCAGGCGTCGAACGACCGTTGATTGATTGACATTAAAGTCTTCAGCCAGCATTCGCGTTGTCAGACTTTCGTCCTCTTCCACGGCTGTCAGAAGTGCTTGATCATCAAAATCCGATGGCCGACCTCTTCCTTCTTTATCCTCCAAACTAGTGCCACTTGATTCAAAACGAATAAATCACTTCCGTACTGCTTTATCAGTAATTGTTCCTTCGCCAAAAAGTTCGTTGAGCGCGCGAAATGACTGGGCTGCGGTCCATGCTTTCTCGTAGTGGTAGAGCATAAATTGGCGAATATGAGTGTGATTTTCGAAACGCATTTTCCAACTAAATACTGATTATTTTTATATAAATATTGAGCACGAAACGCCAATTTTTACAGAAGAAAAACTCGTTAATAAATAATTACAATTACACATCAACCCAACATTTAACTCAATCTTTACCAGTGATCTGAGCTGGGCCCCGTCAAAGCATGAAGACGAGACAATGTATGAATGGTTTTACTCATATACGATGCCTTTAACGATGATGGATGATCAAATGTCAAATGATTTTTCACCTCTTTACAGATGGTTGTGAAATCTCCAAGCACAAAGTTCTGGCTTATGGCGACAGCGCACTAATTACTCCTTGTACTGGCTGCACCTGCACACAAGAAGGGGTTCGTGTTGATGGAATCGTTGCCTTTACTGTTCATAGTAGCCTTCACCATATGTGAATGTGTACTACTATAAACGGAAAAAGTTCAAAAACTTTTTCTCGACCGTTTTCAGCTTCGCTGCCGAGCCATGATCATCCCTGACTGTCACAAACTTGTTGAAGAATTTCCTACACCAGAAATTGTGAAGGTATCATCCGTGACATTCAATTAGGAAACTATCTTTACTTTTCCTGTGTTCCATTTTCCCACCCAGTGAAGTCGCGGCCTCCCATTTGAATGACATGGGCTATAATTGCATCCGTTTTGACCCGGATCAAAGTTCCAGGCGAAAAAAACATTATTTCAGGACCTTTCCTGCGTGATTCAATGTGCGTCCATACTTCAACTGAAGGAAGAGTGAGGTCAAATTCATCGCGGACAGATGTGCGACTGTGACTAACAAACATTCAAAACTTATTACTCTTTCAAAAATAAACTTTGTACAATGTCAATGAGAGTACACTGGACGTTGCTATTCGAATGATGTGGGAAGGAGATGCTTGAATGAGAATTAACTATACCCGCAAATCAGAGACATTGTCAATGATCTGGATGACGATATTGAGAGAAAGAAAGAAGAAAAAGGAAAGCAGTGAATAACTATAATGCAACTAAACACCTATGAGTTGAATAACATCGTTAACAAAATAACAAGAAATAACACATTGTGAGTGTTTCACGCTATTTATCTGACAAAGCATCAGAGACGCCGGATTTCCGACGACCACTTGAAGACCTTAGGCGACGTCCTGCATAATCCGACACAGCGCCGGTGCTTGCTCCTTCAGCCTGTTCATTGTTGTTTCCTGTGAGACGCGGCCTCTTCGTGACACTTCCCAGAGCTAGATCCGACTCTTCGTTATCCCTAGAAATTGAACCAAAATTGGATTTCAGACAGAACAACCAACATTGGACTCTCACCAAAAAAATTTGGCTACACTACTACAAATCTGCGGCCGTACTCAGGAGACTCCGGGAGCCTCCTGGGAAATTCAGTACGGAATTCGGAAACCACCAGATTCGGCTGAATGTCGGGAGAAACTCTATGTAGAGGAAAGATTTGCACTTTCAAATTGTTAATCACACTTATCACAATGAATTTTCAAAAATATTTAGAGTGGAATGAGAGGAAACTTTTAAAATATTTTTGTATACACTACCCTCCAAAAGTGAGTGGGCACGTAAGTTCAGTACAGAAACTAAATACGAATGTCCGCCCACGCGATCGGCGCGCGCGTCGATCGGCCGCCGCGTGGGGTGTTTTTAAGCGAGTTTCCAGCCGGGGAGAGCCATCTGCTATATTCGACAGCTATTTTCCTGCAGTATGAAGGTGAACTCTTATTTTTTTTATTTATTCTAGGACGTAGGATAACCTACGTGTAAAAAAAAGCACATATTATAAGTAGGCATTACTCATTCGATCAATACACATAAAAAAACAAATCTTCAAGCAATGGGGAAAAACCCACAGCCGCATCATCAGGAAGCCTCTGTTGCCACCAATTTTTTAGCCTTGATTTTAAAGGAATTCAGTGACAATTGTAACCAATCTTCAGCAAATGTCTTGTTAAGCATAGAGAGAATCCTATTAGAGAAATAATTTGACCTTGCTTTTGTTATTGATAACGGAACCTTGAATTTAATCCTATTGCTCGTACCCCTGGAATTAGCAAACGTGAAAAAAGCCCCACGAAGAAGGGAGGCTTTTGCCGTGATAATTTTAAAAGTCATGATGAGGTCATTTTTCTTCCGTCTATTCAACAAACTAGGCAAGCCGTAAAACTGGCGTCTCAGGACACCATTCGGTATAAACTCATAACCCAGGTCTGCCCATCGCATAGCCAGCTTTCAAGTGAAGTTGCTTTGAACGTGTTTGTGTGTTTTGAATAGTTATTAGTGAGATTTTGGTAGCCCTGGATGGGGATAAGCCCGTTATGATAGAGGGATTTTCTTTTTCCGTTTTTTGCTCTACGTTTCGCTTGGTTTGTTGTCCGCATTCTAGAATAAGTACTAGGAAAACTGATCCGTTGACTTGTCTTATACTCAGATAATAACACCGGCCGGATCGACGCCGCTGAAAGGCCTCTCAGGGATGATTGCGGGAGCATGGCGGTACGCGAAACGCTAGCCGGGTTGATCGCGGAAGGATGTTAAAGGCACCGTTCACAATGATCATCCTCGTTGACTTTCCACAGTGAAATGATAGGCGAGAAGGATACTAGGCTCCCAGTGTCGAAAGAACGGTAGAAAACGAGCCAGGAGCGGCAAAATAACGGCTGCGAACAAGCGTTTTGTGGCCCCAGACACGCCTGGTGCCCCAGATCCGCCCCCTCGGAATGAACAAATGAAGACTCATATTGCAGGAATGACCAAGTGAAGGAGGTGCTGATAAGTGAGCTGATCGCTTCATTGCACTGATAGGTATCATCCTTCTAGCGGTCAACTCCTCCACGCTCAAAAATCAACGTAAACAAGGGAGGGCCTATTTTCGCTCAAAAACGCGTCTCGTGACCTTTTTCAGCATGCCTTGCTATATAGGGCACCAGACCTTTCGTAAACCGTGGAGATATCGGAAGTGAAATTTATCGTGAACACTGCCTTTAAGGCGCCGGTTAGACCTACAGCAGCTATTGCAGTTTTGGTCGGATCGCGGGGCCCGTGCGAAGTTCGTCGGTCGGGTCGCGGGCAGCATTATAGCATTGTCTCCATGCCGTGTTCATCCTTGGACGATGGCGTCGAATCGCGGGGTGGCTGTTGTTCGGCCCGCCATGCTCCCGCTATCCGACAGGTGTTGAATGAGTAGACCTTGCCTTGTTTGTGAACAACCCGATCTTCGGCGCTTTCAAGGCACTTCTTCATAATAAGGACTGCCCGCGTCCAAGGTAGGCTTTACGAAATCCCGACCGCGTGGACGGTATTCGCAATTTGACGCACTTAATGTATAATCCTAATAAAATAGAACTAAATTCTCTCATGTAACTAGCGTGTTTTCTAAGTAAATTCCACCAGAATTATTACCATCTATCGAATCATTGTGTGGTTATTAGGAAGTAGCTGAATTATGATCGCATAATAGGGGTAGTACAACTGTTCATATCTACACCTCGTTTTTTTTTTGAAAAGTCGAAGACTGTCGCTTCAGCATTACTATTTGACCTCCATCAATTGAATTTTTGTCTTGAGTGATGTTGGCTAATGAGATATTTACTCTTGATTTTTTTTTGGGAAAATCATTCAACAATGTCCTCATCAGACAGTTACTGACGCTGTCGTTTCATATTTTGATATGGCACTAGAAGCAGTAACCCAGACAATGAGCAAAAAAATACCCAATGGAATCAGAGGAACAGCAATGACTGCTACTTCGCCCAGTTAGGTTATCTGAAGGATGGCTTAAGAATGAACTTCTTTAGAATGCGAGGAATTTGAACATAATTTTCGCTCATGTCCCATTGAGGGAGATGTATACCAACTACCATCCCTCGCCTATACAGTGCGTTGCAAAATTATACGGCATAGCTGATGTTCTCGCAGAAATTTCTATTCTACACCATCTGTATAAGTTCGTTCATGGTAAGAAACACTAGGAACATCGAGTTATTAGTCTTAAGAGATGTATTGGCGCTGAACCACTTCGAAAACTCTGTTTGGTATGTTTCAACCCAGCCTTTTGTGAACGCCCCTTTCAATCTGCGCCCACTCGGTTACCACTCGGTTAGAACGGCCAGTTCAAGCGGAGCCACACGCTCGTATTGTCTGTTCTGGATGTAGAGTCAACGCCCAAGAATACCTCACACATTTTCCACAGGGTTGAGGTCCTGTAAACCGGCCGACCATTCTAGCGAATTGGCAGGATCGGCCTGAAACCAAGCCAGCGTTGTCCTACTGAGAAGAAGTGAAGGCGGAAGCGGACTACAAAGAACTGGAAATGATTTTCCGGCACATTCTGATAATCTGCTGAGTTCATAGGTCATGTTGCTACTAGCTTCTCCAAGCTTGAAACCCCACCTGGATCCGGGTCAATGCATTATTCTTTTTCCTCCGAAATTCCTACTCAAGGATAGGTTCGGGTCGTTTTGTAGATCTCTCCAATGCTTAGAATGCGTAGTCAGAAATAAATGAATGTAATAGAGCCGATCAAGCTCGTTCGGATTGCACTTGCTTTCGACCGATGAAAAAGGATTTCGAAGGATCCACACAAGGACCTGAACTTATCCTCGAGTAGAAATTTTGGAGGAAAAAGAGGAGTGCATTGACGCGGATCTAGGTGGGGTTTTAAGCTAGACCAGCTTTTTGCGACATGACCTATGAACTTCACAGATTATCAGAATGTGCCGGAAATTCATTTCCAGTTCTTTGTAGTCCATTTCCGCCTTCACTTCTTTTCAGTAGGACAACGCTGGCTTGGTTTCAGGCCGATCCTGCTAATTTGCTAGAATGGCCGGCCGGTTTGCAGGACCTCAACCTGAGGAAAACGTGTGAGGTGTTCTTGGGCGCTGAATCTACATCCAGAACAGACAACACGGGCGTGTGGCTCCACTGAAACCAGCCGTTATAAGCGAATGGGAGCATATTCAAAGGGGCGTTCACAAAAAGCTGGGTTGAAACATACCAAACGGAGTTTTCGAAGTGGTTCAGCGCCAAGATATTTCTGAAGACTAATAACTCGATGTTTCTAGTGGTTCTTACCATTAACGAACTGATACAGATGGTGTAGAATAGAAATTTCCGCGAGAACGTCAGCTATGTCGTATAATTTTGCAACGGCCATTTTTGACAATTTCCGTTGCCAGTTTCCTGCTAGTGGCTCTAATTTCATGAAGATTCGTACCCGAAGGTTTTCGAGGGTGCTGCATCGATTGGCATTTACGGTTCATCTCCTAAAATAACGCGAAATTCGAAACCGCGGAAATTGGGGTATGTCGTATAATTTTGCAACGCACTGCACAATGCTGCAGGCATCTGGTTATGAAGGTGGTTATGAACGGGTAAAGTGTAACTCGAGTTTCTTATAGCCTCTTCTGTCAACTTAAGCGAAAATGAAAGAGCTAACCCATCATCATTGATAGAGTTCTTCTTTGATCTCAAAGCAGCACGCGCGGCTGTTCGCGGATCCACTTCATCCGTGACTTCGGCCTCCTGTGAAACAGAAGACCGAGGAACATCCGCTGTTGAAGTAGGAGATCCAAGTGCAGCGACAAGTGCAGCGGCCACAGTTCTCGATCCTTGTATCACGTTCTTAATACGAAGAATTGGGAATGTGTAACGTCTCAAAGAAAAAAGTAGACTAAGAACGCAACCTTAAGAGGTAGTGCTTTGTTACGCTGAGGGACAATTACACCATCAATCTCCCTCTTGACCTCCTTCGGGCGTTTTTGTTTCGCTCGCTTGAACGTTGATGGTCTCTTTTTACGCTGAAATAATCTCTTAACATTGACTAAGCTATTGCAGAAACCCGGAAGAACCATCGCCCTAAGAAGTAAGGTAACGTACGACGTTAGGCGTTCTATTTTCTGTCAGATCCCCAGCATCAGCAAACGTTGAGAGGTCTGCTGCCATCCCATCTAATCCTTCTGATTCATCAAGCATGGGGGTGTCGAATTCACTTCGCGCTTCAGGTTCTTCTTCATGCGGCTCCATCTTTACCGCAACCAGAGGCGACGTGTCCTCTACTGAAAACGGACAATAACTCTTTCATGGTTTACCTTTTTCTCCTTGATTTAAGACTTTCACTGCCCACACATACAAAAAAAGTAGTTAAAAATACCTATGGAATCTAGAAACGAAGTGGATGGCATTTCCACTGTCATGCTGTCCTCTGCTACTGTTGGCTCTTCAGGTCTATTAGTGGGAACGGTGGGAAGTTGAGAAGGTTCATCTCCGTCCCGCACCTCTGATTCGTTCAAAAATTCAGCGTAGCAAGCAGCAGAGGCTTCCGGCATATCACGCAACGATGTACTGCAAACATAAAACATGGAAGCGGAAACGATGCGTAACATTTTCACAACTTTTCCATCTCACGCTCTAATTCTAGCTTTCGGGAAACTGAATGTCGAATCGGTTGAAGAAGTGGCTGTCTCGATTTGTGCAGCGGCAGATTCAGCACATGAGCACAATTGCGTCGTGGCATCCCACTGCCGACTACAATCAGGCCGATGAATCCCTCCTGCAACATGCGCAATCAATTAGGGACCAGGGATGAGCGGAACAGAAATATATAAATTCAGAAATCGGTTTCGACACGAGAAATTTTTTGTCGAGCTTATGAAATAGGGCGGTAAATGCTCCATTTAGCGGTTTTGGAAACTCGAGAGGTAAATTTATTTTGAAATTATTGACTGTGTTTCTGTGTTTCGCGAAACTTTTTGCGGCTTTCCTAAATCGTGTGTATAACGTCCAAATGCGCAGAATTGCGGGCTTCAAAAGGCGAAACGAGGAATTCCGCTCATCACTGATGAGGACTGGAAAGAGATGGAGCGGGTCAGGGTCTCTCTACACACGGAGGGAGGAGCACGGACGAGATTTATTGCTGAGGCGACGCGCGCGGCGGAAGTTCTATCCCCATCACTAGAGCGCGTTTGCCGAAGGCTCGCAAGTTTTCATGACATTTCATTTTTTGATTGATTCTCACATGACTTTTTCTTCATGTTCACTGGTTGTTCTTCTCATTACCTTATCCTGCGCACTCATTTCAATGACTAGTACTGGTTTTCGGCGGCAGCGATCCAATCACTGCATCTAAAATGATGCTCGATTCAACTTAATATGTATTCTATCAAAAAGAGGTCTTCCAAGCAAAAGAGGTTTGGTTGGCGTTAGAAACGTTCCAACAAAAAGGGAGCAATAGGTAAGTTGAATGAGAAGAGTCTACAAAAAGTGAACAACATTCTATCAAAAAAGGGTTTTCCAAGCAAAAGAGGTTTGGTTGGCGTCAGAAACGTTCCAACAAAAAGGAAACAATAGGTAAGTAGAATGAGGAGAGTCTACAAAAAGTGAACAATATTTTCTGAGACTGATTTTCCTGGCCGATACTTCTTAACAGCGAAAACAAACCGTTGCGGTGTTCTACACGGAAGCACTCTGTGGTTCTAAAAATAGTCTTGACTACACGAGGACCGTTAAAAAGTATGTGCATGTAAACCTAATACTTACCATCAGAATAGAAGATGATGCCAAAAACACAGACGGACGGTTAGCTCCAGCTGCTACGAGAAGCGAAACCAAAGTGCAGCATCTAATGAGAGTATTTTCTTATCATCTCGTCAAATAATTGAAGTCCATTCTTACAAACCATTGAACTCTTCCTCGTGAAGTACCACAACGGTTTGTTTTTGCTGTTAAGAAGTATCGGCCAGGAAAATCTGTTTCAGAAAATATTGTTCACTTTTTGTAGACTCTCCTTATTCTACTTACCTATTGTTCCCTTTTTGTTGGAACGTTTCTGACGCCAACCAAACCTCTTTTGCTTGGAAAACCCTTTTTTGATAGAATATTGTTCACTTTTTGTAGACACTCCTTATTCTACTTACCTAGTGTTCCCTTTTTGTTGGAAAGTTTCTGACGCCAACCAAACCCCTTTTGCTTGGAAGACCCCTTTTTGATAGAATTGTTCACTTTTTATTGATATTACGAAGTAATATCCCTGAAAAAACTTCAATATTTTTCGAATAGCATGGATTGCTATAATAATCAGTAAGCAACAAACTTGTTGCGCACGCTACAAATGAAGCGCTAATCACTTTCCACGACGTCCTGATGACGTCATCAGATGCCCTATGTACTTTACATGACACCCTGATGACGTCATCAGATGCCCTGTGTACTTTACCTGACATCCTGATGACGTCATCAGATGCCCTATGTACTTTACATGACACCCTGATAACATCATCAGATGCCCTGTGTACTTTACCTGACATCCTGATGACGTCATCAGATGCCCTATGTACTTTAGATGACACCCTGATGACGTCATCAGATGCCCTGTGTACTTTACCTGACATCCTGATGACGTCATCAGATGCCCTATGTACTTTACATGACACCCTGATGACGTCATCAGATGCCCTATGTACTTTACATGACACCCTGATGACGTCATCAGATGCCCTATGTACTTTACATGACATCCTGATGACGTCATCAGATGCCCTATGTACTTTACATGACAACCTGATGACGTCATCAGATGCCCTATGTACTTTAGATGACACCCTGATGACGTCATCAGATGCCCTATGTACTTTACATGACATCCTGAAGACGTCATCAGATGCCCTATGTACTTTACATTACACCCTGATGACGTCATCAGATGCGTACTTTACATTACATCCTGATGACGTCATCAGATGCCCTATGTACATTACATGACAACCTGATGACGTCATCAGATGCCCTATGTACTTTACATGTCATCCTGATGACGTCATCAGATGCCCTATGTACTTTACATGACACCCTGATGACGTCATCAGATGCCCTATGTACTTTACATGACACCCTGATGACGTCATCAGATGCCCTCTGTACTTTACATGACATCCTGATGACGTCATCAGGGGTGGTATACCTTGAGTACACGGGTTACGGTAGCTATACCATAACCAGTATTACTGACAGCCCATGACCCCAGATTACATATTGACAGCTCATGACCCTCGAGATTACTCTCACTCAGGAGCTGGCCATCTTGTCATCGATTGCTCAGCAACACTAGATGAATTCTCTGATTAACGATTACTGGAACAATTTTTAAATTTTTTAAAAATTTTCAAATTTTTAAAAATACGCAAAAAAGTCGCTTCAAAAACGAGTTATAGCAAATGAAATGTGCTAAGTTCAATGAAATGATTCTTGAAGCGTGAAAATTCCAAATTCATCCCGAAATTGAAGAAAGAAATTTTCAAAAAAATCAAATTTCGATAAAAATCTTATCCAAAAGAGATCCAAACAAATACATAGCGCTGAGTTTGAATGTAAAGTAACAAAAATGTAAAGTCCCATGTAACATGGAACGATTTTACGCTGGCGAACGCTTCGAGGAAGTATGCGTAAATATACCCAATGGGGAAGGATTGATCATTATCAATCATGTACCCTCTATTAAACGTCGTAATTCACTTCAATCGAGGCGCGAGCGGCGCGCGCGACGCCTCTGCCTCCGTCTGCGCCAGCTCTCTCACTGTCTCTAACCTCCGCTCCTCACCAACATGCGTAGGAACCATTTGAATTTCGCCGTTTTACAGCCAGTATCCGTATCACCTTAACTTTTTGAACAACATACCTATGGACTTCTATGTGCAGCCAAACTTATTGCTAGCTCAACAGGAGACAGGTTAGATAGTCAACATGAATTTGCGCTGTTCTTTTCTCCCCGAATATTCGACGGAATCATTTTCGACGGAACTCATTTTTTTTACCAATTTATCCATTTTTTTTCGTGAATTCATGAAATTTCGAGGAAAACTCTACGAAGCCTCTACTCCCCGAATTTCCAGCGGAACCGTTGATAAATCATTCTTTTACCAATTTATCCATTTTTTTCGTGAATTCATGAAATTTCTTGACATTAATTTTAATAACTAGAAACTGATAAAACTGATAATTCATGAAATGGATTTTTTGAAATGTAATAATGTAATAATTCGCATGTAATATTGAAATAATCTGCATGTAATAATGTAATAATTTGCATGTAAAAATGTTATAAATTCCATGTAATAAATACTTAAACTTCTGCAATTTAACTTTCACCCAGGTAGAGCCCAGAATACCTGATTGAAATTAAAGTGCGTTGAAACAGAACCTCGCTTGAGTTTTAAAACCATTACAGATAGATTAAGCTTGAAAAACTACCCCAGCTTCATACCTCCTATGAAATTCTAGCCCATATTGGTAGAATTGGCAGTGAGCCAAGAAGAGAGGGCGTCACGATTCAAATTTGGTCGATAATGCGGATAGCACAGCCACGTGACCCCGTTTGGGTCACTGGCATGGAAGGAGAGGGGATACGATACCATCTTGGGTGTCAATAATACAAACTACAGTATCCTACAGTATTACTGACAGCCGGCTTGCTGACAGCCGCTAGCAGGTGTACTCAAAGTCTCCCGTCCCTCCTCCCTCCGTGTGTAGAGAGACCCTGACCCGATGGAGCGAACACATATCCCGAAAGCAATATATAGCACTCACCATTTGGAGGTTCATTGAGAAAATCAGGTTTCGCACACGTCCTCATATTGTATGCACCGAACCCTAGCGCCTCCTTAAAAAAAACTTTTGAAACGTTTGGAAAAGCGCCATATCACAAGAATGGATCGACCTCCAACTGCCAAGCTTGCTCTCCTAATGTCGAGCCGATAGCGCTACGGAACACTTCGAGTATCCCCATATCCTCGAGAACCATATCCAGCGCACTGGAAAATCGCGATAAAGAAACAGCAAAAGAAACAGAAAAAGAAGCACCAAAAAACCTCAGCTCCACAAGATCATTATGAGCATCCAGAACATGCTTAACTGCCATGGATACATTCTTGAAACGGATTCCCTCAATGACACATGCACTCTCCCATCTCAAGTTATCAGCAGCATTGGTGACCTGAAGAAAATGGGTGCCTAGCTATTCTTAGCAGACCTTAAAAAAGAAATTCGGAAAAGAAGGGTCTACCTGTTGAGAAAGCTGCCCTGCGGATAAGTGCTCCAGTATATGAATAACGACAGGATGGGCGTAGGCTACAAATGCACGTTTCCGACGCTCACTCTGAATACAGAATTGAGACATTACTCCCTCTGACCGAACTGAAGCCACGAAATTCGCGAACCGAATAGCGCGGCAACTCTTTGTCAACACATAGCCGGCACACACATGGCGGGTAGAGCTGCATTCCACTTTGGTCACGCACAAAACGTCGAGTGAACACCATCTGAAGCAAATACGAAAAATGAACACCTTGAAACCGGAAAATGCTACATACTCACCTGGAACACCAAACCCTTATTTACGCCAAAAAGAATGCATCCGATCTCGTCCATTTTTTCTTGAATGTACTTAATCACGTCGGTCTCCCTATATCTGAAACCCCACAACTACACGCTACTACTGATAGAAACCGAACTCAGAATGGAAGGCAAATGGATAAAGCAAGCACTACAAAAGGAATTGATCTCAATAGGACCACTTCGAGATAAAAAATTCGGTTTTTCTTTCACACGTGTAGAACGTTTTTCTGGACCGAGTTAAGAGCATTTCCTAGGGGCCTATCGCGGCGTTGGACAGCATTGGGATCAAATGCCATATTGACAGACCGCCAAAGAAGGATCAGCGACTACCTCGTCGAGCTGAGAATCTTTTTGGACAGCATAACCCTCACAGTTTCCACCTCGATGACTTCTGCATCAGGGTTCACAACAGACCCCAAGGAACACAGCGCCCACCCTGATGCCAAATTGGATGGCGACTTCCTGGCGGCAGCAAGATTTCCCAAACTAACTCGCCTTATTATCGACTCATCGCTAAAGTTCCACAAAAATACCAAACAAGAGCAAGCATGCGTCAAGGCAAAGCTCAATGTCTTCAGACCTTCACGGAGAGCATCTTGTGGTTGCTGCAGAGAAACAATCTTGACGACTGATAGAGCTATACTACAGCCTGCTTTGGAGTATGGTGCACCTGTCTCGCAATTATCTCGCTCAATTAAAGAAAAGCACGTGTTTTGAACACATAATGTCAATGGTATACTTTGTCGCAGTAATGAACAACAGTCAGGACATTTAGCACAAATCGCGGCGGGACCAGCACCTGAGCATAGGCATTGACCGTCGTAGGAACAGTTGCCGCGCGTCCGTCGCAGCGGCATGTCGCAGAGGGCCGAAATACTTTAAATATGCCGAAGACTTGTTGCCACTGGCGCTGCGCAGCGCACTAATTCAAAAGGCGGGAGTTCTGCGGCACTGAGTCGCTGTGTTCAGCGATAGCGAACCAGTCTCGCAGGAGTACACCATTGGCCTAAAAGGCACAAAATTTTGATTCTCTCATGTTCAAGGTAGAGCGAGTATACGGCGAAAGAAAATCTAAAAAAAAAATCTTTTTTGTTTGCCCCATATTGATCCAAATAGAACAATTTGATGTAGACGGTTGTCTGGTGTATTAGCCACCCGATTTTCGCTTCTGAAATCAAAAGCACAGCGATGGTGACCGCTTGAAGAGAATGCTTCCACTATAACGTCATATTTTTCGTCCAATTTTTTGTCTACCGGAAGGTCTGCAGAAAAAAAACCCAACAAACTGTGATGTTAATCTACCCATCCCCAACAACTCAGAAACACATTTGCGGGTCGTCTTCTACCACGTAAGATCCTCCCTTGTCAGAGTCGCCACTGGATTAGCAAAAAAAAACTCTGCAATGGAACACCTACATGCCGAGGCCCGCATATTGCCAGTGAAGGAGCTTTTTCAACTTCAGGCACTACAGTTATACATTATTTTTTTCGAGTTGGAAAATCATCCGTTGAGCAGGATTGATCGATCAGGAAACCGTTTGCCGATGCACCTAATGATGTCACTATACAGAGATGAGCCGAAAGAAAACAAGAACGGTTCCGTCTATTGCGCGAGCAGAAGGGTCATGCGCGGTTGCGTAATTTCTCAACGGGTGGTGAGGGTGCCGTAAAATTTTTGACTCAAAAAGGAAAATTTCGGGTGAGGATCCTAAGCATTTCTGTTCAAAATTAAGACACGGAAGTTGATCGTAAAAACGTCCAAAAATTTCCTTCGCTGTTGGGGAGGGATCGTAGCTCCGCTGAGGTACTACACAACAGCCCACCGGATCCAAGCGAAGAGCACACTCAGTTCATCCGGTGTCATCTAGAAAACTCGGCCATGATATCCATTCAGGGAACAGTGCCGCCTTGGGTTTGCGAGTTCCAGCTTCAACTCGGTATGCGCGCCAGATGATCCCTTGCTTCGCTGAGCCATGGTCATTCAAAATTACTAATCTCCGAAATCGACAGTAGCAGACCAAAGTAGCCCCGGCCACAATACCGCGCACCTATCCAATTTTCCGAAAAGTCCGCAACGTTAACTACAATAGACCTATAGACGAATCCAACGCTGGCCGTCCAGTTCCTGAACCTACGATAACACCCGCTTTGTGACTGCAGAGAAGAAGGGCTGCGGCAGGTATAATGTCATGGTAACTGCTAGGAAACATCTCTAATTCTATTCAGGAAAATGTTCCGCATCTGCGGAGCAGGAATCTGATTTATACGTCGAAAACTGCTACTAAAAACTTGAGTTTCGTTTCAAGTGACATCTCTGTCCGATTATCCTTCCCTCCTCAGGGCAGAAAAATTGTTAACCTGTTGTACTGCTTCGTAACCCTCCTAGCCATGAACAACACTTGCCGCATCTGTGTAGATGAGAGACGAATCATTAAAGCCCTCGTCAAGAGCTCCCGCTCTATTGTCTCCAACTCCTGAAAGACACGAAAATGTTGAAGACCCTTATATAATCCAGAGATCTCAGATGATCTCACCAGAAACGAGTCATTTCGCACATGCCACAGAATGTGTTTAACAACTGCAATATCCACATTTGACAGCTGAATAGCCTTATCGCTAGGTAACACCACTACCTAAATCTCATTCAGCATGAATAAAATGCAAATGACAAATGGAATAGATGACAAAATAAAAACAAAAAAAAAGGAACCATAGAGAAGTTATACCTCAACTACAAGTGTTTGACTTACGCCATTAACCATGCCCTCTCTTCTTCCCATACCAATCCTACATAGGATTAGAAACTATTTTAGGCTACTGAAGCTCAAAACACCCCTTTTCACCACGCAAAACTATACCGAGTGGTGGAGAGTGGAGCAGAAGAAGAGAAAAGTAAGCGATAGAGGAAATCGGACACAAACCGGATCAATGCCACAACATGAAGATCGTTGACAGCGGATGATGAAGTCGTTGCTTTTCTGTGATTCCTCCAGAGGAGGTACTAAGTCGGAGGGTGGTGTGAAGATCTGAGGCAGCAGACTGTGCAGAACAAATACATAAAATAAATGGTGCTCTTTCGGAATACACGACCCACTAAATAATATAATGAAGTTATCAATTGTTTGGGCTTGACCGACGACTCGGTTGGTCACACCAAACAGTTCAGCGTGTTCGAAAAAGACTAAATCATTCGACGGCTCTAGTGGGATGATCATTTCTCATAAAATTTCTCTAGTGGGTTGTCTATTCCGAAAGAGTACCAAACAGATTTCCATATTGAAAAAAAACCTTGGAATCTGGGAAAAACTTCGAGAGATAACGATCGTAAATATTACGCGCTTTCCTCATGTGTTTTTCTAAAATGAAAAACATCTGTCTAGCTAATTTATAAGTGAGCAAAAAAAACAAATTGGTCTACACTCACCTTTGACATGCTCCAAAAACTCTAGAGGTTTGTACACATTCATCTCCGTACTACAGAATGGGCACATTTGAGGCCGGTCCGCCGCTCTATGGATATAGAGACAGCACATCATCCGTCCCTCCAACATCGCGTGCAGGGCACAGTGATTCTACAAAACATTTTACCTTCTTCACGGTATCAACTTTATTAAATAGAGCGATTCTTCGGTTGGAGGCCAAATTCTAAGGGGTACCGAAAGTCTGCTCGTCGTAGGAGGGGTACCAAAAGCATGCTTTTTAGCCAAGGAATCGGTTATAAGCAATCAGAAGGAACTAACTCTGATTTCATTCGTATCCTCAGCATGTATGGCAAGGTCTGAGCAAGTGTTACATCTAACGTATTTACCGCTCCACTTGGAAGATACAGCAGGCTCCTGAAACAATACAAACTTATGTAGTCCATTGACTAAATATAAAATTATCTCACACGACTCACTTCACAAGCGTTGCCAGAAGTGGCTGGAGCAGCTTCAGCCGAAACATCCGAATTAACGGTCAAATCCTGTAGCTGAACAACGGCTTCACTAGACGCCAGCAAACGAGATAAGTAGGGTGCAAGTAACTTGAGAGCTCACCGTTTCCGATGCATCTGCACAAGGGGTAACTTTTTCTTGAGTACACCCAATTGCAGCTTCATCAACTCCATTTTCATTCACCGAAACGCTACTGCATGCATCAGAATCTGAAAGCTAATAAATGCAACATGCTATTCTCTCCAAAGACGCCAAGCCATTCATTACAGAAAGCGCAAAGACAGTTGACCGATTAGCTTTCTAGAAAAAAGAGGCGGCTCAACAATCAGATAAAAAAAATCAAGTACATAAACAATCAAATGGACACGGACGCACCTTGAATTATAGCCGGCGAGGATTTACCCATTGCGTGAGACAGTTGCGGCTGCTTGAATCTGAAACCCATGATTGATATACCTTTCTGTGCAGCAATTTATTGAAGTCACCGAAGAAAACTCACTCATGTGATGATGGATTTGTGCACACCAGCGAGAAACTATTCGATCTTCCGTGCTCTCCCTGAACAGAAGAATTTAAATCATTGCTGACATCACGGGTCAAAACGCCACATCAAACCAAAATCCGGGAAACGAACCTTTTTCGTCTCTAGGAAAACCCTCCTTCGCATCTGAGCCAGTCGAATCCAACGTGATTCGCTTGCAACTTGAATTCGATATAATGGATCATTTGTCCAGTGGTGGAGATATGTCCAGACCTAATAACAATGTTAAGGATCGGCAGATAAAAAAAAATATCCGCAGTGGATCCACCTGCGAGAGCGAACGGCGAATTTTGTCGGCATCCATGACTGGAATTGATTTGTGCTTTCTCGTTTGAAGCCGCTGCTCGTCTACGAATGGATGCATTTCAAATAACTTTATTGTGTCGCCCAGACTCATACCTGAAAGAATAATTAACGAGTCTGAAGTTGAGGAAGTCCTGGTACGCAATTAGAGCCAAGCGGGCGATTGTGCTCGCCTCAGTGGAGTTCTAAACGCTAAGGCCGGGATCATACTTCCAGCTACGAGCGACGCGATGCAATGTTTACCATCAATATTGACCGAAAATCGATATAGCCGATGTGCACTGTCGCCGTCGCTAGTCGCGGGAAGTATGATACCGTCCGGTGATCAAAAAACTCAAATAGATTTCCCACCAAGTTTTTACCTTTTTCCGCCGAAATTCTTACGATCCCCTCAGCCGCTCATTGTGTCACGGCAGAAAACCCGGTTGACTCTGTACCCAATCCATAGACCAGCACTTAAGCTTACTTTTTCCAGTCATATGCTCATCCAACAAACTTTCCCACAGCTTCCACCAGTGTTCGTTCAAGTCGGTGCTGTCAGCAAATAGGTTTTCGTCACCTAAACCATCGAAAGAGGTAATTGGTGATGTAGTCAACAGAAACTGCACGACGAAAAATTCATTTCACAAAAGAAAGACGGCAACTAAAGTGAACAAAGAATTTCAGGGAGAGCTCATTCTCAAACTGACCATCCTCGTTCTCCAGACAGAAATAGGCACACCACAAAGTCCACTTTGACGAACGGAACTCAAACCGCACGGCCAACACGGATTCAATCGCAGTTTCCACAATCTGCGAGATTTTTCATCAATTTCAACAAACGCGGAACACAAAACGGTAAGAAGTTGATTTTACAAGAAACAAATCTGTACCAGCATGAAATACGACATGATAGTTGCAGCGAGATCAGAGAATTTCTTCTTCTCGAAAACATGGTCATGAACAATATGATAAACGTAGCCCATGGGAGAGCCTATCTGAAACAACGAACTACTTCTCGGAGCTGACTACACACACAATGAGCAGCTTACCACTACTCCACAATCGCAGGCCACCAAAGAAGAAGTTCCAGCCGTCTTCAGAAGTCGCATCTCATCGTGACGTATATGTGCTGCAATATGGCGAACAATTTCCATCCGATCGGCTGTTGTCAGGAGCGAATGACCACATTCAGCGCGAGCGCACTGGATATGCTACAAAAATGACAAAACAGTCACAACGAAAAAGAGAAAACACGATGGGGACAAAGCGAAACTTCTGGAACGAAACACAAAACTTTGTCAAACTCTAATCAAGGTCTCAGCTTGTATTCTACGAAACATGCATCTCACAGACCTGATCTGAATCGGAACTCGCTATTCCAAGGAGATCGGCAAAATCATTCGTACTGCTGTCTGCTTCGCTGCTGAAGCTAAAAACGAACGTTGAAAGGCACAAGACTGTACCTGCAAAGAAAAGTCTGCATAGTAATAAAAACCTCTCAGTTGTTATTGTGCTACTCGACAGGGTCCTCCTCATCTGATTCACAGCTGGTCTTGAAGCCAGCGAGGCTTTCAGAACATCTGGAAATTTGACACAGCTTGGAGAAACGTGATAATACGAGGTTGTAGTAGCTTGAAATTCCTTCCGTCCGAAATTGTTTAGATTACTTTCTATCCTAAGCTTCTGCCCACTTCGGCAAAAAACTGAAGATTGCCGAATAAGAAGCTAAAATGCCGTGGGAAACTTTGAGACCATTCGTTTCAAGACAGCACTTGCGAACAATCTCAGCAAGGCGTGATTCTTGACTTTTTTGTGAATTTTGTGGATATGAAAACGACGAAAGTGATGCTTTCGAGATATTTTTCTTCGGTGCCTTCCTCGCAGGCTCAGGCGTAAGGTGTGACGATCACAGAGGGTGGGCGCAGCCTTAGGCGCCGGGAAGGGGGGGGGGGAAGCCGCAGACTTCCGGTCCCATCATCATGCCAAAAGTTTCCCTCCCACCGCTCCGAGTAGATTTTTTTGCAAAAACGGCGATTTGCTGCAATTTTGGGCTCACAAAGCGCCGCATAGCCATAACTTGTTTCAAAGCCCAGGAATTCAATTTTGATGACATTTTTGAACAGCTTTCAACGAGTACCATACAGGAGTGATACGAAATAATTGAGTCAGTACCCGAAATCAATCAAAAATTGTATATTTCCACATTAAATTCCCACATTTTGAACTGATCAGACGGTCACCATAAGAGAAATCTGACACGTTTTGACCTGTGGTCATTGGGAATCACAGAAAGAAATGCAAGTATTACTATGAATCTCCGGAGTCAGAAAGACTTCACACACCACTGCATTCGCCTCACTAACAGGAACATGAAGATTCTTACTGAGCCACTCCCCACAGGCTCTAAATGAATCCTCAGAAGCCCATCGATTTCGTTCTATCTAGAGAGCAGGCCCAACTTTAGGGGCCATTTCACAACTTTGTTTTCCGTAGAAAGTTAAAAAGGTATGGTACGAAGATACACGCCATTGAATCGAACACTGAAACTATCGCACGAATTACGTCTTTCCCAAACCATCGTATAACTGAGGTAGCAGGCTGAAAATTGTGAAACGGGCGTCAGATTCGTCTCCAGCGCCCTGAATTGGATCCCTAGGCAAGATTTCAGCCAAATCCGAGATACTGGCCAAAGATCGGAAAATCGCATCGCGACTTGGACGTCTGGAGAGGTGGAAAAAATTAATTTTCCGGATCGGGCTGTTGTAGTGTTTGTCTCGAAGAGGGCCATTAAAAAAGCTGTCGGCCTAGTCTTTGAGCCTTAAAAACAGGCCGCCGAGATGTCGCACGTTCGTGCCGTGGCAGTGTGGAGGAAACAACATCACCTTCGTGCAAACCGACATCACTCCCTCCACCGAGAGGGTTTTCGTCATGGGAGAGTCGCTGGCTGGCCCCAGCTCTCCTGAAGATTCTACTACAAAGGGCTGGCGTCGAGAGGAATCCTGCACCTGTGCAGAAGTATCAATGTGCCACCTGCAGCAAGAAAGTCAACTGGAATGGAACAAGCGTCCAATGCTTTGGATGCCAAAGGTGGGTGCACTTCTCCTGTTCAGGTCTTAGTTCTGTGAGGCATCACAACTCATCCTTCCGTTGTGTTCTGTGCTCCGCCCCCAGCAACTCTGATTCCTCATTCACCAACCGCCCCCTCTCTATTGTACATATAAATCTTAACGGCCTTCGCACCAAATTGTCTGAACTCTCACTCTTCGCACGTACTTATCCTCCGGATGTTATTATGGTTCAAGAAACCAAACTCTCTCCCTCTACCACTTATCCCCAACCAAACATTCCAGGCTACACTGCATATCACATCCCAAGGACAGCTCTTGGAGGCGGAGTTTCTACGTTTGTGCTCTCTGACTTACCTTCTCATCTAATTCCAAATGTTCTTGAGGACAGTACTCTCGAGTGCGTTCCCGTTCACCTCCCTCTTAAAACTCCACTATCTCTATTTAATATTTACATCCCTCCTACCACTTCTTGTCCCCCAACCTACAACCCCATACCTCTTCTTAAGCAGTTGCATGACTGCTCTCTCTCCCCATCAGCTGTCTTTGTAGGCGACTTCAATGCTCACACGTTCTGTTCTGCGCTTGCGTCCGACGCCAGAGAGGAAGACGTCGAGGAATGGGCTGAGGAGCGTAATCTGGTTATCCTCAACGATGATCAGCCTACTCGTCTCCCTTCCTACGGCCGACATTCTTGCCCGGACATCTCCCTCGTTTCATCCAATCTTTCTAATTCTTGCACATGGTCCACTTCCACAACTCTTTCCAGCGACCACATTCCCGTCTTTCTCCATATTGATCTCTCAAACTCTCTTGCCCCTTACACTGGTATTCGTCAACGTTCTTATCTCAATTTAGGCCTTGCTGACTGGGTCCTGTTCAGAGAGGTTGCGCTCCGCCAGGCAGCTGAGTATCCATGGAATGGCGATGTGCACCAGAAAGAGCGTCACATATCTGACGCCATCCGGAAGGCTACAAAAGCGGCCATACCTGAAGGACGCGTGAAAAGTTTCTACCCTAATGTCACCAGGGAGATTCTACAGAAGATCAAGACAAGAGATGAAAAGAGAGCTGAGAATCATTTGGACCCTGAGGTGGCCAAGCTGGATGAAGAGATAAAAAGGATCTGGACAAGCACAAGAAAGACAGTTGGGAGAAGTTCACTGAAAGGTTGAATTTTAAAACCGACGGAACAACTGCGTGGAAAGTATTGAGGAAGATATCTGGAAAGTGCGCCCCCTCTTCGAACTCTACCATAGAGTTCGATAACAGCGTCTTCAAATCAGGAAAGGCTGCCGCATATGCTCTTGGCAAAAATTTCTTCATCACACGTACCAAGCGTGGCATACAAAACAGAGTCACGGTAAGAGAACTAAGCCGTCTGCCGCTGATGAACGCCACTGAGGCCTTTACTCCTGCTCAAGTGGAGAAGGCTATCAAGGAAATGCGGAACTCGAAGGCTCTCGGACCTGATGGTATCTCAGCAGCCATCTTGAAGAAGCTTCCCACGGAACTTCTACCGATGATCGCAGATATCATAAACACTTCTTTCCGAACCTGCACTCTACCCCAAGCATGGAAGACCGCCAATGTGATACCCCTGCCTAAGCCAGGCAAATCGCAAAGCACGGTGAAGTGCTATCGCCCTATAAGCCTGTTATCACCGATCGCGAAAGTAGCCGAAAAGCTAATCGTAAGGGACCTGGCAGAGCAGAATGAGGCACAGCAACATCAACATGGGTTTAGAAAGCTTCACTCCACCACCACTGCCCTTCTGGAGATTGTCAGCTATGCGGTCGATGGGTTCAATTTCAGAAAGCCTCTTAGAACAGTGGCCGTCGCCCTCGATCTAACCAAAGCATTTGATTCTGTTAACCTAGGACTTTTGTCCGAGAAACTATTGAAGTCCTCCCTTCAACCGTGGCAGAAGCGTTGGATAGCAGCGTTTACGAAAGGTCGTCGAGCCAAAATGCTATTCCAGAATCACGTCTCCGATAGTATACCTGTAGCAGCTGGTGTGCCGCAGGGTGGAGTTTTGTCACCTGCCCTCTTCAGCATGTATATTGAAGACCTACCCGAGCCTCCTGAAGATATACAAATTGTTGCGTATGCCGACGATATCACCATCATGCGCCGTAATCGTGACATACAGGTAGCCGCAAACAAGATCAGCGACTATCTCGTCGAGCTTAAAAACTTTCTCGATAGTATGATGCTCACAGTTTCCGCGGCGAAGTCTTCTGTTTCGGTATTCACATCTGACCCAAAGGAACACAGCGCCCAACCTGTTGTCAGGTGGGATGGTGACCTCTTGCCTACAGCGCAATTTCCTAAACTGCTGGGCCTCGTTCTGGACCCATCGCTGAAGTTTCACAAAAATGCTGAACAGAAGCAGGCAATTATCAAGGCAAAGCTTAATGTGTTGAGAGCTCTAGGAGGAACGTCCTGGGGTAGCAGCAGAGAGAAAATCTTGACGACATATCGAGCTATTCTACAGCCTGCATTGGAGTATGCTGCACCTGTCCGGCAGCACATCGTGTCGAACAGTTCCTGGACTAAGATGCAGCAAATTCAGAATGCTGCACTACGAATAGCCACTGGATGTGCACAAAGCTTACCGATTGAGCACCTTCACGCCGAGGCCCGTATCTTGCCAGTGAAAGAGCATTGTCAGCTCCAGGCTCAGCAGATGTTCATTAATGTCCTTAAGCAGCCTAATCATCCGTCGAGAAGACTATTAAATCCCGTAAGAGAGAGATCGATCAGAGTGCCGTTTGCCGATGCTCTGAACAAAGTGAATGTACAGAGATGGACCGACTCGAATCAAGAACGGCTTCGTCTCTTACGCGCGGAGCACACCCGGTTCGTGAAGGATCATCTCGCCAAAGCGGCCGTCAACCCTATTCTCGGTGATGTGCCGCCCAGGGTATGTGATACCGAGTCCGAGCTCGGTAGGCGCGCCAGGTGTATCCTCGCTTCGTTGCGCTGCGGACATTCTCCATTGCTTATGTCTTACCTGCACAGGATCGACAATAGCCAGCCTGACGTGTGCCCGGACTGCGGAAACCAAGGCCACGAGACTAAACACCTATTTGATTGTCCGAAGAAGCCAACAACGCTCACTACAATAGACTTGTGGACGAATCCAGTGCTGGTCGCCCAGTTTCTCAACTTGTGACGAAACCCCTCTCAGTGGCTGCAAAGAAGAAGAAGAGAAGAAAACAGGCCTCATCATACCGTGTGATATTTTCGATAAAGGCCTCTAGATCAGTTTTTCGAGCTTTATCAGATAGCTAAGAAAGTAAACTACTTGGTTAGTCCTTCCAGTAGCCGAACCGTCGCCTATGAGTGTGTCATTCGGGGCGCTGAAAAATCAAAAAACCGCTGTCTGCACTTCGACGTCTGGAGAGGTCGAGAAAACAGTTTTTTTCTGGATCGGGCTGCTGAAGTGTTTATTTTGTAGAGGACCCTCAAGAAAAGCAGTCGGCCCAGTCCCAGGTCGATCCGACCATTTTGAGCCGATCACGGCCGGTGTGACTTGACGTCCGTTTTGCTGAAAATCGTTTAGAAGCATTGTTCGGAAGAGACCACTCAAATCGGTTCACACAAGGGGTTAAAGTCACAACCTCGATGGGAGGAGGGCCGCACCGGATTCAAAGCTGGAGGAGGGGGGGGGAGCGCACCTCTCACGGACCGATCACACCGCTACGCCTTACCCTGCTTCCTTGCTTTGAAGTTTCGCAGCTGAAAATGGTTTGATAAGGCAGAAAAGTCGAGGCTACAAACTAAAGAAATTCACAAGAGATAGTCACTCTCCGCCTGGGATTTTTTCCCTGGAAACGCAATTGCCTATCCCAAAAAAAAACTCAAGTGCTCTACCAACTTTCGAAGTTTTAATGGTGTGCCACAAGGCAAGGGGGTAATCAAAAATACCACCAAATTTCTCTCAAATTGGAAGTTCTCCCGATGATTGAAAAATTGCGCTTTCAAACAGTATATCATTCTAGGCCAAATTACCAAATCCGAAAGTTTCATAAATACAAAACAGGGTGGCTATCACATTTTCAACGTCCTAATTAGGCGCAGATCATCTTGGCCGTTATGATGGGAATTTTAGTTTTTGTTTATGAGCCCTCTTCAGTACACTGTAACTGCTGACTTTTTAGGGTAGATTATGGAGCGCACGAGCCCACTTCTCCCTAATTAGGTGAGAAAAATACACGAAAATTCCACTTGGGGTCGAAAAGAAAAGAAATCTCATCCCCAGCTGCTTGCCAAACAAAATTAGAATGCTGAAATCACATTCTGCTGGGAAAGAGCTATAAAGGAAAACTTTAGAAGAATGCTTGGCGGCATTTTGAAAAACAACATTAATCTGAACTATTACCTCCACACTAAACTTGGCCGAGGATACAATTAACAACCTTTATCAAAAACAATACCTTTTCCGGCCTTCGATCTGCCTCGCTTTTTGCGCTTGCCGCGTGCCGTATTAGGCGGACGGAATGGATTTCCGTTGTTTCCATGTAGAATCCGATAAACAAGTGGAACACATATCCCAAATAACTTAAATACAAATAATTGATCGTTTGAACGACAGAAGGATGACGCTTCTGAAAGACAAACTTTTGCGAGTAAATCCCCATACACCTTCTCCATGATTCGTGAGTTTATGGTGCCACTGAGATCCGTCAAATGTTCCTTTTCAAAATACTCCTCAAGGCTGAAATCCATACAGCTCAGCAATCGCTTGTCCTACAATGAAGGATATAGCGTAGTTGAAGTTGACTTCCTGGAAACAACTGACAGCATAGCTCCAACTGACCCCAAAAAATCCATCAGATCGACTGGACATTTTGTTCGACTCGTCGCGAATGTGGAACCTTACATGGGAAGCGACTTCGTCTCGCAAGCGCCCCGCACCATAGACCGCTGACGGCGACCATTCACAAACCAAACAAGTCACTATACTGCAAACAAACAAAAAATCAGCCAAAAACAACAATATCATGGCTCTATCCGGAGCAAAGTATACCTAACACCGCTCATTTGTTTACGAGATGTAGGTTCGAAACATTTTTCCTTGCATATCTTTTCCTTCTGGGGAACATTTTCTGGTTCAGTGCGTACCACATCATTACCGCTCCGGCCATCTGGCACACCTGATTCTACGGCAGGCTCCTGAACAGAGTGAAAATATGTGAAAGGACAGACATTGGGAGAAGGATCAATAAACGACCAAACACAACCTCAGTTAAATTCGGCTCACAAGATCTTATTTCCTGAATGGTTTCAGTCTCCATTTCCACATTTTCTTCGCTCATTCTCCAACTACCAGTGTTCTGAAAATACCTTCTGGAGAGACAACTTTTCTAGTTGAAAAAAAAAACTCACTGAATCTTGACGAACAGTCTCAACGGCAGGATTTTCTGAACCAATGCTTGGTATGCACTTTGGTTCCGTTCCATTATCACTTGTACGAGTTGATCCAGTGCAGCCATCACCGTCACTCTAAAAAACGTTCTTACTAGAGACTGTTTTATCCACCCCGTGGCGATTTGAAAAACCGTGTTGTCGCAGCTGCAGGTCTTTGACAGCACCTAAATGATGCGTGATTGAAATTCTCTAAATAGCTGCGACGATTCCAAAAAATGGCATTTTCATTGCTTCACAAAAAGGTAATACCCCGAAAAGTGGCTACCTACCCATGAAAGAAGTGTTCAAAATTTTTTTTGGGATTCGGCTGAAAACTTTGATTACGTCGGAACTCGTCCGAAACCGCGGTTTTCAGAGCTCTGAAACTCAGGTTTGAACTCAATTTGAAAATCTAACTTTGTGTGCAAGTTGCACTTATTAAAGCCCTTAACTCTCCTGATTTTGGAAGGGGAGGGGAACCCCGGGTTGGTACGAAGTTTGTTGGATGTGAAAAAAACGGCGCGGTCGAGTTCCGGCGCAACCGAAAACTTTCGACTGGGCGTTATTTAGAGCGCCGAATCCGGGGTCTCAGGCTTACTGTAAGTTACGGTAGGCATAATGCCTTTTAACTGGCGTTACTTATCTTGAAATCTCGAAAAATGAAGTTCGAATTGGTGTTCAGCGTCCCAAATAATACCCACAGAGAAATTTTGAGTCAAATCTGAGACTTTGACCGAGCTACCGTATACCCACCGTTACATACCGTAATCCACGAAAAATCGACAAACCGACCAGATTTGTGTTAGGCAGCGAAAATAACCCCCACGTAAAAACTTTTAAGACGATTTTATCGTAGCATTTTCTATCGAAATCGCCAAAGGTCGCGTTTGGCCAGCAAAATTTCCCCATTTTGAATCTGCGGCACACTCAGGCGGAATTTTTCAAATATTAACAAAGTGTCCCAGATCCGTAATCAGAACCCAGAACAACCCCTAGAAAAGGTTTCAAGCTCAACCCATGAAAATTTTTTTGGACGCCCTAAAAATTGCCATTCGTGTGTGTAACCGTTTTCTCTTCGCAAAACTATGAAAATGCCCAATTTTGGGAATCTGCAAATCTCCGAGGCATTTAGGGGATTTGGAAAACGGATTATCAATGCTGTGTCCTATACCAACAACTATCAAAACATGGTTTTCTAAAAGCCCTCGGGAAATGTATGGTGAGCCCTAGTAAGAAATTCACAATACGGTAGAATGGATTCTGCGTTATTTACTGGAAGTTCCGAAAGTTGCAGAAGTTTCCAAAAATAAGGTCTTTCAAAGTTCTTGAAACTTCCTCCCCACAGGTGGGCTTTCGGAGCCTTCCTGAAACCTAAAATACACGTATTGGCATACGTCGGCATAGAGAACATCCATTTTATCGAGAAACTGGTCGGAATGGCTGCCCGAAGGGCAAGGTCACCAAGTAAGGTCGAAGCAATGTCTACACTAGATTGTCCTCAAATAGGTCTGAATGCACAGTGAACCAGCAGCATACCGCTGCCGTAATGAGTAAGGCTACTTTGCTCATGCAATGAGTTGAAAGACATCAAACGGCTCTTTCCTGCGGTTTATTTCAGGTGGTCTGCGTTTCATTTCAAGCGCTTCCAAGATTTTTCTCTCCGTCAAGTTGACCATCGACCTTTGCAATACTGTGAAAATGAGCCTCGGAGCAGCTACTTGGACGTGTTTCAAAGTTCTATGTCTGGAGAGACTGTTAGCTGGGTGAGAGGCGGGATTTCTAAAAAAACGACGCCACTCGCCGAAAATTCATCTGTGAGGAGGAAGCTTCAAGAACCTGGGGAAATTTCATTCATGGCAACTTTTCAACATTCGAAACTTTCAGTACATGCAGACTCCATTGTGCCGTATTGCGAAACACTTTGAGGCTCAGAGAGAGGGGAAGGGAAGGGGGGGGGAGCAAGATTTCCCGCTTCTATGAATCTCACAAACGTCACGAATTCGTCAAAAGCAGAGGAAAGAGAGGGGAGGGAAGTCTAAAAATCGGCGAAAACGGCTCAAGGACCCAAAGCACCAAAAAAGAGAAAGCGCGCACGATTTCTTCTGAGAGCGCGTTCATCCTAGGTAACCTGAAGAGACCAACGACGCAAACGTAAAAAATTTCAACCGCACGCCTTGCTTCTAGGCAGTAAAGCTTGTCCTCCGCCTCTTATTTTTCATGTACACGATTCACAAGCCGGTATAATTGGCCAACGAGGCATAAACATCGTGGCAAAACGTTTACAATAATTAATCCGCCACGAAATATTTGAAAAAAGATTGCGCAATGCACAACATAGTGGATCTCCCGTATACGCGGACAAAAATCAACTATATTATCATTCCAGGAGCCAACATGTTCTTAAAGACACTTCGAACAGCGCGCGAAAAGAAATGAAAAATGAACTCACCAAAGTGATGGTACCCTGATCATCGTCTTCTTCAGGTGCACCATTAGCCTCGGAAGCTCTGAAATTGAAAAAAGATTAGAATGGAGTTATGAAGATTGGCATGTACACCGAGGATTTGTGACACCCAGAGTCGATCAGGTTGTTGGGTCCGAGGTCTCCGTCATAGTTGGACGATAGTCCGCCATAGTCCCTCCTAGGGCCCCGTCTGGGTGGGGCTTAAAGGCACAGTACACCCTCAGACAAGAATTTTAAGATTTTTATTCAATTGTGTAGTAGGCCCTTTCTATAAAACACGTGCCAAGTGCGAGATCTCTATTCCTCCAAATAAGCAACCACCACCGGCCACACCCCATACCAGATTTTCAAACTCGATAGCGGTGGATTAATGGATGCATACTCAATAAGTCGTCGTTCTTCAGTCTATTGCCGGACTGTCTCGAAGCCATAACTCTGGTTCATAGGGGGTCTTGAACGATCTAAGAAATACCACTGTGCTCAGCGTGTGACTCTCTCAAAGATCAACAAAAACTAAACATAATTTTCTGGGTGTCCTGCTCAACCTCAGAATTGGTTCTCAATTTCGTTGCCTGTCTTGTGAAAGGTCTTACGCTGATTCCAATGATGTCAATGGAATCGCACAGCATGCCCTCCCCTGGGAACGGAGTTATAGCCCCTCAAAAGCATAGCTGCGAAATCATGGAGGACGAGTTGTCCGAGTCTTGGAACTTCCGCCATTTGCAACCGATGTATGCGAGCCAACCTGAATCAAGAGCGAGAGGCTGAAAATAAAGAGAAGAACGGGGCTATTGTTCGGGAACCGCAGCTCATCTTGCCACTGTTGAGCTTGAAAGGTCGTAAAAAGGGCGTGCCAAAATGGCTTCTTGATGAGTTGGGGACTCCCGAGGGTGGCTATATCTCGCTTATTCGGAGGAAGCTCGAACATTCGGAGGAAGCTCGAACTTGGCAAGTGGTGTTATATGAAGTGGATCTATTTCACACATATGCGGAAACCTTAGATTTCGTCCCTGAGCTTGCACTGTGCTGCCGTCTGCCAAGCAGGGCTCGACACAATGCCGCAATGTTTTTTTTTTTGATCCAGCGTCGATCGAGCGGGACAAGGAGGGACTTAGGCGCTATTCATGCTACTCAACGCCAAAGCGGCACGCGCGTGAAGCGCGGGCTTGGCGTAAGAATATGAATACTTTCCAAGCGCGTGCCGCACTTGCGGAGACTGTGAATACTCCAGCGGCGACGCCATGGCGGAGCTGAAAAACTTCTTCAAACAACCAAACTCTGTACACGCGTTCACCACCACGATAGCAGAGGATAGTAATGGAATTAATTATCAAGAAATGGATGATGATTTAGTAGTGAAAATGGTTGAAAAGCCGTTACGGCCATCGCCGCCATGGCGGAGCGGGCGTCCCGCGCGTGCCGAGAGGGCGAGGCGTCGGGCCATCCATACACAAACGCCACGCCAGCGCGGCACACGCGTGCCGCGCTGGCGTTGAGTAGTATGAATAGCGCCTAGGGACAACTCGGAACGGCTTATATGAGCACAATCTTTTGTCCCATTCCGCAGACTCCACATACTCTTCGGGCGGGTGGAACTGCGGCCTATCGTCCAATTATGACGGGGCCTGAAATTGGAGAAGCTATGATCCCTCCCAGTGCGGAGAATCCTCAAAATACTTGACAAAAAATCTTTACAATTCTGGATTTTCTCGGACCACAATTTTGGCGGTTGTAATTTCAGCGTCGAAACTGTCGCGACCTCCCCCCGCTGTGACGCGACACCATATCGTTTATCAATGCCGACATATTTTACGTCATCAAAGTTAGATGTCGGACCAAATAAGCAGGAATCAAGACAAGCCAAATAAAGCCACAACAAAATCAAAATAGCTTCTGAAAAAACCTTTGTGTTGAAGAGGAACCTTTTGGTACAGGTTTTGACCGAAATGTCGTCAGGAGGTAATTTGGAGCAGAGAAGTCGCACACCATGTCGTCGGCGAGGATATCAGTGTGATCTCGCTCCAGATGCTCAACCTAAACCACGACAGAAGTAGGCAACTAACTGACAATGTCGACTACGCAAAAAAAAACTTACAAGATCAAGGTCGTTGAACATGCAGCCGAAAATGCATGCGACCTCACTGGTCTTCTGAGGCATGTCGCAAATCGGGCAAATGAGAACGGGTGCGGGCTCAAGAAGAGCTTCGAATGCAATGCGATGTGCTGCAGCATGACAACGTCCCTTCTCGGAATCGCGTAGTTCAGAACCATTAATCTGAAAAAAAAAGTAAAATTGCCGGTTTGGCGACATTATTTCGAGTTTTCCAAGTCTCAGGCATCATTCATAGTCCTCACCGCAGGCGCGGGGAGTGCGTTGGACTATGAAAGTTCTCACCGCGCGACACGCGCGTGTCGCTTATCCAGAAACGCAATAGCGGCCCCGCGAAAACCACCATGGATCAATCAATACTCGGTTCAAGTCCACTCCAGCAAACAATTCTAGGACTATTCTGCATTACCGTAAACGCTAATGCGAGCCAGGAATTTCTGTGCATGTCACAGTTGAAGCCCAACTTTAAACCTCACCGCCGGAGATTTCATAGTCGTTTCCCGCGCGGCCAAAAGTTTCATAGTCCACGGCTCTTCCCGTACGTGCGGTGAGGACTTTAAAAGCTGCCTCCCGACGCATGCGCTTCAGCTTAGCTTGAACCCCAGTAGGTTCACAAGGTTCACATTACGACACCTAGATTTAGAAACACGAGTGAGTGCAAATTGAGGGCTGGTGAGAAAGCCCTAGCAATCTTTTAATGGCTTTGATAGAGAAAGGTCCTGAATCTGGGTTGAGTTCCAAGCCGCTAAAAGATAGACGTGGGAGAAATTCTAGAGATGCCGCGTCGTGTGCGTCAGATTCCCGATTCCGATACTCATTGTAATAGAGCAGGGCTCTATCCTGAACGGGGCGGTGCACCCAAGCTTTATTCATAGAAATGAAGAAAAACTAATAAAGGACGCCTGATATTGCTATCAAACAATGTTGCAGAGGGAAATCCCTAGAAATACGTATAGCCCGTAATGGCGAGAGTAAAAGTGACTGCTCCGTGAAGGATTAGCGCTAGCCAGGTTCGTTCTCGAAGTATTCAGTTGCAAGTTTCCTGAATGCCTTATGACTCAGAAGGACGGCTTTGAGCCTCCCGAGCCGTTCAAATGCTGGAGTCGCCATATTAATAAAGAAAAAGCGCCTGCAAATAAGGTTCGAGTTTTGCGCAGAATTTTTGAAGCTCCTCCCCTGGTAATTGATGTTCTCACCTCGACAATGCACTCAGGCCGGAGACCAAGGTCCGGTTGATACAAAATTTTGTGCAGTAGTAGTAAGTCGTCAAACTTTCTTCTTATCAAAAGAGATTGCAAGTTGAGCTCACTATTCCTGGTTTCTGCACATGGCACTTGTTGATAATAGCAAAATCCAAGCTTCCTGATCATTAACTTCCTTGTGAACCCGTTTTGCACCTTTTCAAGTCTAACTATGCTCTTCTTTTTGTGCGGAGAGTACACCGGTGTCCCATACTCGAGAATAGGTCTCACATAGGTTTTGTAGGCTCTAAGTAGCACCGCGCTGCTTCTTGTCCCCAGTCCCCTGAATATATTATTGGCGGCCACGGTGGCTCTGGCAGATACCGATTCGCAGTGTTTGTCAAAACTGAGGTTTCGTGTGATGATAAATCCCAGGTCGGTGATTCAGTGGTCGGTGGTTCATTTGCTTTCTGTCTTGAACATGGGGAGCCTCTCCCCCCCCTATCTATGATAGCGCCTAGGGCTGATGCATTCCACGCTACAGAGTGAAACGCTTTGAATCTATACGACTGAAAACTTGATCAGAGAAAAAAAGAAAGCATATTCCAATATTCCGACCTGAAACATTGTACAAAACCTGCACTCGTAAAGAGCTTCAGGACAGATCACGAAGTCTTCCTGTTTGTTTGCAATCTGATCGTACAGATCGCCCAGCGAGAGCTCCACCATAACATTAAAGTGTGGAAGTCCTATAACTGATATCTTTACGAAGGAAATGGTAGATATGCATGCATATGCATAATCAACCATCGAAAATTGTGATAACGTGTAAATAGATACTAGACACTAAATCTCACGATACTTTCCAGGCTTAGTTTGGAGTACTGCTTAACAATACTCTTAAACGAAATAGTTGAACAAAAACTAGTCTTATCATAACTGGGGACTAGGAGAGACCAAAGTTGGATTGCGACCTTATACCGAGCAGAGATGGGTGCTATCTTAGTGGGGGCGGGGGGGCACTAAGGCACGAAACACCGCGCCGCGCTGAATTTGAGCACCTACCCGGGGTTTCCCCAGATATGAGACAAATCAAGGATGGGCTTCGAAAGTTGATCCCGTAACTGTCAAACAAGGAGTTAACGAAAAAACTCGGTAAAGTCCAATTTGGACCAGAGAATCATATCGCATTCTTCGAAAATAGCAAAACATATCCACAAATACAAAAAACGCCCAATATGAAGCACACAAACGAATCTTTTCGAATCTTCAACTAGGAAACTATGCAGGGGTTCAAGCAGTTGTATGTACATGAACAAACAAATATTCGATCAAATGAACTCGGTATTCGGAAACCAGAATTGAACACAAAAATCCTCTACTAATAAAGCGGAGGCTGCACTGGAACTCGTCTAAAACTTTGCGTCGACCCGCAGTTTTCATACAAAAAATGTAGGCGCGGACGAGTTCCGGCATGTAAAAAATAAAAGTCCTTTAAATTTCATGTACATTGGCATTGGGGCGCGCCAATGAACAGCACACGATTTTCATATTGTTTCGTCCGTAGTAAACGTTCTACGTCTCGAATTCGACGCCCGAGCTTTAAATTTTTTTTGTTCTTAAAGCCTTGAGTTTCTGTTTCTTACTTGTTCTTTTTTGTTCTCAGTTGCTGAAATTCGTTTTTATTGCCATTCCCGTGATTTCCCACTCCCGTCACCACCACTTCAACGATTTCGCTTTGATCCATTTCAGATTTTCAGTGAGGATCTTAATCCATGCAAGCGGTGATTGCTCTGTCAATTTTGTGAGAGTCTGGCCCAGCGTGATGACAATCTCACAGCCGATGCAATAAGTATCTTCCGCATAGTCTATCTGAATGCCCTTGTCAGGCACATATTTCCAGGTCAGTCGGTCAGTTTTCATTTGCGGCTATTCCTTTACAATTCTTGTTTTTATGTATGTTTTGTTCTGTTGGGGTGTTACTCATGGCCATTTGTAGAAGCGTAAGAAAATCCGAGAAAGATTGGTGCTTCTGAATTGTGCCCGTCTTTTGGAGGGGAGGAGGAAGGAGATGGGGTGCTATTGCAGTGGGGGGACCACTATTGTATTGCACTTGACCACCCCATTTTTCTGTGGCGCAATGACTTTCCTGATTTCGGCAGGGGAGGGAAATCACGGGTACGTGCTCAACTTTAGTGCGGCACCATAAAATGGGCGTGGCCAAGTGCATCGCGCCATAACGCCCCCCCGCTATGTTGGCACCGGAGATGACACCCTCTCCGAGGTTCCAACCGAAAGTCTGGGAAGGTTTCTTGTACGGGTAGGAAACATGCGCAACGTGAGCAGAAATTGAGCAAATATTTCGCAACCATGCCTGGTTCCGCCTCCACCTGAGGTTCTAACCTTTTGCCAAAGGTAGGGAGGGCTTTAACACCCGGGTACCCGGAGTTTTCCTTCCTTGCCTACAGTGCATTCCTGAGTTCTAACCGATTTACTCCCTCCTAGAATTTGGCTTCACGGGAATATCAGCCCACACCCGGGGTTTTCCTCCCTGCTCACAGTGCAGCCGCAGGCTGCACCGTCCATTCTGGGTTTCAACCAATTTGCACTCCCAGATTTTGGCTTCACGGGAATATCAGCCCACACCCGGGGATTTCCTCCCTTGCCTGACGGTGCAGCCGAAGGCTGCACCGTAAATTCTGGGTTTACACCAATTCGCACCTCCTAGAATTTGGCCTCACGGGAATATCAGCCCACACCCGGGTATTTCCTCCCCTGCCCACAATGCAGCCGCAGGCCGCACCCTCCATTCTGGGTTGCAACCAACACCTCCTAGAATTTGGCTTCACGGGAATATCAGCCCACACCCGGGGATTTCCTCCCCTGCCCACAGTGCAGCTGCAGGCTGCACCGTCCATTCTGGGTTTGAACCGTTTTGCATCTCCAAGAATTTGGCTACACGGGAATATCAGCCCACACCCGGGGATTTCCTCCCCCGCATACAGTGCAGCCGCAGGCTGCACCGTCCATTCTGGGATGCAAACAACACCTCCTAGAATTCGGCTTCACGGGAATATCATCACACACCCGGGGATTTCTTCCCCTGCCCACAGTGCAGCCGCAGGCTGTACCGTCCATTCTGGGTTTGCACCGATTTGCATCTCCAAGAATTTGGCTACACGGGAATATCAGTCCTCGCCCGGGATTCCCTCTTTTCCTCACAGTGCAGCCGCAGGCTGCACCGTACATTCTGGGTTTACACCAATTCGCACCTCCTAGAATTTGGCTTCACGGGAATATCAGCCCACACCCGGCGTTTTCCTCCCTGCCCACAGTGCAGCCGCAGGCTGCACTGCCTATTCTGGGTTTCAACCAATTTGCACCTCCTAGAATTTGGCTTCACGGGAATATCAGCCCACACCCGGGATTCCCTCCCTGCCCACAGTGCAGCCGCAGGCTGCACAGTACATTCTTTGCGGGAATATCATCATACACCCGGGGATTTCCACCCCCGCTCATAGTGCAGCCGCAGGCTGCACCCTCCATTCTGGGTTGCAACCAACACCTCCTAGAATTTGGCTTCACGGGAATATCAGCCCACACCCGGGGATTTCCTCCCCTGCCCACAGTGCAGCCGCAGGCCGCACCCTCCATTCTGGGTTGCAACCAACACCTCCTAGAATTTGGCTTCACGGGAATATCAGCCCACACCCGGGGATTTCCTCCCCTGCCCACAGTGCAGCTGCAGGCTGCACCGTCCATTCTGGGTTTGAACCGTTTTGCATCTCCAAGAATTTGGCTACACGGGAATATCAGCCCACACCCGGGGATTTCCTCCCCCGCATACAGTGCAGCCGCAGGCTGCACCGTCCATTCTGGGATGCAAACAACACCTCCTAGAATTTGGCTTCACGGGAATATCATCACACACCCGGGGATTTCTTCCCCTGCCCACAGTGCAGCCGCAGGCTGTACCGTCCATTCTGGGTTTGCAACCGATTTGCATCTCCAAGAATTTGGCTACACGGGAATATCAGTCCTCGCCCGGGATTCCTCTTTTCTCACAGTGCAGCCGCAGGCTGCACCGTACATTCTGGGTTTACACCAATTTGCACCTCCTAGAATTTGGCTTCACGGGAATATCAGCCCAGACCCGGCGTTTTCCTCTCTGCTCCACAGTGCAGCTGCAGGCTGCACTGCCATTCTGGGTTTCCACCAATTCGCACCTCCTAGAATTTGGCTTCACGGGAATATCAGCCCACACCCGGGGTTTTCCTCCCCTGCCCACAGTGCAGCCGCAGGCTGCACAGTACATTCTTTGTTTACACCAATTGGCACCTCCTAGAATTTGGCTTCGCGGGAATATCAGCCCACACCCGGGGTTTTCCTCCCCTGCCCACAGTGCAGCCGCAGGCTGCACCGTCCATTCTGGGTTTCAACCAATTGCACTCCCAGATTTTGGCTTCACGGGAATATCAGCCCACACCCGGGTATTTCCTCCCTGCCCACAGTGCAGCTGCAGGCTGCACCGTCCATTCTGGGTTTGAACCGTTTTGCATCTCCAAGAATTTGGCTACACGGGAATATCAGCCCATACCCGGGGATTTCCTCCCCCGCATACAGTGCAGACGCAGGCTGCACTGTCCATTCTGGGATGCAAACAACACCTCCTAGAATTTGGCTTCACGGGAATTTCATCATACACCCGGGGATTTCCACCCCCGCTCATAGTGCAGCCGCAGGCTGCACCGTCCATTCTGGGTTGCAACCAACACCTCCTAGAATTTGGCTTCACGGGAATATCAGCCCACACCCGGGGATTTCTTCCCCTGCCCACAGTGCAGCCGCAGGCTGTACCGTCCATTCTGGGTTTGAACCGATTTGCATCTCCAAGAATTTGGCTACACGGGAATATCAGTCCTCGCCCGGGATTCCCTCTTTTCCTCACAGTGCAGCTGCAGGCTGCACCGTCCATTCTGGGTTTGAACCGATTTGCATCTCCAAGAATTTGGCTTCACGGGAATATCAGCCCACACCGGGGGATTTCCTCCCTTGCCTGACGGTGCAGCCGCAGGCTGCACCCTCCATTCTGGGTTGCAACCAACACCTCCTAGAATTTGGCTTCACGGGAATATCAGCCCACACCCCGGGGATTTCCTCCCCTGCCCACAGTGCAGCCGCAGGCTGCACCGTCCATTCTGGGTTTACACCAATTCGCACCTCCTAGAATTTGGCTTCACGGGAATATCAGCCCACACCCGGGGATTTCCTCCTGCCCACAGTGCAGCCGCAGGCTGCACCGTCCATTCTGGGTTTGAACCGATTTGCATCTCCAAGAATTTGGCTACACGGGAATATCAGCCCACACCCGGGGATTCCTCCCTGCCCACAGTGCAGCCGCAGGCTGCACCGTACATTCTGGGATGCAAACAACACCTCCTAGAATTTGGGTTCACGGGAATATCATCCCACACCCGGGGATTTCCACCCCTGCTCATAGTGCAGCCGCAGGCTGCACCCTCCATTCTGGGTTGCAACCAACACCTCCTAGAATTTGGCTTCACGGGAATATCAGCCCACACCCGGGGATTTCCTCCCTGCCCACAGTGCAGCTGCAGGCTGCAGCGTCCATTCTGGGTTTGAACCGTTTTGCATCTCCAAGAATTTGGCTACACGGGAATATCAGCCCACACCCGGGGATTTTCTCCCCGCATACAGTGCAGCCGCAGGCTGCACCGTCCATTCTGGGATGCAAACAACACCTCCTAGAATTTGGGTTCACGGGAATATCATCATACACTCGGGGATTTCTTTCCCTGCCCACAGTGCAGCCGCAGGCTGTACCGTCCATTCTGGGTTTGCACCGATTTGCATCTCCAAGAATTTGGCTACACGGGAATATCAGTCCTCGCCCGGGATTTCCTCTTTTTCCTCACAGTGCAGCTGCAGGCTGCACCGTCCATTCTGGGTTTGAACCGATTTGCATCTCCAAGAATTTGGCTTCACGGGAATATCAGCCCACACCGGGGGATTTCCTCCCTTGCCTGACGGTGCAGCCGAAGGCTGCACCGTAAATTCTGGGTTTACACCAATTTGCACCTCCTAGAATTTGGCTTCACGGGAATATCAGCCCACACCCGGGGTTTTCCTCCCCTGCCCACAGTGCAGCCGCAGGCTGCACCGTCCATTCTGGGTTTACACCAATTCGCACCTCCTAGAATTTGGCTTCACGGGAATATCAGCCCACACCCGGGTATTTCCTCCCCTGCCCACAGTGCAGCCGCAGGCTGCACCCTCCATTCTGGGTTTGAACCGTTTTGCATCTCCAAGAATTTGGCTACACGGGAATATCAGTCCTCGCCCGGGATTCCCTCTTTTCCTCACAGTGCAGCTGCAGGCTGCACCGTCCATTCTGGGTTTGAACCGATTTGCATCTCCAAGAATTTGGCTTCACGGGAATATCAGCCCACACCGGGGGATTCCCTCCCCTGCCCACAGTGCAGCCGCAGGCTGCACCGTACATTCTGGGATGCAAACAACACCTCCTAGAATTTGGGTTCACGGGAATATCATCATACACCCGGGGATTTCCACCCCCGCTCATAGTGCAGCCGCAGGCTGCACCGTCCATTCTGGGTTGCAACCAACACCTCCTAGAATTTGGCTTCACGGGAATATCAGCCCACACTCGGGGATTTCTTTCCCTGCCCACAGTGCAGCCGCAGGCCGCACCCTCCATTCTGGGTTGCAACCAACACCTCCTAGAATTTGGCTTCACGGGAATATCAGCCCACACCCGGGGATTTCCTCCCCTGCCCACAGTGCAGCTGCAGGCTGCACCGTCCATTCTGGGTTTGAACCGTTTTGCATCTCCAAGAATTTGGCTACACGGGAATATCAGCCCACACCCGGGGATTTCCTCCCCCGCATACAGTGCAGCCGCAGGCTGCACCGTCCATTCTGGGATGCAAACAACACCTCCTAGAATTTGGCTTCACGGGAATATCATCACACACCCGGGGATTTCTTCCCCTGCCCACAGTGCAGCCGCAGGCTGTACCGTCCATTCTGGGTTTGCACCGATTTGCATCTCCAAGAATTTGGCTACACGGGAATATCAGTCCTCGCCCGGGATTCCTCTTTTCCTCACAGTGCAGCCGCAGGCTGCACTGTCCATTCTGGGTTTCAACCAATTTGCACCTCCTAGAATTTGGCTTCACGGGAATATCAGCCCACACCCGGGGATTTCCTCACCTGCCCACACTGCAGCCGAAGGCTGCACTGTCAATTCTGGGTTTCAACCAATTTGCATGTCCTAGAATTTGGCTTCACGGGCATATCAGCCCACACCCGGGGAGTTCCTCCCGTGCCCTTAGTGCAGCCGAAGGCTGCACCGTCCGTTCTGGGTTTTGACCAATTTGCACCTCCTAGAATTTGGCTTCACGGGAATCATAGCTCACACCCGGGGAGTTCCTCCCGTGCCCTTAGTGCAGCCGCAGGCTGCACCGTCCGTTCTGGGTTTGAACCGATTTGCACCTCCTAGAATTTGGCTTCACGGGAATATCAGTTCGCCCGGGATTCCCTCTTTTCTCTCACAGTGCAGCCGCAGGCTGCACCGTCCGTTCTGGGTTTGGACCAATTTGCACCTCCTAGAATTTGGCTTCACGGGAATCATAGCTAACACCCGGGGATTCCCTGCACTGCCCACGGTGCAGCCGCAGGCTGCACCGTCCATTCTGGGTTTCAACCAATTTGCATTTCCTAGAATTTGGCTTCACGGGAATATCAGCCCACACCCGGGGATTTTCTCCCTGCCCACAGTGCAGCCGCAGGCTGCACTGTCCATTCTGGGTTACAACCAATTTGCACCTCCTAGAAATTGGCTTCACGGGAATATCAGCCCACTCCCGGGGATTTCCTCCCCTGCCCACAGTGCAGCCGCAGGCTGCACCCTCCATTCTGGGTTGCAACCAACACCTCCTAGAATTTGGCTTCACGGGAATATCAGCCCACACCCGGGGATTTCCTCCCCTGCCCACAGTGCAGCTGCAGGCTGCACCGTCCATTCTGGGTTTGAACCGTTTTGCATCTCCAAGAATTTGGCTACACGGGAATATCAGCCCACACCCGGGGATTTCCTCCCCCCGCATACAGTGCAGCCGCAAGCTGCACCGTCCATTCTGGGTTGCAACCAACACCTCCTAGAATTTGGCTTCACGGGAATATCAGCCCACACCCGGGGATTTCTTCCCCTGCCCACAGTGCAGCCGCAGGCTGTACCGTCCATTCTGGGTTTGAACCGATTTGCATCTCCAAGAATTTGGCTACACGGGAATATCAGTCCTCGCCCGGGATTCCCTCTTTTCCTCACAGTGCAGCTGCAGGCTGCACCGTCCATTCTGGGTTTGAACCGATTTGCATCTCCAAGAATTTGGCTTCACGGGAATATCAGCCCACACCGGGGGATTTCCTCCCTTGCCTGACGGTGCAGCCGAAGGCTGCACCGTAAATTCTGGGTTTACACCAATTCGCACCTCCTAGAATTTGGCTTCACGGGAATATCAGCCCACACCCGGGGTTTTCCTCCTGCCCACAGTGCAGCCGCAGGCTGCACCGTCCATTCTGGGTTTACACCAATTTGCACCTCCTAGACTTTGGCTTCACGGGAATCTCAGTCCTCGCCCGGGATTCCCTCTTTTCCTCACAGTGCAGCCGCAGGCTGCACCGTACATTCTGGGTTTACACCAATTCGCACCTCCTAGAATTTGGCTTCACGGGAATATCAGCCCACACCCGGCGTTTTCCTCCTGCCCACAGTGCAGCCGCAGGCTGCACTGTCCATTCTGGGTTTCAACCAATTTGCACCTCCTAGAATTTGGCTTCACGGGAATATCAGCCCACACCCGGGGATTTCCTCCCTGCCCACAGTGCAGCCGCAGGCTGCACAGCATCCATTCTGGGTTTACACCAATTGGCACTCTCTAGAATTTGGCTTCACGGGAATATCAGCCCACACCCGGGGTTTTCCTCCCCTGCCCACAGTGCAGCCGCAGGCTGCACCGTCCATTCTGGGTTTCAACCAATTTGCACTCCCAGATTTTGGCTTCACGGGAATATCAGCCCACACCCGGGTATTTCCTCCCCTGCCCACAGTGCAGCCGCAGGCTGCACCCTCCATTCTGGGTTGCAACCAACACCTCCTAGAATTTGGCTTCACGGGAATTTCATCATACACCCGGGGATTTCCACCCCCGCTCATAGTGCAGCCGCAGGCTGCACCGTCCATTCTGGGTTGCAACCAACACCTCCTAGAATTTGGCTTCACGGGAATATCAGCCCACACCCGGGGATTTCTTCCCCTGCCCACAGTGCAGCCGCAGGCTGTACCGTCCATTCTGGGTTTGAACCGATTTGCATCTCCAAGAATTTGGCTACACGGGAATATCAGTCCTCGCCCGGGATTCCCTCTTTTCCTCACAGTGCAGCTGCAGGCTGCACCGTCCATTCTGGGTTTGAACCGATTTGCATCTCCAAGAATTTGGCTTCACGGGAATATCAGCCCACACCGGGGGATTTCCTCCCTTGCCTGACGGGGCAGCCGAAGGCTGCACCGTAAATTCTGGGTTTACACCAATTCGCATCTCCAAGAATTTGGCTTCACGGGAATATCAGCCCACACCGGGGGATTTCCACCCCCGCTCATAGTGCAGCCGCAGGCTGTACCGTCCATTCTGGGTTTACACCAATTCGCACCTCCTAGAATTTGGCTTCACGGGAATATCAGTCCTCGCCCGGGATTCCCTCTTTTCCTCACAGTGCAGCCGCAGGCTGCACCGTACATTCTGGGTTTACACCAATTCGCACCTCCTAGAATTTGGCTTCACGGGAATATCAGCCCACACCCGGCGTTTTCCTCCCCTGCCCACAGTGCAGCCGCAGGCTGCACTGCCTATTCTGGGTTTCAACCAATTTGCACCTCCTAGAATTTGGCTTCACGGGAATATCAGCCCACACCCGGGGATTCCCTCCCCTGCCCACTGTGCAGCCGCAGGCTGCACAGTACATTCTTTGTTTACACCAATTGGCACCTCTAGAATTTGGCTTCACGGGAATATCAGCCCACACCCGGGGTTTTCCTCCCCTGCCCACAGTGCAGCCGCAGGCTGCACCGTCCATTCTGGGTTTCAACCAATTTGCACTCCCAGATTTTGGCTTCACGGGAATATCAGCCCACACCCGGGTATTTCCTCTCCTGCCCACAGTGCAGCCGCAAGCTGCACCCTCCATTCTGGGTTGCAACCAACACCTCCTAGAATTTGGCTTCACGGGAATATCAGCCCACATCCGGGGATTTCCTCCCTGCCCACAGTGCAGCTGCAGGCTGCACCGTCCATTCTGGGTTTGAACCGTTTTGCATCTCCAAGAATTTGGCTACACGGGAATATCAGCCCACACCCGGGGATTTCCTCCCCCGCATACAGTGCAGCCGCAGGCTGCACCGTCCATTCTGGGATGCAAACAACACCTCCTAGAATTTGGCTTCACGGGAATATCATCACACACCCGGGGATTTCTTCCTGCCCACAGTGCAGCCGCAGCCTGTTCCGCCCATTCTGGGTTTGCACCGATTTGCATCTCCAAGAATTTGGCTACACGGGAATATCAGTCCTCGCCCGGGATTCCCTCTTTTCCTCACAGTGCAGCCGCAGGCTGCACCGTACATTCTGGGTTTACACCAATTCGCACCTCCTAGAATTTGGCTTCACGGGAATATCAGCCCACACCCGGCGTTTTCCTCCTGCCCACAGTGCAGCCGCAGGCTGCACTGCCTATTCTGGGTTTCAACCAATTTGCACCTCCTAGAATTTGGCATCACGGGAATATCAGCCCACACGCGGGGTTGTCCACCCCTGCCCCCAGTGCTGCCGCAGGCTGCCCCGTCCATTCTGTGTTTACACCAATTCGCGCCTCCTAGAATTTGGCGTCACGGGAATATCAGCCCACACCCGGGGTTTTCCTGCCCTGCCCCCAGTCCAGCCGCAGGCTGCACCGTCCATTCTGGGTTTCAACCAATTTGCACTCCCAGATTTTGGCTTCACGGGAATATCAGCCCACACCCGGGTATTTCCTCCCTGCCCACAGTGCAGCCGCAGGCTGCACCCTCCATTCTGGGTTGCAACCAACACCTCCTAGAATTTGGCTTCACGGGAATATCAGCCCACATCCGGGGATTTCCTCCCCTGCCCACAGTGCAGCTGCAGGCTGCACCGTCCATTCTGGGTTTGAACCGTTTTGCATCTCCAAGAATTTGGCTACACGGGAATATCAGCCCATACCCGGGGATTTCCTCCCCCGCATACAGTGCAGCCGCAGGCTGCACCGTCCATTCTGGGATGCAAACAACACCTCCTAGAATTTAGCTTCACGGGAATTTCATCATACACCCGGGGATTTCCACCCCCGCTCATAGTGCAGCCGCAGGCTGCACCGTCCATTCTGGGTTGCAACCAACACCTCCTAGAATTTGGCTTCACGGGAATATCAGCCCACACCCGGCGTTTTCCTCCCCTGCCCACAGTGCAGCCGCAGGCTGCACTGCCTATTCTGGGTTTCAACCAATTTGCACCTCCTAGAATTTGGCTTCACGGGAATATCAGCCCACACCCGGGGATTCCCTCCCCTGCCCACTGTGCAGCCGCAGGCTGCACAGTACATTCTTTGTTTACACCAATTGGCACCTAGAATTTGGCTTCACGGGAATATCAGCCCACACCCGGGGTTTTCCTCCCCTGCCCGCAGTGCAGCCGCAGGCTGCACCGTCCATTCTGGGTTTCAACCAATTTGCACTCCCAGATTTTGGCTTCACGGGAATATCAGCCCACACCCGGGTATTTCCTCCCTGCCCACAGTGCAGCCGCAGGCTGCACCCTCCATTCTGGGTTGCAACCAACACCTCCTAGAATTTGGCCTCCGGGGAATATCAGCCCACACCCGGCAATTTCCTGCCCTGCCCGGAGTGCAGCTGCAGGCTGCACCGTCCATTCTGGGTTTGAACCGTTTTGCATCTCCAAGAATTTGGCTACACGGGAATATCAGCCCATACCCGGGGATTTCCTCCCCGCATACAGTGCAGCCGCAGGCTGCACCGTCCATTCTGGGATGCAAACAACACCTCCTAGAATTTGGCTTCACGGGAATTTCATCATACACCCGGGATTTCCACCCGCTCATAGTGCAGCCGCAGGCTGCACCGTCCATTCTGGGTTGCAACCAACACCTCCTAGAATTTGGCTTCACGGGAATATCAGCCCACACCCGGGGATTTCTTTCCCTGCCCACAGTGCAGCCGCAGGCTGTACCGTCCATTCTGGGTTTGAACCGATTTGCATCTCCAAGAATTTGGCTACACGGGAATATCAGTCCTCGCCCGGGATTCCCTCTTTTCCTCACAGTGCAGCTGCAGGCTGCACCGTCCATTCTGGGTTTGAACCGATTTGCATCTCCAAGAATTTGGCTTCACGGGAATATCAGCCCACACCGGGGGATTTCCTCCCTTGCCTGACGGTGCAGCCGAAGGCTGCACCGTAAATTCTGGGTTTACACCAATTCGCACCTCCTAGAATTTGGCTTCACGGGAATATCAGCCCACACCCGGGGTTTTCCTCCCCTGCCCACAGTGCAGCCGCAGGCTGCACCGTCCATTCTGGGTTTCAACCAATTTGCACTCCCAGATTTTGGCTTCACGGGAATATCAGCCCACACCCGGGTATTTCCTCCCCTGCCCACAGTGCAGCCGCAGGCTGCACCCTCCATTCTGGGTTGCAACCAACACCTCCTAGAATTTGGCTTCACGGGAATATCAGCCCACACCCGGGTATTTCCTCCCCTGCCCACAGTGCAGCCGCAGGCTGCACCCTCCATTCTGGGTTGCAACCAACACCTCCTAGAATTTGGCTTCACGGGAATTTCATCATACACCCGGGGATTTCCACCCCCGCTCATAGTGCAGCCGCAGGCTGCACCGTCCATTCTGGGTTGCAACCAACACCTCCTAGAATTTGGCTTCACGGGAATATCAGCCCACACCCGGGGATTTCTTCCCCTGCCCACAGTGCAGCCGCAGGCTGTACCGTCCATTCTGGGTTTGAACCGATTTGCATCTCCAAGAATTTGGCTACACGGGAATATCAGTCCTCGCCCGGGATTCCCTCTTTTCCTCACAGTGCAGCTGCAGGCTGCACCGTCCATTCTGGGTTTGAACCGATTTGCATCTCCAAGAATTTGGCTTCACGGGAATATCAGCCCACACCGGGGGATTTCCTCCCTTGCCTGACGGTGCAGCCGAAGGCTGCACCGTAAATTCTGGGTTTACACCAATTCGCACCTCCTAGAATTTGGCTTCACGGGAATATCAGCCCACACCCGGGTATTTCCTCCCCTGCCCACAGTGCAGCCGCAGGCTGCACCGTCCATTCTGGGTTTACACCAATTCGCACCTCCTAGAATTTGGCTTCACGGGAATATCAGTCCTCGCCCGGGATTCCCTCTTTTCCTCACAGTGCAGCCGCAGGCTGCACCGTACATTCTGGGTTTACACCAATTCGCACCTCCTAGAATTTGGCTTCGCGGGAATATCAGCCCACACCCGGCGTTTTCCTCCCCTGCCCACAGTGCAGCCGCAGGCTGCACTGCCTATTCTGGGTTTCAACCAATTTGCACCTCCTAGAATTTGGCTTCACGGGAATATCAGCCCACACCCGGGGATTCCCTCCCCTGCCCACTGTGCAGCCGCAGGCTGCACAGTACATTCTTTGTTTACACCAATTGGCACCTAGAATTTGGCTTCACGGGAATATCAGCCCTCACCCGGGTTTTCCTCCTGCCCACAGTGCAGCCGCAGGCTGCACCGTCCATTCTGGGTTTCAACCAATTTGCACTCCCAGATTTTGGCTTCACGGGAATATCAGCCCACACCCGGGTATTTCCTCCCCTGCCCACAGTGCAGCCGCAGGCTGCACCCTCCATTCTGGGTTGCAACCAACACCTCCTAGAATTTGGCTTCACGGGAATATCAGCCCACATCCGGGGATTTCCTCCCTGCCCACAGTGCAGCTGCAGGCTGCACCGTCCATTCTGGGTTTGAACCGTTTTGCATCTCCAAGAATTTGGCTACACGGGAATATCAGCCCACACCCGGGGATTTCCTCCCCCGCATACAGTGCAGCCGCAGGCTGCACCGTCCATTCTGGGATGCAAACAACACCTCCTAGAATTTGGCTTCACGGGAATATCATCACACACCCGGGGATTTCTTCCCTGCCCACAGTGCAGCCGCAGGCTGTACCGTCCATTCTGGGTTTGCACCGATTTGCATCTCCAAGAATTTGGCTACACGGGAATATCAGTCCTCGCCCGGGATTCCCTCTTTTCCTCACAGTGCAGCCGCAGGCTGCACCGTACATTCTGGGTTTACACCAATTCGCACCTCCTAGAATTTGGCTTCACGGGAATATCAGCCCACACCCGGCGTTTTCCTACCCTGCCCACAGTGCAGCCGCAGGCTGCACTGCCTATTCTGGGTTTCAACCAATTTGCACCTCCTAGAATTTGGCTTCACGGGAATATCAGCCCACACCCGGGGATTCCCTCCCCTGCCCACTGTGCAGCCGCAGGCTGCACAGTACATTCTTTGTTTACACCAATTGGCACCTCCTAGAATTTGGCTTCACGGGAATATCAGCCCACACCCGGGGTTTTCCTCCCCTGCCCACAGTGCAGCCGCAGGCTGCACCGTCCATTCTGGGTTTCAACCAATTTGCACTCCCAGATTTTGGCTTCACGGGAATATCAGCCCACACCCGGGTATTTCCTCCCCTGCCCACAGTGCAGCCGCAGGCTGCACCCTCCATTCTGGGTTGCAACCAACACCTCCTAGAATTTGGCTTCACGGGAATATCAGCCCACACCCGGGGATTTCCTCCCCTGCCCACAGTGCAGCTGCAGGCTGCACCGTCCATTCTGGGTTTGAACCGTTTTGCATCTCCAAGAATTTGGCTACACGGGAATATCAGCCCATACCCGGGGATTTCCTCCCCCGCATACAGTGCAGCCGCAGGCTGCACCGTCCATTCTGGGATGCAAACAACACCTCCTAGAATTTAGCTTCACGGGAATTTCATCATACACCCGGGGATTTCCACCCCCGCTCATAGTGCAGCCGCAGGCTGCACCGTCCATTCTGGGTTGCAACCAACACCTCCTAGAATTTGGCTTCACGGGAATATCAGCCCACACCCGGCGTTTTCCTCCCCTGCCCACAGTGCAGCCGCAGGCTGCACTGCCTATTCTGGGTTTCAACCAATTTGCACCTCCTAGAATTTGGCTTCACGGGAATATCAGCCCACACCCGGGGATTCCCTTGCCTGCCCACTGTGCAGCCGCAGGCTGCACCGTCCATTCTGGGTTTACACCAATTGGCACCTAGAATTTGGCTTCACGGGAATATCAGCCCACACCCGGGGATTTCCTCCCCTGCCCGCAGTGCAGCCGCAGGCTGCACCGTCCATTCTGGGTTTCAACCAATTTGCACCTCCCAGAATTTGGCTTCACGGGAATATCAGCCCACACCCGGGTATTTCCTCCTGCCCACAGTGCAGCCGCAGGCTGCACCCTCCATTCTGGGTTGCAACCAACACCTCCTAGAATTTGGCTTCACGGGAATATCAGCCCACACCCGGGATTTCCTCCCCTGCCCACAGTGCAGCTGCAGGCTGCACCGTCCATTCTGGGTTTGAACCGTTTTGCATCTCCAAGAATTTGGCTACACGGGAATATCAGCCCATACCCGGGGATTTCCTGCCCCGCATACAGTGCAGCCGCAGGCTGCACCGTCCATTCTGGGATGCAAACAACACCTCCTAGAATTTGGCTTCACGGGAATTTCATCATACACCCGGGGATTTCCACCCCCGCTCATAGTGCAGCCGCAGGCTGCACCGTCCATTCTGGGTTGCAACCAACACCTCCTAGAATTTGGCTTCACGGGAATATCAGCCCACACCCGGGGATTTCTTCCCCTGCCCACAGTGCAGCCGCAGGCTGTACCGTCCATTCTGGGTTTGAACCGATTTGCATCTCCAAGAATTTGGCTACACGGGAATATCAGTCCTCGCCCGGGATTCCCTCTTTTCCTCACAGTGCAGCTGCAGGCTGCACCGTCCATTCTGGGTTTGAACCGATTTGCATCTCCAAGAATTTGGCTTCACGGGAATATCAGCCCACACCGGGGGATTTCCTCCCTTGCCTGACGGTGCAGCCGAAGGCTGCACCGTAAATTCTGGGTTTACACCAATTCGCACCTCCTAGAATTTGGCTTCACGGGAATATCAGCCCACACCCGGGGTTTTCCTCCCCTGCCCACAGTGCAGCCGCAGGCTGCACCGTCCATTCTGGGTTTACACCAATTCGCACCTCCTAGAATTTGGCTTCACGGGAATATCAGCCCACACCCGGGTATTTCCTCTCCCCTGCCCACAGTGCAGCCGCAGGCTGCACCCTCCATTCTGGGTTTGAACCGTTTTGCATCTCCAAGAATTTGGCTACACGGGAATATCAGTCCTCGCCCGGGATTCCCTCTTTTCCTCACAGTGCAGCTGCAGGCTGCACCGTCCATTCTGGGTTTGAACCGATTTGCATCTCCAAGAATTTGGCTTCACGGGAATATCAGCCCACACCAGGATTCCCTCCTGCCCACAGTGCAGCCGCAGGCTGCACCGTACATTCTGGGATGCAAACAACACCTCCTAGAATTTGGGTTCACGGGAATATCATCATACACCCGGGGATTTCCACCCCCGCTCATAGTGCAGCCGCAGGCTGCACCGTCCATTCTGGGTTGCAACCAACACCTCCTAGAATTTGGCTTCACGAGAATATCAGCTCACACCCGGGGATTTCTTCCCCTGCCCACAGTGCAGCCGCAGGCTGCACCGTCCATTCTGGGTTTGAACCGATTTGCATCTCCAAGAATTTGGCTTCACGGGAATATCAGCCCACACCGGGGGATTTCCTCCCTTGCCTGACGGTGCAGCCGAAGGCTGCACCGTAAATTCTGGGTTTACACCAATTCGCACCTCCTAGAATTTGGCTTCACGGGAATATCAGCCCACACCCCGGGATTCCCTCTTTTCCTCACAGTGCAGCTGCAGGCTGCACCGTCCATTCTGGGTTTGAACCGATTTGCATCTCCAAGAATTTGGCTTCACGGGAATATCAGCCCACACCGGGGGATTTCCTCCCTTGCCTGACGGTGCAGCCGAAGGCTGCACTGCCTATTCTGGGTTTCAACCAATTTGCACCTCCTAGAATTTGGCTTCACGGGAATATCAGCCCACACCCGGGTATTTCCTCCCCTGCCCACAGTGCAGCCGCAGGCTGCACCCTCCATTCTGGGTTGCAACCAACACCTCCTAGAATTTGGCTTCACGGGAATATCAGCCCACACCCGGGGATTTCCTCCCCCGCTCATAGTGCAGCCGCAGGCTGCACCGTCCATTCTGGGTTGCAACCAACACCTCCTAGAATTTGGCTTCACGGGAATATCAGCCCACACCCGGGGATTTCTTCCCCTGCCCACAGTGCAGCCGCAGGCTGTACCGTCCATTCTGGGTTTGCACCGATTTGCATCTCCAAGAATTTGGCTACACGGGAATATCAGTCCTCGCCCGGGATTCCCTCCCCTGCCCACAGTGCAGCCGCAGGCTGCACCGTCCATTCTGGGTTTGAACCGATTTGCATCTCCAAGAATTTGGCTTCACGGGAATATCAGCCCACACCGGGGGATTTCCTCCCTTGCCTGACGGTGCAGCCGAAGGCTGCACCGTAAATTCTGGGTTTACACCAATTCGCACCTCCTAGAATTTGGCTTCACGGGAATATCAGTCCTCGCCCGGGATTCCCTCTTTTCCTCACAGTGCAGCTGCAGGCTGTACCGTCCATTCTGGGTTTGAACCGATTTGCATCTCCAAGAATTTGGCTTCACGGGAATATCAGCCCACACCGGGATTTCCTCCCTGCCTAACGGTGCAGCCGAAGGCTGCACCGTAAATTCTGGGTTTACACCAATTCGCACCTCCTAGAATTTGGCTTCACGGGAATATCAGCCCACACCCGGGTATTTCCTCCCTGCCCACAGTGCAGCCGCAGGCTGCACCCTCCATTCTGGGTTTGCAACCAACACCTCCTAGAATTTGGCTTCACGGGAATATCAGCCCACACCCGGGGATTTCCTCCCCGCTCATAGTGCAGCCGCAGGCTGCACCGTCCATTCTGGGTTTACACCAATTCACCTCCTAGAATTTGGCTTCACGGGAATATCAGCCCACACCCGGGGATTTCTTCCCTGCCCACAGTGCAGCCGCAGGCTGTACCGTCCATTCTGGAGTTTGAACCGATTTGCATCTCCAAGAATTTAGCTACACGGGAATATCAGTCCTCGCCCGGGATTCCCTCTTTTCCTCACAGTGCAGCTGCAGGCTGCACCGTCCATTCTGGGTTTGAACCGATTTGCATCTCCAAGAATTTGGCTTCACGGGAATATCAGCCCACACCCGGGGATTTCCTCCCTGCCTACAGTGCAGCCGAAGGCTGCACTGTAAATTCTGGGTTTACACCAATTCGCACCTCCTAGAATTTGGCTTCACGGGAATATCACCCCTCACCCGGGTATTTCCTCCCCTGCCCACAGTGCAGCCGCAGGCTGCACCCTCCATTCTGGGTTGCAACCAACACCTCCTAGAATTTGGCTTCACGGGAATATCAGCCCACACCCGGGATTTCCTCCCTGCCCACAGTGCAGCTGCAGGCTGCACCGTCCATTCTGGGTTTGAACCGTTTTGCATCTCCAAGAATTTGGCTACACGGGAATATCAGCCCACACCCGGGGATCTTCTCCCTGCATACAGTGCAGCCGCAGGCTGCACCGTCCATTCTGGGATGCAAACAATTTGCACCTCCTAGAATTTGGCTTCACGGGAATATCATCACACACCCGGGATTTCCTCCTGCTCATAGTGCAGCCGCAGGCTGCACCGTTCATTCTGGGTTGCAACCAACACCTCCTAGAATTTGGCTTCACGGGAATATCAGCCCACACCCGGGGATTTCTTCCCCTGCCCACAGTGCAGCCGCAGGCTGTACCGTCCATTCTGAGTTTGAACCGATTTGCATCTCCAAGAATTTGGCTACACGGGAATATCAGTCCTCGCCCGGGATTCCCTCTTTTCCTCACAGTGCAGCTGCAGGCTGCACCGTAAATTCTGGGTTTACACCAATTCGCACCTCCTAGAATTTGGCTTCACGGGAATATCAGCCCACACCCGGGGTTTTCCTCCCCTGCCCACAGTGCAGCTGCAGGCTGCACTGCCTATTCTGGGTTTCAACCAATTTGCACCTCCTAGAATTTGGCTTCACGGGAATATCAGCCCACACCCGGGGATTCCCTCCCCTGCCCACAGTGCAGCCGCAGGCTGCACCGTACATTCTGGGTTTACACCAATTCGCACCTCCTAGAATTTGGCTTCACGGGAATATCAGCCCACACCCGGCGATTTCCTCCCTGCTCACAGTGCAGCCGCAGGCTGCACTGCCCATTCTGGGTTTCAACCAATTTGCACCTCCTAGAATTTGGCTTCACGGGAATATCAGCCCACACCCGGGGATTTCCACCCCCGCTCATAGTGCAGCCGCAGGCTGCACCGTCCATTCTGGGTTGCAACCAACACCTCCTAGAATTTGGCTTCACGGGAATATCAGCCCACACCCGGGGTTTTCCTCCCCTGCCCACAGTGCAGCCGCAGGCTGTACCGTTCATTCTGGGTTTGAACCGATTTGCATCTCCAAGAATTTGGCTACACGGGAATATCAGTCCTCGCCCGGGATTCCCTCTTTTCCTCACAGTGCAGCTGCAGGCTGCACCGTCCATTCTGGGTTTGAACCGATTTGCATCTCCAAGAATTTGGCTTCACGGGAATATCAGCCCACACCGGGGGATTTCCTCCCTTGCCCACAGTGCAGCCGAAGGCTGCACCGTAAATTCTGGGTTTACACCAATTCGCACCTCCTAGAATTTGGCTTCACGGGAATATCAGCCCACACCCGGGTATTTCCTCCCCTGCCCACAGTGCAGCCGCAGGCTGCACCCTCCATTCTGGGTTGCAACCAACACCTCCTAGAATTTGGCTTCACGGGAATATCAGCCCACACCCGGGGATTTCCTCCCCCGCTCATAGTGCAGCCGCAGGCTGCACCGTCCATTCTGGGTTGCAACCAACACCTCCTAGAATTTGGCTTCACGGGAATATCAGCCCACACCCGGGGATTTCTTCCCCTGCCCACAGTGCAGCCGCAGGCTGTACCGTCCATTCTGGGTTTGAACCGATTTGCATCTCCAAGAATTTGGCTACACGGGAATATCAGTCCTCGCCCGGGATTCCCTCTTTTCCTCACAGTGCAGCTGCAGGCTGCACCGTCCATTCTGGGTTTGAACCGATTTGCATCTCCAAGAATTTGGCTTCACGGGAATATCAGCCCACACCGGGGGATTTCCTCCAGCCTGACGGTGCAGCCGAAGGCTGCACCGTAAATTCTGGGTTTACACCAATTCGCACCTCCTAGAATTTGGCTTCACGGGAATATCAGTCCTCGCCCGGGATTCCCTCTTTTCCTCACAGTGCAGCTGCAGGCTGCACCGTCCATTCTGGGTTTGAACCGATTTGCATCTCCAAGAATTTGGCTTCACGGGAATATCAGCCCACACCGGGGGATTTCCTCCCTTGCCTAACGGTGCAGCCGAAGGCTGCACCGTAAATTCTGGGTTTACACCAATTCGCACCTCCTAGAATTTGGCTTCACGGGAATATCAGCCCACACCCGGGTATTTCCTCCCCTGCCCACAGTGCAGCCGCAGGCTGCACCCTCCATTCTGGGTTGCAACCAACACCTCCTAGAATTTGGCTTCACGGGAATATCAGCCCACACCCGGGGATTTCCTCCCCCGCTCATAGTGCAGCCGCAGGCTGCACCGTCCATTCTGGGTTGCAACCAACACCTCCTAGAATTTGGCTTCACGGGAATATCAGCCCACACCCGGGGATTTCTTCTCCTGCCCACAGTGCAGCCGCAGGCTGTACCGTCCATTCTGGGTTTGAACCGATTTGCATCTCCAAGAATTTGGCTACACGGGAATATCAGTCCTCGCCCGGGATTCCCTCTTTTCCTCACAGTGCAGCTGCAGGCTGCACCGTCCATTCTGGGTTTGAACCGATTTGCATCTCCAAGAATTTGGCTTCACGGGAATATCAGCCCACACCGGGGGATTTCCTCCCTTGCCTGACGGTGCAGCCGAAGGCTGCACCGTAAATTCTGGGTTTACACCAATTCGCACCTCCTAGAATTTGGCTTCACGGGAATATCAGCCCTCACCCGGGTATTTCCTCCCCTGCCCACAGTGCAGCCGCAGGCTGCACCCTCCATTCTGGGTTGCAACCAACAATTCCTAGAATTTGGCTTCACGGGAATATCAGCCCACACCCGGGGATTTCCTCCCCTGCCCACAGTGCAGCTGCAGGCTGCACCGTCCATTCTGGGTTTGAACCGTTTTGCATCTCCAAGAATTTGGCTACACGGGAATATCAGCCCACACCCGGGGATTTTCTCCCCGCATACAGTGCAGCCGCAGGCTGCACCGTCCATTCTGGGATGCAAACAACACCTCCTAGAATTTCGCTTCACGGGAATATCATCACACACCCGGGGATTTCCACCCCCGCTCATAGTGCAGCCGCAGGCTGCACCGTCCATTCTGGGTTGCAACCAACACCTCCTAGAATTTGGCTTCACGGGAATATCAGCCCACACCCGGGGATTTCTTCCCCTGCCCACAGTGCAGCCGCAGGCTGTACCGTCCATTCTGGGTTTGAACCGATTTGCATCTCCAAGAATTTGGCTACACGGGAATATCAGTCCTCGCCCGGGATTCCCTCTTTTCCTCACAGTGCAGCTGCAGGCTGCACCGTCCATTCTGGGTTTGAACCAATTCGCACCTCCTAGAATTTGGCTTCACGGGAATATCAGCCCACACCCGGGGTTTTCCTCCCCTGCCCACAGTGCAGCCGCAGGCTGCACTGCCTATTCTGGGTTTCAACCAATTTGCACCTCCTAGAATTTGGCTTCACGGGAATATCAGCCCACACCCGGGGATTTCCTCCCTGCCCACAGTGCAGCCGCAGGCTGCACCGTCCATTCTGGGTTTACACCAATTTGCACCTCCTAGAATTTGGCTTCACGGGAATATCAGCCCACACCCGGCGTTTTTCCTCCCTGCCCACAGTGCAGCCGCAGGCTGCACTGTCCATTCTGGGTTTCAACCAATTTGCACCTCCTAGAATTTGGCTTCACGGGAATATCAGCCCACACCGGGGATTCCCTCCCCTGCCCACAGTGCAGCCGCAGGCTGCACAGTACATTCTGGGTTTACAGCAATTCGCACCTCCTAGAATTTGGCTTCACGGGAATATCAGCCCACACCCGGGATTTCTTCCTCCCCTGCCCACAGTGCAGCCGCAGGCTGTACCGTTCATTCTGGGTTTGAACCGATTTGCATCTCCAAGAATTTGGCTACACGGGAATATCAGTCCTCGCCCGGGATTCCCTCTTTTCCTCACAGTGCAGCTGCAGGCTGCACCGTCCATTCTGGGTTTGAACCGATTTGCATCTCCAAGAATTTGGCTTCACGGGAATATCAGCCCACACCGGGGGATTTCCTCCCTTGCCTGACGGTGCAGCCGAAGGCTGCACCGTAAATTCTGGGTTTACACCAATTCGCACCTCCTAGAATTTGGCTTCACGGGAATATCAGCCCACACCCGGGTATTTCCTCCCCTGCCCACAGTGCAGCCGCAGGCTGCACCCTCCATTCTGGGTTGCAACCAACACCTCCTAGAATTTGGCTTCACGGGAATATCAGCCCACACCCGGGGATTTCCTCCCCTGCCCACAGTGCAGCTGCAGGCTGCACCGTCCATTCTGGGTTTGAACCGTTTTGCATCTCCAAGAATTTGGCTACACGGGAATATCAGCCCACACCCGGGGATTTCCTCCCCCCGCATACAGTGCAGCCGCAGGCTGCACCGTCCATTCTGGGGTGCAACCAACACCTCCTAGAATTTGGCTTCACGGGAATATCAGCCCACACCCGGGGATTTCTTCCCCTGCCCACAGTGCAGCCGCAGGCTGTACCGTCCATTCTGGGTTTGAACCGATTTGCATCTCCTAGAATTTGGCTTCACGGGAATATAAGCCCACACCCGGGGTTTTCCTCCTGCTCACAGTGCAGCCGCAGGCTGCACCGTCCATTCTAGGTTTACACCAATTCGCACCTCCTAGAATTTGGCTTCACGGGAATATAAGCCCACACCCGGGGTTTTCCTCCCTGCCCACAGTGCAGCCGCAGGCTGCACCGTCCATTCTAGGTTGCAACCGATTCGCACCTCCTAGAATTCGGCTTCACGGGAATATCAGCCCACACCCGGGGTTTTCCTCCCCTGCCCACAGTGCAGCCGCAGGCTGCACCGTCCATTCTGAGTTTAGACCAATTTGCACCTCCTAGAATTTGGCTTCATGGGAATATCAGCCCACACCCGGGGTTCTTCTCTCTTGCCGGACGTCCATTTTGGGTTTCGAGTGACTTGAACCACACTTAATGTTAGCCAACAGTAAGATGAGCCTACACCCAGGGTTTTCTTCCTTTGCGGAGCGGTGCAGCCGAAGCAATGTTGCGACTTTGCGCGACGGGTGTTGTAGAATTTTTGGAAAAGTTATGCAAAAAATGAAATGGAGGGGGTCGTAAACAGTTCGGAGGAAAAACTGCCCTGGACCACCACTCATTCTGAATGTTTCCCAATTTCGTCATTCTCAAAAAGCTGAACGAATTTTTCATTCCGTGCGGGGATCATTAAACTTTGGAAAATTAAAAATTCTGGTGAACGAGAGGGTCGTAGCTCCGCTGAAAAATTGACGCAAATCCACTCCGAATTTCAGCCAATAATAAGATCACCCACTGCGCGGTGTTATCTAGACTTCTCTTTTTCAAGAGCTTGCTTAGGATTGTGTCGTTAGGAATTCCATTCGGCATCGTCATGGGGCTAGCGGCATAGAAATAATTTGTTTCGGTCGATGGGCTATTTACAGCCACGGTAATACACAAAGACAGCTCAAATTGAGTCTGTACCATGTCTTCTTTTACTGTAGATTATTTTGGATCATTCAGGTGCATTAGCTCATTTCTCACTCGAACATGGAATGCATTATGCGGAAGAAAGTAAGGTGAACCCAGGGAGAACTACCCAGAGGAAACAGGATTTCACCTAATTATGGAGCCGTTGAACTATTTGATGTCAAGGTGCCTTCTGTCGAAAATATTGTGTTTGGTACGCAGCCTGGAAAGGCGCCTTTTTTCGAAAAATGGTCATAACAGTCTGGCGTGGCCAAGCGCGCAGCTCCTGATACTGATTGACCGCGTTTCTTCTTGTTTACTTTCACATTTTTTGGTCATAAGTCATAGTTAAGGGAACGGATCAAAAATTAGTAACGATATGCCTTGCCGCATCCCTTCTGAAGTTATTCGAAGGTAAGGTGGGAACAAGAAGTAGGGAGAGAGAAGCAGGTGTCTGTGGGGAAGGGGTTACGGGCAGTTTGCTCCAGAATGCGACTTTCCCGAGTTTTGGTGTTACATAGGAAAATTATTTTTGACGTACCCTCTATAAAACGTCGTAATTCACATCATACGAGGCGCGAGCGGCGCGCGCGACGCCTCAGCCTCCGTCTGCCCTCCGCTCTCTCACTATCTCTAACCTTCGCTCCGCACCAGCACGCGCGGGAACCATGTGAATTTAGCCGTCTTGTAGCCTGTAGGTTTCTTTGTGATAATCCTAACCTGCGCGATTGCAACGCGAAGAGGAAGGAGGGACACAGAAACGGAGTGTTGTGGTAGAAGCTGAAGCGCGCAACATCAACAACCGCAGGACGGTTTAGGTGCGTTTGAGTTCACACCATGGATAAGGTGTCCGGAGAGATTCTTGTGACCAGATTCTTGTGATCGGAGGGTACGGTTCCAGAACAGGTGTGGGAATGGGAGTATTTGGTGGTGTTATCGTTTCTAGCGAAAATCGGGTCCGCTTTTGCGGACAACCGCTGCGGCAACTATGAATACGTCGTGCTGAAAAAGGTTATTAGTGCAGGGGCCCATCACGATTACCATTGTGTTGCGTGATACAACACCCGTTGTCCGCAAATGCGGACCGGAATTTCGCTTTGATAACCACAGTATGTTACTTCGACAATCTCAATCTATTCTTCTTCATGATTGACAAAGCTGCTTCTATTGGAAATATTGAAGCTTCAAGGGAATACATAAATTCTTTTAATATGCATTTCTCATTCCAGGTGGATCAGAGACTACTAATGTGACTTCAGCGGAGATGATAGTTCACGTGTTATTCAGTGATATCATTTTGTTTCCTCATTGTATTATTGTGCATTTGGATAAATAATCAGAATTTGATTCAAAGGCATGTACAATGGAACTGACTTCCAGGGATTCCTCCTTCGTGCTGAAGGTGTTGAGTTGGTTCAATCTGTTTCAGTTTACATATCCTTTGTAAAGTCGTAAGTCTCACGACTCACGGCGCGAGCGATGCTGCTCCGTCCGTCATGCTCTCTCTCGCTGTCTCTAATGGAGCTGAGGTTAGAGACATCGGGAGAGCGCATGACGGACGGAGGGAGCAGCATCGCGCACGCGGCTCGCGCCATGATTCGTGAGAATAACGCGTAGAAACCATGAAATTTCGCGGCTCTACAGCCTGTACATTCTTTGCGTCCCACGATTACGCGACGTTGGTGGGTTCAGTTGGCGCGGATCGCTTTGGTTCCTCTTGGTTCACCTTTATTTGGCGAAATCTCGGGACAGGGGCTCTCTACACACCGAGGGAGGAGTTGCCGCGCCTTTCGCGACTCTAATTCCACTCGGGACCACTTCGCTTGCATTGAGTAGCGTGACGTTTCGAACTGCAAAAAACGGGACAACTCACTCGGTGTGTAGAGAGCCCCTGTCCCCGAAATCTCGGTGGACATATGTTCAGAGATACGTGCACACAGTCTGAGCTGATGCAAACTACGCTAACAAGAGGGAAACAAGCGACCAGTGCGGTTCGTGCCGACTCTACCCGGAATAGGGTCAAGCGAATTGAAGCGAATTCTACACATGGTTGAAGGAGTTAGGCCGGCCAAGCCGGCTTGTCGTTTGGCGAAGCTAAACGAGTGCTAAACATGGTAAATGGAGGGAAGCCGGCCTATAGTTGATTGAAGCCATGCGAATCTACGCATGGTCAATGGAGAGAAGCCGGCCTGTGGTGAAGCGAAGTCAAGCGAATTCTATACATGGTTGAAGGAGGAAAGCCGGCCTACCGTTTGGCCAAGCCAACACCTAGAGTCCGATGTCGGGGAAACTGTTTTCAGCAGAGATGCTTTTATTGAAGATATATCGTGTTCACTGGCAAAACCATTCTTCAGTAACAGAATCGTGCCATTTTCTGTTTCATCTGAATAGGCTATCTGGAACAGGAACCACAGAACCGGCGGTGCCGGTCCGCCAGCTGCGCTGGCCGGCGTGAGCAGCTGGTTTATACACATGTAGATAAATGTGCACGTTTTTCTACACTACACTATGCTCAGTTCATTGTCTTAACCTTCTTTCAAATGCACTCACAGTTGGTCCACGGGCCACTAGTAATCCCAAATAAAATCTACTGCGTCAATTAATGTGTAACAGTATGTCCACCACCCACGACACATCTCATTACACGCCAGCTTTTTTTCTTGCGCGCGCAACGTACTCAGTCAATTTTCGGTAGTCAGGGCGTTAAGCACCCCGGTGAGGAAAACCCGCACTCTTAACGGCATCGTCAGGTACGCGGTAACCGCCAAGACCCCACGAAGAGACGCGCAAATGACGTCATCGTGCACACGGGGCGGCCCTCCCAAGCAAACACGACGCCTGAATATACCAGCGGTTCCTTCCCTGGTTAGTGCTGCTTTGCAATAAAACCTAAGGCACTTTCGCAGAACATCTGCTGGTTAGCTATTTTTGATTGAAATTTAGCCCAAACTGCAGGTTTTTGAACCTCCGTGAAAATCGAGAAACGTTCTGCATTCACACCAAAATGGTCCTCGACTTTCCCCACGGTGCTACCACTTCAGGGTGACGAAAATCCCAACCGAAATTTGCTACCCTAACAGGTTTCTGTGAAAGTGTTGCATTTGAAGAACAGCACAAACACCGGGAAGTTTAATTTTATTAGGGCAATATTTCTGTTCTAAATGATATCTAACGCATACAATGTAATTCGAGCTGCACACTATTCGAAGCAGTGCAAAAACTTGCATTCAACATCAGTTATAAAAAGGAAAACCACATGCCGATGCAGCATAGAAGAATCCATTTGCACACAAAGAACACTAATAATTTTCACATCTGAAGCTAGCTCAAAGCAGCATTCACGATGAGTCTTTTTTGTATTTAACTCCAATCAGTAAGTACTCTTTAGTTTTCTTCAAAAATCTCGTAAGTTTTCTCGTCGTGAGCGTTGCATCTGAGCTAACTTCATTCATCTCCAACAGGCGAAACAATTTCACCAAGAGTAAACCTCCATAAGACCTATAGTGCAAATTTTGGAACTGTTGAATATAGGAAACCACATTACTCAGAGTCAAAACCTAGAAGTAGAAAAAGAGAGTGCATGTCAGAGAGGAAGATTAAAATCTTTTTGCGGAGATGAAAATCAAAATTTTTTAGGGAGTCATCTAACGAAAAAAAACAATGTGTAGGTGAGTGTCAAGCACTGAAATTCGAATCCAAGCGAATGGGCGAATCCATCGAAAATACGCAGATCACACGGTCTACCTCCACGATTCGAGACGGCTTCGTCGGCGATTCAAATAAACAAAGAGAAGAGGCTGAAATGATAATAAATTTTGAGAAAAAATTAAGTAATGCGCGAGTAAAGAATTTCAAAAGGCGAACTCCTCTTGCTAGAATTGGCGGAAGTTCTTAGCCAAGACGTCAGAATAAACGGCGCTGATACTCTGCCTGAAAACAGAGCCAGTTAAGAATTATATCAAAGGCAGTGTTCAATAAGCACAACATATACTTACAGTTTTTATCTGAGCTGGACGCATGCCAGGAAAAACACACAACTATCCCTGATTGATAAAATAATAGAGGACGGACTCCTGAAAAAATAATTTATGCATGATATTAAAGTCGATAATTGGGGAAAACGCGAACAAAAACAGCTAACAGTAAAACCCATTTGGAAATATTAGACTACAAAGTTATGAAAATAACAGTGAAGGAGGAATATAAAGAAAAAAAGGTTGAAGGAAAGAAGGGATACCCGTGGAAGAGGAGTGACGCGAAATGTTCGCGCGTAATTTAGTGTCCCGTGCAACTGAACAACACACTCCTCCCTTGGCGTCGGATTTGTGACTACCGCCGTCGCCGAAATAAGACCACGCCCATCGACTGGAGAAACCAGGGGCCCTCCGACCCATCGTTGCACCGAATGCAGCCAAACTTCTACGGGGTCGCAAAGAACTTTATGTCTGAGGTACTCACTCAGACATAAAGTGCTTTGCGACCCCGAAGAAATTTGGGTGCATTCGGTGCAACGATGGGTCGGAGGGTCGCTGGTTTCTCGAGTCGATGGGCGTGGTCTTATTGTCTTGTGAAAAGTTCATTTTTTAAAGCTTTTGAAATCGTTTTTCTGAAGATGAAATCGTTTTTCTAAAGAGAAATCGTTTTCGAAGACTCTATCCGCCTTCGGGTGCTGTGTTATGGTACAAAAAATTATAGATGTTCCTTTTGCACAAAAAATCACTCATTGCAATCGACCTTGTGTTACGTCAGAGCTAGTTCAGGCTGTGTTTAACGTCTTTCTGCGACTTCGCCGCGTAAATTCGACGCAGCCCGATTATACATCCTGGTGGCGCGATTTTTCAAGCAGCGCGGCGCGCCGCTCCACTTATTGCCGCGCCGCTCCGCGGCGGAAGTATAAACGACCCTTACGGATGACTGATAGAAGGCAGTCCGTAAACAGTTCGCGGCACATTTAAATATCACCCTTAAAGCCACAGTCCAAGCTCGAATTCAATTTTCCGTTCTTCTGCCTAACTTAGAGAAAATTTTACGCTGATCACGACGGTGTCTCCAGAATCGCTCAGAACTCACTGAGAACTGAGTTACGGCTCCTCAAAGTTTTTGAATTTGAACCGGTAGAAGATCGTGGACGAGTTGTCTCGAGCCTGTATTTTCTCTTTATTTGCAGCCATCATTCTGAAGTAGGTCACAATATAAAGCCAGACCGAAAGCAAAAGGAAGAACTTAGATTTTGAATGTAATCATTCGCGCGTATTTTCCTTATTGAAGTCGGAAACCTGCCAGTGGGCGTAACCCATTTTTTCTTTCAAGGGGGCGTGGCCGACGTTTTTCTAACCTTTTCTCGCTTATTTGATCGGATTGAGATTTCGCGCTTGACGGGGCTGCTATATACGGCGACCGGACAAAAATATCGAAAACTACCTCTGAGCTTGGACTGTGCCTTTAACACTTAGGAGACCGCTTGCTCCACGGCGAATTTCCACAGCGGACCGGTGCGCTCCACGGCTAATCGTTTCCGTGGGTGCGCAGTGTGGACACGCGGTCCGCTGGGAGCCACTTTGATCGGAGCAGGCTTTCTTACTTAGACTACAAGTATTCCGTTTCTACTCCACGTGAGAGTATGTCGCTCCACAGAGATCTGGAGTGAGGCCATGGTGAAGCAATGATCCACCGCTTTTTCGCGGACCTGCTTTTTTTAATTGTCAAGTTAATCCAGCTTTACATCCACAAGGCTGGTAACGAAATAAGCGTTTGTTTGTCAACTTCTGGGATTTTCTTCAGGTTACAGCTAATGGTTAGGATTGAGTCGTGCTAGGCCGACCCGGAGTATTGAAAATTTGAAAAAAGAACAAACTTCTCCTTTGTAATGCCCTAATAAACCTCATGTAGAACTTTCGGCGGACTCAAATACTTTGATCTACCAAGTTGTCTGGTGCGACCGACAGAAACTTCATCAGAAATATCAAAATGGGAATCAGATTCATGATAAGCACCCACTCCTCCCCAATGGCCACGTGAGCGAAGTCGCACCAAAACGTGAAACGTTTACAAACGGATAACGAACGACAGACGCCAGCGAAGCTTTCGAAAACTGTGAAATATTTACAACTTCCTTGTTCAGCGCCTCCAAACACACCCCGTAGTTTAATTTCAGTAACATTTTAAACACTGAACTATTTCTAGGTTTTCACCCCTTTGCCCCCAAGTTACCCTAAACTCGAAATTTAACGAAAATTTAAACAAAGTTGACCGATAGCTAATATGCCGCAGTCAAAGGAAATTTCATTGGAAATTGAAAAGTAAAAACCAGAACCTTGTGCAGCAACTCGAATAACCCTCGAGGTCAATGCAGCAAAATTTTGAACGATGACCTACTACAGTTATCTCAAATAGGTGGCACTACTATTTCGACAATCAACTGTAGAGCATCAGTTCCGTGATAAGCATCATTGATACCCCTTCTTAGCCACGTTTGGAACGATTTATTGCCAGCCAAAGAAGCTCGAAAAATCGGAAAGTGCTATTTTCGGATATGCTTGTAAAATTACTAGGAACACTGAAAATGCTTGACCACTGTGAGTGTAAATAGGCTTCATCCTAAGGAACCTATCCGTAATTAAGAAAGACTCCACGCCAGAGAAATATTAAAAATATTAAAAGTTTTATGACGTGGGTGCGCAGTGTGGACACGTGGTCTCTTAAGTGTTAAGTAAAGGTCTGTTAGAAGAAAATTTCAAAAATTCTCTTGAGGCAACTTCAGACTGAACTGCTCTTGACAAGTAAGGATGAGCTTCTACGGGGAAGCTTCCTACACTCACTGGTTCTTGCAGTTTTCCTACTCGCAGATGCCATTAACGGACAGTGGTTCACCTGCCCAAGACCAGCGTCGCACACAGCGCGGGTTTTGGAAAGAGTCTCAACACAGCGTTCTCTGCTCAGCAATCGTTCATTGGCTGCACTCTAATGGGTGGTGCAATGATGATATCAAAGTGGGAATCGATGAGTGAGTGTTCGATGACCCCCAGGAACAGCCGACTGCCGGCCGACACTCCGCGGTAAGACGGGAAAGCCTCTCTCTCCGCGGGAAGTGGGGCGCTGTGCCACGCACACGAAATTGGAGCCGCGCGAAGTCGACTAGCCCGACGGGAAGTGGGCTATTTTCATCTGAGCAGTACCCTGATGGGACAGCGCCCAGTTGGTCAAGGGATGCTATTCCATGCATATCGTTTTCGCAGATGTGGCCAATCCAGTCGATAAGAATCTACATCAGACAAATCGGTTGTAGGAACCCACCCATTGTATCCGGCTACTTCTGTGCCTTCTTTGGTGGTTCTGGTCGATCAGTACGTACGTAATGCATTGCTCACTGATATTGTAAAATCCACCCGCTCTGGCCGGCTTGAGCCCGCCGGAAGTGATGGCGATGGTTACGTGGCCAACATTATGGTGTTCGTTCATTTATATACGCCGAGGAATCATCAGGGGTAGCAGTCTGTGAAGGGCCGCAGGGATATGGAATGCTTCATTATCGGCAGATATGCAGCCGACTACGGCCGGCTCATGAAAGCTCAGTCCGTCTTTCAGCCGCCTACATATAACGGGCTTATAACATCGAAAAATATTACTTCTACCAATTGAACAATTCTTCCATCCCAGGACTCAGAAGTGCTAGAGAGCGGCTTCTTGATCGAATTCAAGGACGCCTTGCTACTTGTACTAGAAACTGTTGAGCACTCCAAATAAACCTTAGATACGATTTACCCGCGAGGTAAGGGTAAGTGCTACTTGAAACCTCTGCGTTTCCTGTGAGAATAGCGCCACAGGGATATGGAATGTTTCATTATCGGTTTAGCTCCTGCCGACTACGACTGGCTCAGGACAATAGGTTCGTTGGGGTGGTGACAGCGGTCCGAGAGGTGAAGGTTGTTTAGGATACCTGAGTGGGAAACGGTGAAGGTTCCCTATAGACTTGCAACTTCAAAATTTTACGTTTTCTCAATTCTATTTTTTTACATTCAGTATATTTTTCTTTTTAATCATTATTTTTGAAACATTTTCTCGTTAGATGACCTCCTTTTGAAATTTACTATTCTTAAAGAAATGATCTGCCTAGGTCATGAGAGAATTCCTTTGAGCTCTCTTGGAGTCAAAATTTTTCGTGAAATTTCTCGAGGCGATTTTTGAAAAACTACCTGTTCTTCGCTCATAACATTTTTGCCCTATAAGATGGAGCTTTGAACGGGGCTGTTTCCGAAATCTTCATAATATTTTGCGTCGAATAATGTTTTGAATTTGAGAAAAATACGTTTCCAATCTCTCAGCCAATTTCATTTTATGAAGTGCATTTTTCCCCTGAAATCATCGATTTTTCGTCCATAACTTTTTGCGCTCGAAGATAAACCTGTCGACGCAGAATTCCATCGAGATTCCGAAAATAACCTTCACCAAAGGTCTATCTCTGAGCACAAAAAAGTTATGGACAAAAAACCGATAATTTCAGGCGAAAAAAATGCACTTCATAATCTGAAATCGGCTGGTAGAAGGGGAACGTATTTTCTGAAACTGAAAATGTTATTCGATGCAGAATTTCATGGAGATTCCGAAAACAGCCTTCTATCTTTTAGGGTAAAAAAGTTATGGCCGAAAACCGGCAGTGACACCCACCCAATCTTGAAAATGACTAGCATGAGTGTTGGGTCACTTTCATTCTTTTTCGGGGCGTTTCACCGGTTGGAACCGGTTTTCCCTATGGTGTAGGTTCCCCACTTCACCTGCCCAGGGAGTAGTTGGTGGAGTACAAGGCTTCACCCAACGAAGCTATGCTCAGGACGGTCACTCCGTCTTTCGGCCGACTATAACAGGGGTCTCACATTGAAAAATGTTGCTTTCATTTGTCGCCCATATATACACGCCATATGCCACGCACAAATTGCGCATGGACGCCACACCAAAGCAACACGCGCGCGCAACACACAAGGCACGCCACATGCATCACACGTGCCGTGCGTGAGGCGTGTGCATAACGCGTATACGGGCTATGCATGTGTGGCGAGTGTGGTGTAACGCGTGAGGTGTCGAACTCCTATACGCACATCAAAAGCCACGTACGAACGCCGCATGCACGCCACACCGAGTCCAGACACTTGCGCAACACACCATACGCCCCACATGCATCCTACGTGCAGTGCGTATGGCGTGTGCGCATAACGTATGTGGGGCGTGTTTGTGGTGCGAGTGGGACATAACGCTTGGTGTCACCCATAAATGCACACACCACAAGCCACGCAGGCGCGCAACGCACAATACACGCCTTATACATCACCCGTGCAGTGCATAGGGCGTGTGCGCATTCGGTCTATGTATGTGGTGCGAGTGGGGTTCACCGTGCGACGTGCCCCCCACATATGCAAACATCAAAAGCCACGCACGAAGACCGAATGCAAGCCGCACCAAGACCAGACACCTCAATGAAGCTAACTGCCGAACCGCGGCGGCCAATGACTGATAAGGACGGCTTCTGGAAGCGAATGACTCGACCGGATCATCCGTACCGCTTTTACTGCGCTGTTCAGACGTTCTGCGGCGCTAGCTGGACAGTCAGCGGCATATTACCGGCGCTTTACCGGCTCCGTAAACAGATCATCCAGCCGTCGGCCGTAAGTTTCACTGAGACGCGCAACACACAAGACACGCCACATGCATCACCCGTGCAGTGCATACGGCTACGTACGGCTCACGTCTGGTGTGTGGCGCGAGGAGTGTTGAATTTCTATACGCACATCAAAAGCCACGAACGAACGACACCAGGGCCACACACGCTCGCGACACACAACACGCCCTGGCGCATATACGGGCTACGTATGTGGGACGTGCGTGATGTGGAAGTGGGTAGCAACGCGTGACGTGTCCCCAACACAAACATACACAACCAGCCACGCACAAAGGCCGCTTCCCCTTCACGCCAACTCAGTGAAAATAACGGCTGGTCCGCGGCCGACAGCCGAGAAATCTGCTGTGGTTTATGGAATTTCAAGTCACACTACGTGGAGGTTATGGTGTTTATCTGGGCCAAATTCCGGTCCGTCTCGACACGCTTTGCGGCCGCACGCTCCCGAGTCGGAAGAGCTTTCAGCGCCGCAGCCCCCAATCCACTGACTCTAGGTGGGTCTTGGAAACTGGAAACTAAGAAAAATTGGAGAAAATTGTATAACAAAACCACATCGAGTCGGCATTGGAGCTGAAAACCCGACTGACTCGAGCGCGTGCGGCCGCAAAGCGTGTCAAGACGCGATTGCAGACCGGAATTCGGCCCAGAGAAACAGTACATATACGAGACCAGAAGTGTAATCCAGCTTTCGGCTATTTAATGATCAGCTGTGCTTCGAACAGCAAGAGACGGGTCAACTCGTTAATTCCGTGTACTTGACACACTAACCACTACCTCAAAACTGTACTTGCAGTATCGGGCTAGACTACCTGAATAAAATGCACCCTTCATGTACACGCAACTTTCATCTATAAACCCCTTGCTGAGGTTGTTTTTGGGCACAGTTATATTTAGGCGTTTCACTGCCGCTGGTTTCTTTTTCGGGACGCCTGCATTAAATTAAATTGACCAACGGCAGACCTGCCGGAGGCTAGCGGCAGCGAAAGAATATCTAAGGCCTTTGTCTTGGTCTGCACTTCGATTGTCGAAAAGGTTGGTAGCATCACAAATCAAGATTGGCGCACACGGAAGAATCGCCACTTTTCGCCTTCTTTGCCATGGGACGTTTCAAAACTTTTGTGCGAGGAACATTCAACACATCCTTGGGGTATGGGATTGAAGCTACACGCTCTGCTGTACGTGATTGTAACATTAAAAAAAAATGCGTGTTGCGTCAGCAGCTCATGTCAGTGAAGGTAAAATTCAATGGGGAGGGGGTTTCACTGTCAGGAACCGCAGACGTTGCGCACATCTCGAATAATTTATCCGTACATAAAGACAGTGAAAATGAGTGATATAAAATATCGATTCCATTTCTTGAAGGCGATCCATTACGACAATGCAGCTGCTCGCGACTTTGAAAATCCATCCCTGGAAAACCAAAAAAAAAAATTGGGTCAAAAATTCAAAATGTCGGAAAGGCTCATCTTAACATTTACGGAACTTCGAAATCTGATTTTTCGAAATTTTAATACAGCTAGAAGTTCGGCGACGCTTTGAAATTGACGTATCAGGCTGTCGGATAATGAATGGCTATTTTTTTAAGAAAAAGCATCCCCTCAGTCGGCTAAGCATTTTATGCCAAAGTTTAATAACTCAGATAAAAGAAGCTCGAAGCCCACGCTGATCCACCCGTTTTCTCAGAGACACGATATGCACGTGCTCGCCCTCCTAACACGAGAGCGTGCCTATCGCGGGAGAACAGCCGAATGGTGCTCATCACGGACGAAGCGTGCACATCAAATAGAGGCTCGACGCCCACGACGGCCATATTCAAGGGAAGCAAACGACGCACACTTGTTCCACGACTAAGTCGGCAATGTCGTCGGTTCGCTTATCAAAGTTTGTGGTACCTGCGCCTCGCACACGCTGGAGGCCCCATCCAACCGCTGGCAGTCCCAGTTGAAGCTCGGCGCCGAGGCAGCATCGCGTGCCCGTTTCCCGACCGTGTCGCGAACCGGTTCTTGGGCCCATAAATTTCAGAGGGGCTCGTCGCCCGGGCCCTCCTGATTCAGCTGCGTATAGGGATCTGCAGAGACCGGCGAGTGGTCGCCAAGCGTCAGCCTTGACACGGCGACAAAAATGTTTCGAAACATTATCGTCGCGGCGTCGCTTGCCGATCGCTGGCAGTGATGCAGGGCGGTCGCGTCGTCAGTACACTCTGCGGTGCTCCCTCGTCGCCCATTACGCCGCGTCGGTCGCCCCCGTCGCTGAAAGTGATCGATATTGCATCACCCAGCGTTGCTCGTCGCTGCGAGCAACGCCGCAACTTGGGCTCTGCAGACCCCTTATCTTAGGAGCGGCATGTCGCCTGGATATTAAGAAGCTGCTCACCCGCAATAGTCACTACCGCACCTGCGATAGCCATTACAGCGGGCGTCAAAACTTTGGATTTCGGGCTCCACGGCCACTAACGACGCCGGCTTTCTAACCAGGCGTTGAGCAGCTTTTTGTCTGACAAAGCATTTGAAAGCGCATGAACTGAATGTAATGAAATGCTTGCAGCACCGTTAAAAAGTCCATTTACATGGCCTGTCCGCGAATAATGTTTTCTTTACATATCTTAGCTTGCCCTCAGCGAAACTTGAGGAAACTTGATTATGTGATGGGGCATCATAACCCTTGCTTTACACATACGCGAAATTGATTTTTGAGAGCGCTGTTTTTTGAATATAGACTTGATTTATCATTTTGTGGTATTATTTCAAATAAGGACTATTTCCTCAAGACATGGCTATCACAATTCCAAATCCGCAGTAGTTATTCGCCATTCGAAGGTCTTCGAAACCGTTGTATAGCTTTGTGAGAAAATAGTCTATCAGAATTTTTCTGAAGACCGAAAATGGAAAACGTTTGAGTTAATTTTCGGAAATTCACCCCTATGAAATTATTCACTCCAGGACCGTTCCGAAATATGTGTTAGTTGAGCTTTGACACAGTACGATCGAAACATGAAAAAACTTGAATTCACCTCTGAAAAAAATTCGATAGAGACCATTTTCTCACAAAGTTATACAACGGTTCCGAATACCTTCGAATGTCGAGTAACTGCTACGGGTTTGGAATTGTGATAGCCACGTCTCGAGGAAATAGCCCTTACTTGAAATAATACCACAAAATCATAATTACATTCATATTCAAAAACTGCACGCTCAAAAACCAATTTTGTGTATACGTAAAGCAAGGGTTGCGATGCCCCATAATATACTAAAGTTTCATCGAATTTCACTGAGGGCAAGCCAAGAAATGTATAAAAACATTATTCGCCCATAGGCCATGGGAATAGACTTTTGAACGAAACTGTAAATTCGCCTGCTATCGGAGCACCACATCGGCCATGGTGGATTGCACATCTATTCACTACGAGAAATAGATGAAAACATTAGAACAGAATCGCTGGAACCCTTTGAAGATGTGAATTTCGCATCCTTTCGAAATTACAGATTTTGCAGCTATTCCTCTTCACGAAGACCCCCACGCACATAAAACGTCATATTTTAAGGCATCGTATGCGCACAAATGCTCATGTATGTGTGCAGCACCGTAGCCGGTTCTACACTTCAAAATCTGGCACTAGACATTTCAATAGAATCAGCTTCTAGATCACAGTAATTTTGAACGCAAAGTTCGAAAGTGATCGCGTTTTTCGATAATACGCTTTGCCAAAAATACTCTCAGCGGCGCATGGAAAAATGGTTTCCTAGAAAAGGTAAATTATTATCCAACAGGCTAATAGCTCCATATCGTTTTTCAAAGGTCTCGCAAGAAGATACAAACCTCTGCAAGAAAACGAGATGAAACTGCTTCCATATGGCACTTTCACCAATTTTTTGAAAACTTCGAACTTTTGAATAACCAGCTTATTGCCAAGGTTGTTCTCTACATCTGTAAACTACCCGAAGGAAAAATCACAAAAATGAATGAAAACAGGATGGGACTGCATCTAATTAAGTTGATCATTATCAAAATTAATTCATACTGCTCAAACAAAAAACGGCGAATTGAGTTGAGCAACAGATTCCTGCCGTTGTTTGCTTTGAATTTTTTCTCGTTACTGTCAAGTTTTTGTGAGCGCGTGTAGGGCAGAGCCAAGAAGCGCCACTGACACGCACACGGTCGAGTGATCGATCCTCGCCCAACGCCAACTAAGACTCCTATCCCTCCGGGGCTGGTAAGTTGGAATCAAACTTATCTGGAAAGATAAGCACACTAAATGGTACATCGGTTGGACCCCGCAAATCGTTGTATAGGCTCAATACACATTCGAAGCCTCTACGATATCGAATGGAAGTCGAATGTGTGGCGCATCACCAGATTGATAGTCACCAAGAACTTTATTCTTTACTTGATCTATTATTCTTTCTATTTTGTTTGGCTAAATGCAATATAGCATTAGGGAACATTGGAAAGAGAAACTCTTTCTCTTTCCAATGTTTATTGTTGCTCACCTTAAAACTCGATCGCTTGCGCGTTTCACAATCTCTGTGTGCGGTCCAGGTACTGCATACCTACTAATTTTTATGCCCGCTTCAATAAGATCACCAGATCAGCCAACGTCAATTGAACACTTGGTCCTTGCAAGGACTAGGCGATCAAAACAGTTTAGCGGAAATCCTTCATTGAATACAATAAGCATCGGGTGCGCACAAAGAGGCACTCTCGGGTGGGCGTGTCTCAGTTGGGCGGGGCGACTCCGCCCCTCTGCGCGGACGAGATTGTCTCCTGAGTGCCTCTTTCACGAGTGCTTGGATTTGCTTTCGTCCTCATTGTATTTCTACACTACATATTTGCCTGCATTCCTTTGAACTGTAAGGTACTAGAAGCTGATGAATGGAGCTATACAACAACGATAACTATCTTTCACACAATTGGTGATCCCAAATGCATTGATTTGCTAGCTCACGAGAGTTCTCATGTTCCCATGTTGACATGAAACTTTTCTTGACCAGCAATATGATGCTATTATACATTGTATTTTCAACTCCACGGTGGTAATTTGATGAAAAGGTGAGTCTGTTTTTCTGATTTCCCTCTCCCTCATTTCATTTAAGCATAGAAGTAGTTTTTGAATCAAGATGAAATCCCTATTCACGCAATGTAGTAACTTTTAATGTTTTTTGACGCTTTAAACCTTTTCGTTTTCGCCTGTGCCGCCTAGCACTTACTATTAGTCATAAATTTCCAGTGTTGAATATTAATATTATAATTTTAAAAATGGCGAAGCCTTTAGAATTAAATTTGAAAAAAAACAGACATCGCTTTAGTTTCCGAATTTATTACCAAGTGTTCCTAGACATTCAAGGCTTTCTCGGAACAAGATAGTGTTTCTTAATCTCTAAAATTTACCTGATTTTCATACCTTCAACCGAAAAAATCTAGATAATCTTGGCCATTCTGGAAATATTTTGAAGCCTCTTGAATTTTTATTCTCCACGTATTATGACTCAAACCGAAAAAGTCAGATATATTTCATGTTGTAAAAACTTTTCAACGAATTTCCTAGATTATTCGAGTGTTTACTAAGTTCTCGTTAGCATTTTCAGTCACCAATAAAAAATAGGCTAAGAAAATTTTTTTGAAAAATCGGGTGATTACTAAGGCCGTAACATTTCAACAGATCAGACACCTATGATTTGTTTGAAGAAATTTGGTGAATGATGATGAAGAAAATGAGAACTCAGATCTATTTTTCAAAACTCTGCTTGATTGGATCAGTTCGTGAAATATCTCAAAAAGCTGCTATCAAAACTTCGTGATTCACGAATCAAATGCAAAGTTTACAGAAACAAAAAAAGCCGAGCAAAGAAGGTGAGAGGTATCCGATTCTGAAGAGAACTAAGATGACTTTTTTGAAAAATATTTTTTGCAGTAATTCATATTTTCTGTGTTTATTCTCACAATAAAAAATGATAGTCTGAAGCGGGACGAACGCATGAAAAGTGCACAGGAGGAGCCAAGTTCGGATTCTTTTTACCAATTTTTTAAAATCTTATTTCGAATGTTTTTTTTTTTCAACAAAGAAGCGCACTTCGTTCCTCTTTTAAAAGTAAAGCCATAATTTGGGGGGTAGACAACAGGCACCCTGCTGCGGGCGGAGCCAGAGAGGCGGGCCCGACTCCGCCCCTCATCGCGGACGAGATTGCCTCCAGGGTGCCTCTTTCACGAGCGCTTCGATTTGATTACTTCCTCACTGTATTGCTGCGCTATTCGTCTGTATTCCACTGAATCGTGAGCTACTATGCTGCTGATAAACATTTCTATTCAACCCCAATGACAACCCTTTCGATAAACGCTGATCCCAAAAGCATTGGCTTGCTAACTCATGAGAGTTTTCTTGTTTCCATGTCAACATGAAACCTTTTTTGACCAGCAATACGATGCTATTGATGCGTTAACCCCATTTCTACTACGAACTACTAGATTTGAATATGGGTCTAGCTTCCAATTATTTTTTTGAATTGTTCATTTCTTAAAAAAATGTGTTGAAGCCTTGGGTAACTCGTGCAAGGTGGTCGAGCTCAAATTTTGTAAAATGTAAATGCAACCTATTATTCATTGTGGAGCAATTTGATTAGCAAAATTCCAATGTTGGGTACAACCTTAATTTCAAGGAGTGAAAAAATTGAGAATTTGCCAAAGCCACTGACACAATTTTTTTCTTAAACTCACAATTGTCGGAAGGGTTCGATCAATTCACTTTTCAAGCTCGCTTTTGTAGCTTATAAAGTGGAAAGCCGAAGCTGGACACAAATTCGTAATTTTTTCCATTTCCACTGCGCACAATTTTTTAAATTTTGTAGCACTAACTCGCACCCCTCGTATGTAAAGTAATTTATTGCACAGTTTTTTTTAGTAATATTAGCGAGTACTTGCTGAAGCAGAATCAACATTTTCTCGCCCTAGGATTACTCCCCAAATTGTTTTAGGGGAAAAGCAAATTCTCAACTAATTTTTTTGAAGAACTAGAGATTTATGTGAAAATTTTATCAAGGTTTCGAACGAGGTTAGAAAACGGTGATGAGATTTCAACTTTACTGTTCAATAAAATTGTCACATTATCAGATAGAATTTTTTAAACATTAAATAGCATGTTTTCTAGACTTTTTAATGCCAAAAATGCATTAAAAACAAACACCACTTCAGCAATGTGAATCTCGAATTTTTGTGCCGTCGCTGGTCTTTTCATGTTTTTTATTCATTGATGTCCATTTTAATTTGAGTTTTCAAACAATTGAATTTTCCTTCAGCAACAAAAAATCTCGTTACCTTCTATGACTGATTTCTGTCATTCGCTGAAAGCGAAATAACGTCTTTCTTCTTACAATCAAACATGGTCTGAGCCTAGGGATTCAAACTAATAAATCCTCACTGACATCAGCCGATACCTATCTCTCACTCCTGCGACCCTGCCGTCCGCATGGCCATTAGGAAATGCCATTGGGACATGTTTACGATCCTGGGTCGCTTGTCTTCAGATCTGTTAAGTCCACTGGCTATGCATGATCATGAGCGGTCTAGTGGAGGCGATATCGACCCATATGTGCCAAAATTATTAGATTGAATGGTGAAGGCTGAGAATATTTTTGCGGAATTAAAATAGGCATAATTGAAAACAGTGTAAATAATAAAAATTGTTAATAAATATCAAAACTTTCTCCTTCTCCTCCCTTTTCAAGCGTTCGTCTCGTTTAAGAATAAATTTTTTATAGTGAAAATAAATATATAATACATTTCAAAAATGAAATAAGGCAGAAACAAATTTCAAGAAATTAAAAAAATCATTTTATTTTGCATGAAAATCAGATGCGCTTTTCATGATCGCGAAAATTCATAAAAAAGGGAGTAGACGTCAAATTTAGAACGAACTCCTCTTTCTGATTTCGTGTGACTGTTCACCTACGCTTTTTCTTGAAAAAATCCGAATTCATAAATCACAGACAGTTTTCATATTACAATAGCAACTTTATCGGACAGGCTAGGAATTGATCTGATCAAGCAGAAGTTGCAAAAATAGGTCCGAGTTCTTATTTTGATCACTACCACTCACTAAATTCCTTCATACAAATTATATGTAAAGGTCTTCAGAAAAGTTACTGCCTAATAAAACTAACACAGAATTAATTTTTTGAAAACTCGTCCGACTTTTCTTCTATTGGTGACTAAAAATGCTAAGAGGAATCAGTAAACACTCGAATAATTTAGGAAATTCGTTGAAAATAGTTCACCAGCACAAGGCATATCTATGGTTTTTTCAGTAACAATTAATTTACTTGGGAATGAAAATTCGTCAAGAGGCTTCAAAAATCTTTTCATAGGGGCAGGATAATTGGAATAGATAAAGTCAAATGTGAATCAAGGAATGGAGGAAACAAATAACACTTGACTGTTTAAAAAAAATATTTTTTTCCGGGGCCGCGTACTGGGAAGTGAAGTGATTTAAACGTAAGCAACATTTAGAGTTACTGCAATACGCGAATAGAGATCTTATCATGATTCATTAAACATTTATATCTTTTAAATAAAAAGAGAGAAGGAAATCCGAGAAAAGGACTCACCTTTTTCATAAAATTACCTTTGCGGAGAAAAAAGGAAACGTATAGCATCATATTGCTGGCCAAGAAAAGTTTCATGTTAACAATGAAACATGAAAGCTCTCATGAGTTAGCAAATCAATGCCTTTGGGATCAACGTTTAACGGGAGGATTGCTATTGGGGTTCAATACAACTGTCTATCAGCATCTAGTACCTTGGAGTTTAGTGGAATGCAGGTGAATAGTGTAGAAATACAGTGAGGACGCAATCAAACCGAAGCACTCGTGAAACAGGCACTCTGGAGGCAATCTCGTCCGCGCCGAGGGGCGGAGTCGACCCGCCCTACTGGGACACGCCCACCCGAGAGTGCCTGTTCGGGCGCTCCCGACGATGGAGCACCAAAAAACCCAAACTCCTCACCTGTACAATCCTGATATCATTGCAATTCTACAGGCCATAAAACGGCCAATGTCTCACCGTCGACTGCGTACCACGCGCTGCGCGACCGCCTGTGCGTCGGAAGCAGACGGGTTTTGGCCGCCGCGCGACGAGTGTTGGCCGCCGCGCGGCGGCCGAAACTCGTCGCGCGGCGGCCAAACCTCGTCTGCTTCCGACGCACGTGCGGTCGCGCAGCGCGTGGTACGCAGTCGACGGTGAGACATTGGCCGTTTTATGGCCTGTACAATAACCACGGATGTTCTCAATTTACGTCCATCAACGCCAACGAAAACGTTTGCACAATAGCAAATAACACCGAGACATGCATCTTCAATGAAGCATCTGTTATGACTCTCCAGCCACTCCAACAAGAAGCATGCTTGGTACTTCGAGACGACAAAAATCAATACATGGGTACTATATCCATCAAAGTCCACGGCATACAATATCGCTGTCGGAAACAAATCGAATTCTTTTCCCGAGATCACGACTTTTCTTTAGAATCAAGTCACAGATGTTACCTGGCTGGTAGCTGCCTCAAGAAAACATGCGAAAACATCAAACCTACAGATAAACTCGCTGAATTCTCAACAACTGTTAACGACAGCCCTGGATACTAGAGTGTTGCCCGAATATTCGTTTATTCGAATAATATTCGAATATTCGAATAATTCGAATATTCGAATATTCAAAGAAGTGGATTATTCGGGTTATTCGAATAGTCGAATATTCAAAGAAGTGGAATATTCGTTTATTCGAATATTCGAATATTCGAAGAAGTGAAATATTCGGTTTATTCGAATATTCAGCACGAATAATTTGAACATTCGACAAGATCGCACTCCATTTTGCCCTGATTTTACATTTCAAACATCTTAGCGTAGTGACTACTAATTTCTCACAAATCTTCGGTACCTCATAATATAAAGTTACTGTGCTTATCTGGGTTAAATTCCATTCCGCAATTGCGTCTCGACACGCTTTGCGGCCGCATGCGCTCGAGTCAATCGAGTTTCCAGCTCCAAAGCCGACACGATATGGCTTTTTTATGCAGTTTTCTTCAATTTTGTTTAGTTTCCAGTTTCTAAACCCCACCTAGAGTCAACAGATCCGCAGCTGCGGCGCTGGAAACTCTTCCGACTCGAAAGCGCGCGGCCGCAAAGCGTGTCGAGACGCAATTGCGGACCGGAGTTTGACCCAGATAAGCACAGTATAGCAGGTATTTCCAATATATTAAATCGCTCGTAGGATTTTGTCAAAACGCTAGAAATGCCCATTTCACCTTTAGTTATAGAGAACAGTCTAAATCTTGAGCGGCTCATAAGTATAGCAACACTTGAGCAACATGGAAATTTCTTACGATGATGGCCAGAATGAGCCATTTTCATGCGTATTTTCATGAAACTGGTTTGAGTTGATGCTATCTGTCTACTTTCCCGGTGAACTTCACCTGAATTCTGACGCAAAAGCCCAAATCTGCCAATGCGTAGCTAGATGCCTCCGAGGGCGCGGCCTGAAACGCCGCCCCATTCCATGTAGCCAGAATTTACGGGTTTTATCTATGATAGCTAAAACCTGCATATTTTTGTGTCGAGGCTACAAGGGTGCAAATTCTGCGCGTATTCTACGTAAAAACGAAGGCTAAATTCGAAACATTGATATCACTGTCGCTAAACCCGTATATTCTCGCTATAAAATTGTAGCAAGAATCTACGGATTTAGCGACAGCCTGTGTTGTAATGCAATCTTAAACCCGCGCTGGCTTCGCGGAACGCTGGGATGCCGTTCGAACAGTGTTGGCCCAGTCAACTCACAGAGTGCTTACTTGAAAGACTGTGGCTGGTCGTGGAGGGTGACCCCGTGTCGCTCTCTGGAAGACCTTGGCGAGGATAATTTTGGCCGCTGGGAAGGTGCATGCCGTGAGGAAGAAACGGCGTTGCGGTCGATCCCAGAGAGGATCGCCCTTCTAGTACGGATCGGGACTTATTGAGTCGATCGACCGAGGGCTGTATCGAGAATTTACGTAGAATATGCGGATGCTGTAGCGAGAATTCACGTAGATTATGCGGGCGCTGTAGCTAAAATTTCACCAATTGAGGTTAAACTTTCCGTAATTTACGTAAATTCTCGTGTCAAAATTAGACTAGATGCCTCCGAAACCCTGGGCATCTCTGGTTTCCGTGTGAGGCATCTAGCTACGCGCCGGCAGAGAAGTTCTCTCCTTCCATAATGCTGGACGTGGAACTCGATGGTTTCCAGCCACCTAGGACGAATAGCTGGATGTAGTCTCAAGTTCGCGCCAGATCCTGAGCCACTCAACGTCTGTTGTCGCCCAGACGTCTCATGGAGCTGGGAAGCGAAATATTACACGGCGAGTTCCCAGTGACATGGTGTCGGTCTCAACGACTAACTACGAGTTGTCGCTGAGTTTTTTCGAATTGTCGCTGAGATTCCGGAGTAGGGCACGGCTAGGCAGCACTGGGAAGTTCGCCATCGCATAAACCGCGCATAACTCAACTGAACTCAACTAAGCTAAACCAAACTAGACCGAAGCAGACCACAAATTTGGCGGCAATTTAGCGGGTATTTTGCGGCTATTTCACGGCGAGTATTATTTGGCGACTATTTCGCGGCCAGCATTATTTGGCGGCTATTTCGCGACTATTACTCGGGAAAAAGGCACTTTGCGTCTGTTTCGCGGCTATTTCTCGGCCAAAACTCAGAGTACACGCTCGTAAACGTGGTTGAGGTAACCACGGAAAAATAATGGTATGGCTCAGAACACAACGCCTACGCATTTTGAAGTGTCAAAAACGACCCACGATGACGCTACACGTGTGAGAAGTTGGCCCCGCCCCCGTATCTGCCCGCCCTTGAATTTGCGTCCTCCTCCAAAAAAGGGGTTCTGGGCCATTCCCACCATCGGCGACACTTGTGGGTGGTACAATGAGTACAATAAGTGAGCCATACACATCGACAATGGTGGGAATGACCCAGCACTCCTGTTTGGGGGAGGACGCAAATACAGGTGCGGGGCCGACTCCTCAGTCGTGTAGCGTCACTTGTGGTCGTTTTTGACGCTTCAGAATGCGTATGCGTTGTATTCTGAGCCATGCCATTCAACTTCCGTAGTTAGTATCTCAACCACGTTTACGAGCGTGTATGCTGAGCTTAAGTGATAAGAGTGCAGCCGGTTCAATTACCCAAGTATGCAGTACATTGGCCCCGCCCAGCATCTGGAAGCCCTGCCCATCCGGTGGCGGCCTCAGTGGAGGTTGGGCGACCCAGCCGCGACGCGTGGGTCTACCGACTACGCTTCGTGTCGGTGTGTCGACCGCGATGCGTGTCGGTTTGCCGACCGCGACGCGTGTCGGTGTGCCGACCGCGATGCGTGTAGGTGTGCTGACCGCGATGCGTACCGATGCGCCGACCGCGACGCGGGTCGGTGCAACGTAGTTCCTGAGCCACATAAAAGTCTTGCTGTATGTGAACCGCTGCTAAATAGGCCGCTAAACGTGACAGGTCAAAATGTCAACAGACCGACAACAGGCGGTCGTCGCTGGGCAAAGGGCAATTGTCAGGCTTACAATGCGAGCGATTTGAGTTGTCAAAATGGTGCAGTTTATGAGATGACAACTTCTCAACCTGTATTTACTATTTTCAAAGTACATGCTCTTCTGCCGTTTCACTTTTTCTAGACAGAGCTTTTGACAGATTTTCCACCTTTTCTACTTATTGTCAGCGCCAAAATTGATTTTACTTAGCTAGCTTTCCGTTTTTTTTTTGAAGAACGATTTCTAGGTCGCCAAGTGCTTCAACTTTTGCAACCCTCGCCACAAAAGGTTTACAAATTCATTTTTAAAAGCATCGATTGGACTTCAGTACATTATTTTAAATTACCGGAGATATAAATACACTCAGAAATTTGGAACTTCGGATCATTTTGCTTTTTTTTTCTGCAGAAGATCATTAGAACAGCTAGCGGTGCTATGTGGGAGGGGGGGGGCACTATGGCGCGATGGACTTGGCCACGCCCATTTTACTGTGCCGCACTAAATTTGAGCACCTACCCGGGGTTTCCCTCCCCTGCCAAAATCAGGAGAGTCATTGCGGCTCGGAAAAATGGGCGTGGCCAAGTGCGATACAACAGTGCCCCCCCCCCTTCCCACATAGCACCCAGCTAGCTTTTTTTCGTTGAGGTTCTGCCGAATTAAACGTATCATTTTGAAGGGGTCAGCCGCTGCATGCAATTGCCCGTCCCTTTCCCAATATTTTCTCCCTTCTTTTTCCTCTTTTTAAATCTTTCTCTCTTCTTTTATCTGACGCAGTTTTCGATTCTGTATCATTGAGACACTGTTCAACGCAACGTGAACTCTTTAATACAGTCTCGGTATATGCCGACAGAAATTTGCTTCCTCCTCACCTCTTCCTGCCTTGCTGCGGATATTCATCATGGCACACTGATCAGTACTACCGGGAAACTTCATTGGCAAGGAAAACGCTACAAATCTCAAACCGTAAGTCGTTTTTTGAAAACCATTCTTTCACGTTAGTGCCACCTCACCTGTGAAATTTGTGAAAGTCGGTGGAATCGGAATTAGACACCGATTTTCCTCCAGTTTTATTGTTCAGTGTTGAATCTTGAACTTGAAAGGCGATTTTTTTGCAGAGAGCCACGGCTCGGCCATTATACCGTTATCATGGACCCGAGTAGCATGTTTGTGAATAGATAGTGTTGTGCAACTTTTTTTTCATGAAGCCGCGGCTTAGCCATTAGTTATATCGCCATATCCCAGATTTATTTTTGCCGTGGACGCCGAACGGTTGTCTCGTAAAATAATATGCTAGAAATGGAGAAACAAATGCTTCGCTCTTAAGGCACTGAAACCACAGTCTGGGCGTTCTGAAAAAAAAAACGGAGCACACCTCCAAGGTGTTCAGTGTTTTGAGGACTGCACGGGGAGCGCTCTTAGTGGTCGGTCATGAAGGTTTGCTCTGAGAGACACTTCGTCGCTCACAAAAATAAGATTTTCCAAAGCTATTCTTCTTTAGCTGAGCTATTATTCCTCTCATAATGATGAACTAACCGTTGACACAATGAATAAGGCGACATTGTGATCACGGAAATATACATATCTGCAGCATACTAGTCCTTAACAACATAGTGAAGCTATTCTCTAAAAAAGCATAAATGACCTTCTCTCCATGTGTCGCCAAGTGTGCGTGAAAGACGAACTTCGACTGCCCCGATCAAAACTCCAGTGGCACTCACACAGGGTACGGCACGAGGTACGGAGACCCCCTCCAGAACATAATTTTGGCGATTTTCCCAGACCCCCCCCAAGGTGTTATTTGGTTAGTTTTTTTTGTGAAACTTGAAGAGTATCTTGATCGAATTTTTCGAAAAAAAAAACTTAATGTAACTTCGGCATGGATCCTAATGAGACTGCGTTCACTGTTGAAGGTTGGCGCAAATTCGGTGCCATATGCTATAACATAGGCGTACCGAGTTTGCGCCAACCTCCAATGGGAAAACGCAAAGTCTCATTAGGACCCATGTCGATGGTGAGCAAAGTATACCTCCATTCAGTATTGTCCGCTTGGTGTCCCCGCGGAGCTCAGACCCCCCCCCCTTCACCCCAGAGCTGCTCGCCCCCTCCCTGTGGATATCCACACCCCGCGCCGTACCCTGCACTCACAGCAGGGTAGCTATTTGTCGCGAAGTCGACTGGCTCCGCAAGACGCCACCTGGGCTATTAGAAAAAATTTAAGGCTTCGGCAGTCGGGCCGCAGCGCGAGCATCTGTTTAAGTCGCCGTAAAAATGCCGCAATCTAGGGTCGTATGCTATTCTTTCCCAGCAGGGAATGGAGATGCTATGCATTGTATGATCCATCACTGCTCGAGAGATCGCCGCGTCGAACACAAGTGGCACGCACGCAAGCGAGGAGGTAATGATCCCATTACTACCTACTCGCTTGCGTGCGTGCCACATGTGTTCGACGCGGCGCTCTCTCGACCAGTGATCCACGATACGTCATTGAAAAATTTGGCCTGAGGTCCAATCAGAGACGACTCGATTTTCGACATTGGAGGGACACAATAACATACGGCTCTTGGATGGACAGTGCATAGCAAGCAGCATTTGCTCCTCCATTTTTTTCACAAAAGAACCGCTCTGCGTCCATAATAAAGATATAATGGCCGGCCGCGGCTCTCAGCAAAAAAGATCTGCTTCGAAAGTACAAGATTCAACACGGAACAAGTAAAATTAGGTGAACATCGGTGCAAAGGGTGGCTGCAAAGAAGTATCGTCGATCACTGGGTGGGGGGTAGCCGCAGCGCAACGATCTAACGTGATATCGATGTTCATGACTATCATTACCTCCTCGCTTCCGTGCGTGGCACGTGTGTTCGTCGCGGCTACCGTCCATCCAGTGATCGACGATAGAAGAAAATCGATTTCTTATTCCAAATTCACCGACATCCACATTTCGTGCACAGAGGTAGCACTAACTTGAAAGAAAGAGTTTGGAAAAAAGAATTACACTTTGAGATTCGCAGGCAGCGTTTTCCTTGCTATTGAAATTTCCCTGCACTCCGATCAGTATAGCATGACGATGATCTCCACAGTAAGGCAGAAAGAATTCGGGTGGGGGGGGAGGGAGGGGTGGGAGTGAATATTTGTCTGCATATACCGAGACTGTATCAAAGAGTACGCACGTGTTTACCAGTGTCTCAATGATAAAGAATCGGAAATTGCGTGAGACATAAGGAGTGGGAAAGGAAAAGGGAGGGAGAAAGTATCTGGAAAATGGAGGGGCAGTTGCGCACTGGCTCCTGCAAATGTGCCATAAAATTTAACAGAAACTCATGAAAACCAAAAAGTTTCAGGGAACAAAATGAAATACTTGTGCAATCAATTTAAAATTGATATGTGAAATAATACTAATAAATATCACTTTAAATATTCAATTGATAAGTTATAACAGTATTTTCCGAAATAGAATTAATAACGAAGATTTTGATTTGACAGCTGCTGTTGAATTGCAAACCGTTCTTCAAAAAATAATTAGCAGACTGAAATCAAGTTTGGCGTAAACAATAAGTGAAATTAATACAAACGAAAAAAGAAAAGAATGAATAATCAGCCCAGCACCAAATAGTAGATGGAATAGAGTAGAGTAATACAGCGCAATAATGTAGTGGTCCCAGAATATTAAAGAAAGTACGGCAGCAAGAGGAGAACGATAGAGAAATGCAGCAGCTTGCTGTACCAGCACAGGAGGACCGGTAGATATCCACGAAAATATAGCAGAATACAGAAGAATTACCGCAAAGTTGAATACAGACGTCGAATCCTCTGTCCAGTCGAGGAAAAACAGCTGATTCGGAGGCGAACGGCGCAGTTTAAAGGAGGGGGCAGAAGCTACCGTATTGGCGATGGGTCCCGATAGGAATGGACGAGTTTACACGCTCCGCCTATGCCACGCCCATGACAGCTCGGCCCGAGGTTTGGAAATATAGTCGCGAGTCAGCTTCACGTTCGAGATTGTAACTAAATCTTGTAAAATTAGCGTTTCACACTGATTTTAGAGTGAAAATTGGAAGTTTTCAATAGGATGTAGCAATAAAAAAATACTGCTGATAAAAGCCAGGTTTTTATTGTGGATGAAGAATAAAAACATTTTTTTGCAATAAACATTCATATGGCTGATTTAAGAGAATGTATGAAAATGGTTTGTTATGAAAAGAAAATCAATTGGAGAAAATGACCGTTTAATTAAACAAACGAAACAAACCTTCGATTTGAAGCACTCGAGCACTATTTAACCATTTCAGAGGTCAGATGAATAGGTTAGTGAAAAAATAGCAGTAGCAGAGAATACGATGATGTAGATTAAAATACAGAATACTAGTAGAAGCAATGAATACGATAAAGCAGATTAAAGGGTAGGAATACTAGCAATAGCCTAGAATACGACGAAGCACGCATTGAAGAATGCTAGCCATGGCAGGGTAAAGGACGATGCAGACGAATACCATGAACAACGAATGTAAGGAATAACTGGTAGCATGTTTTTCCGAAGTTGGTAGTGTTGAGAAGATAGAATTATATCCATACACTTCGATAAATAGGTTTAGAAAATCAATCTTGGCACTCGTGTGTTAACTCGTCCGAGAAAGAGGCACTCTGCCGCGCGCCTCGTCCGCGACGGGGGCGGAGACGGACCGCCCCTCACGCTCCGCCCACAGCGGAGTGCCTCTTTGTGCGCACCCGGAAAATACAAAGGAGAAGGAGCCAGTCTAGAGACAATCTCGTCCGCGACGAGGGGTGGGGCCGGGCTCGCCCCATTTGCCCCGCCCACCCCAGAGCGCCTCATCGGGCGCTCTCAATTTCTCTTGAGCCCAAAAATGCTCAAATTTCTAACCGACCGTATTTAATCCCTTTCCCGTTTAAAGTGTCGATGTATGGGTGTATACTAAATTGGCGACTATTTCTCGATTCTATTTCCCATATGAGCCCGACTGAAGATAGGAGAAGTAACAAGAATGTTGTTTTTGGCCGAAGAGTCATCTTTTGACTAACATAAAACAAACGAAAAATTCTTCAGCTCCTCCAAAAATTGGAATATCTGTCTACGAAACGTCCTCTGCCCAGTCAATGTTAGCTGGTTTTCACAGCTTTCCTAGAAAGGGAAGAAATAGGACGCCAATTCGAGGAAATCTGCTGAAAAACTCGAAATTTCAATTTTTTTTTTAAATTGCGATATAACTTCTAAATGTCTTTTTGTACTCTGAGGTTTGGTGTTCCGAAAATACTATTGCTCACTGTTAGAATGAGTGGGTTCTAGTTATCGAGAAAATTGCACCAACACGGGAGATGCAAAATGTCGACGGCAGGGGTTGCCTTTCGTCGGGTAGAGCGCCACCCTGGTTCTATTATAACCTCATCTAAAAACTCAGAAATGAGTGAATGGCCCAAGAGATTTCTATTTTTGGTTACAGCTGCTAATGCTATTTTCGAATTCTAACATAACATGGGACAGAAAATGGGACCTCGTCGGGTCTAAAACTTCTTAAAAATCATCATTAAAGTTTTGGAAACCTGATGCTGCCTACCACTTTAAATTGATGCTAGGAGGAGAAATTATTTTAGCTGGATACATACAAGTTCTAGTAATGGGGTAAATCGTCTCAACATCGGGGCGCAAAAGTGTCTGCGGCCAGTGTTGCCTTTGGTGACAAACAGTGCCAGCGACTTGGGCGTAATTATGCTCTCGGCTAATGACTCGAAAATGAGCAAATATCCAAATGGACTCTATTTATGTAAAGTTTGCTTACGTTGAAAATCGATTTCTTACTTTCTAGGAGGATGAAAATGGCACAACACCACGCAACATTTCGAATTCGTATTTTTTTTTCAAGACGATAGAACTTCCCACTCTGAAAAATTGTTGGGAAAACCTGAAACTGATATTAGCACAAGTAACACTCGAATATCGTTTCTTTCTTGGAATATGATAGCATAAGTCTTTGCTGAAAAGTCAAATCCCGTAGGAATCGCTATTCGATGTATAATATCTCACTGACTTCTTCGTTAAGTGTCCTCTAATGAAGGCACTTAGCAGTACCTTGAATCTACATTCATATAGTGATGAAAAATCAGAAACAATTGCATAAGAAAAGATTTTTTGCTGGCCAAAGTCTGATGAAAATGAAGAATCTGAAAAAAAGACACTTGAAGTTGTGTTTTTGAAACTTATCTTCTCTTATCAATTAGTGTTAATGATCATGAGAATAAACAGTGAATTCCAATTTTGGTAAGAGTATCAACTTTTCGCCGGAAACGGTATTTGCAAAAAAGACGCTCGAAACCGCCGGCGGCCGGCGGTCGCCGGCGCCCACCGGCGGCAATGTGCACTCGCCAACCGACCGAACTGTAGTGCAGTCGGAGCGAGCTTTCCCTTACCTAAAATATATATTTTGACACGGATTGTGGGATAACTGCTGTTTTGAACACTGTACTCTTCCTCAGAGCTGAAAGTCACGCCCGTACCGCGTGCTTGCGCCGTTAGAGTATAATTGACCTGACGCGCTGTTCGCCTCACGTTGAGAGCTTCCCGTACCTCTAAGCAGAATCATCATCTGCCTCATAGCCTCACTATCCGTTTCTCGGCGCTTTATCTTAACTGATTTCTGTACCATCTGCCTTGCAGTGAATTAATACACGTATTTAGAGCGGGTAAGAGTATCCGCTATGAGATAAAGATAAGGAATCGGCTTCCTGAACCCCTATTGGGATGCGCAGCGCATTCGACGTCATATTCGTAGAGGATTGTTTCTAAGAGAAATTGGCGATGCGGCTCCGAGATGCTGCCGCGGCGGCACTACCGCGGAGCCGTAGCGGGGCCCCGCAGTACCGCTTCGGCTCCGCAACAACGCCGCAGCGGCTCCGGGAGAGTGTCTGATATGAAGTTATTTAAGATTTATTAGACAACAAGGGGGCCTAGTCGTAAGAACGAAAATTCCCACCTGTGGTCGTTATGTCTTTGGTCTGATAAGAGCAGAGGTTACCGCAGCTTCTGCGCACAAGGAATTACAGAATGTACCTCAAAGTTGTGAATATTGAACCGGCGACAATTTCGTTTTACTACACGGGACAGTACATCGTACTCCACGCGGATTCGCTGCTGCATCCTAGCGAAGCCGGCGCGGTTTTAACGCGGAGCCACTGCGGTACTATCGCGGCGATGTTGAAGCTGGAGACACTGCAGCAGAATCGGCTGATCACGGAGCCGCTGCGGTACTATCGCGGCACAGCCGAGGGTCGCGGTACTTTCTCGGCACTGGCGCGGCGAATTTTCTCAAAGGAATGGGTTTCGTGATTATTTAGTGGCTTGCGTGGGCCAGCCGACTTGCCAATAAGTGCATTCATCTCCCTACATGAATCTGTTCCCGATTGGAAGACCCCGGAGGGTTGGTTGGTTTGGTTTACCTCGGCGAGGATCGAACCCGACCGTGTACAGCGAACAGCAGCGTTTCCTCCCACAACGCCACATGCGCCGTAATGGCTAACCACTACAACGAGATAAGTGTCCAAGATGTAGAACTGCAGAGAGCCTGGGTGAAGTATACCCTCACCCTATCGGCCTGTCTTCGATAAATCCGGCTTTTTTTCTAGGACAATCCTGCTGCAAATTGCGGTTCACCTTTTTTCTGTTTTCTGTCCGATTTTTGCCTATTTTTACAGGAAACAGAAAAAAATGGCCAAAAATAGGCAGAAAGCAGAAAACAGAAAACAGAAAATACCGCACATCCCTGGTTGGGAGAGATTGGATGAGAGAGGGCCACCACAGACCGCGCCGCCGTGGTGTAATACTGTAGAAGCGAGTTCGGCTGAAAAGGGGGGTTTGTGCACTCCCGAATAAAGGCAGTATACAATCAGCGACGAGTGCTACTGGCGCCACGCGAAGGGCGACGAGGGGGTAGCGCAGAGTGGTTCGGCGCCGCGACGGCCCTGCGACACTGCTATCGAGCAGCAACTGACGCCGCAACGATAATGTTCGTAAAAATTTTTGTCGCAGGGGCGCCGCGGCGTCAAAACAATCCGCGGTGGCCCCTCCTCCCCCTCCACGCCGCGTCGGTCGTTCTCGTCGCCGAATGTAGTCGATATTGCATCACTCAGCGCTGTTCATTGCTGCGAGCAACGCCGCGACTTGAACTCTGCAGTCCCCTTTACACGAACTATACTGGCAAAATACACATGCTTCAATTCCTGTAGTGACCCCTACATTTTTTGTTTATGAAGATACACCTGGAGTGAGCAGATCAACCGTAATTTTTGGTCGCTCCACAGTATCCGAGTGTTTCGGCTTATGCGGTTAACTATCCGTTATCCGGCCATTCTTGGACTGATTTGAAAATGCTTGGTTGCGCAGAACCAACACTGATGCATATGAATATCGTGGTTTCGAAAACACGCAGTGTATAAAAAAGTGTGTACACAACAGATCTTCCACCCACCTCAGTCTTGGCCCTATGCCCAATTTCAGTAGTTGATCGTTGTTGCAATAAACAACAGAGTCATTATCTTCAATACTGACCTCTAAATTATAGTCCTCATTCACTCCTTGCGATCACCCTACGGTTATGACATATTTGCTCTGTTCTCACTTACATTAGCAGCAAAGCAATTCTCTGGGTGTACTGTGCCTTTGAGGCAGATCATGGGAGAATAACCTATTCCTATCAACATGACCTCAACAGAGGTATAACCCTGTTTTTTTTCAGGGACATGGAGTTGTGTGACAGCAGAATTTTTCGTGAAGCGAGAAGTCACACATCATGTCATGCAATCCTATGTGCCTACCACGCTCATCGTCGTCATATCATGGTTTGTCTATAACAGCAAACTGCGTTTCTGTTTCCCAGAAAATTAGTTGTAAACATAATACATCCTGTGTTTTCTGCACAGGATAAACAGAAGCCTAATTTCATTAACAGGTTGTGAAATACAATTGCGAACCGACTGTGATTCAACTTCATAAAAGACAGCGTCCGCGAAAAAGTCCTTTTTTTCATGTACTGCGTAGAGCTGGCATTCTGGTCAAGTTTTGAACGTTCGTGAAGTCCCACCTGTCAATGAACAAGCCTCTGAAATTCGCACGTTCCGGGTTCAAACGGCGGAGAGGAACGTATGATGTCAGAGGTTATTGTTATACATAGGAACGGCTGTTAATGCGTTCGTAACCCACCATTTCCTCTCTTCACGCCATGGACAACCAATCCTAGGCTCTGGCCCGAGCCCACTTGGGTCCCTCAGCTCGATAATGGGTTCTCTGTTGGGTTGGTCATGCAAGCAAAGTCGGCATGAAAGGCCCAAAACCAAGCCAGCGTCGTGTTAGGAACAAGGACGGAGTGCCAATAGGCTTCGGAAAAGACAGAAGGTGATACATATTTCAACTCTTGATAATCCATTGGTTCATAATGCATGAGGCCACCACCTGGCTCGTTCTGCCATAATACCTGAATCCGGCAGAGCACATAATGCTTTGTCTTCTATAGTCCCTATTCTATTATAAGTGTGGGTTTTCAAAGCATTAAAGAGATACGCTTGGAAGCCCGCACCTATCCCTGGGTTAGCACTTTGAAAGAAAAAGCCTTATGTGTTGGCCCTAATTCAGATGAAGTGGCAAGCTTGACAACGTGTTGGCCCCACGTGCTATGAACTCTGCAAATTTTCCGGAAGTGTTCAAAGATCACCTCCTGTCTTTTCCAACCACCGTGTCCTTGTAAGGCGTGTTCTCCTTCTCTTCCAGAGTTTAGCGGGTGTTTTAAAACTGGGAAACGGGGGACGCGTAGAAATTTTCAAAAGTTAAAAAAATTTTTCGCGGCAAAATATTAATTTTGGACCAAATTCAAAAAAAATAGAGGGGTGTTTTCTATGGATAAAAAGCTTCTGACAAAGTGAAATAACGAAAATTATTACCAAAGTAATTCATACATATTGTAAAAGGAAGGAAAAAGTGAAAGGGAACAATACCAGTACAATACCAGCACAAGTAAAAATCGTTTTTCTATAACGATGAAGTAGCAGTATTATAGACTGTAGCCAAAGTTGTAGCTCATGAGACGTACTTTCAGACGAGTTACAAGCATTAGTGGAGCCTATTAATGCTTTAATCCCTCACTTCGTAGATTGAACAACTTACGTCCCTCATAAAATGTTTGGTTTTCATACCTCTGAAATGAGATTTGGAATTCCTGTTAAATTCCCTACCAACTGCTACCTAACTCCCCTACCATAACCTCAGAATTACGGAGAAAATTGCCTGAAACCCGTTTTCACATTGTCCAATACCGTTGTCCAGAACCGCGCCTTTGGCCGAAATTGGACAACTCCGATTTTTCATATGAAAAGGCAACTCTGAAGTCCCGCTTGAGGTATTCAAGAGCAATATTCAAAATTGCACTGCGGCGAGCCGTCGAAAAATCACGCGCCCCATTACCACACCGAGTTACGTCGGTGGCTTTGGAGCGCGAAAACCGCAGAATCTTCAGATGGAGCTGTTCAATACTGCACTCCCGAAGGCTCATCAGTAGGGTAGGGAGTGCAGTATTTAAAAAGTAAGAAATTTAACTTTAAAAGAACCTTTGACTGCAAAAACTGAATTTTTTTGGAGTCTGGGGGGGGGCGTAAAAGTTTTGGAAATATTTCAGAAATTTTGATCTTCAAGTGGAGGGGGGCGTAGCTTCGTCGAGGTCCTGGACAACGGTCAGCCTGGGCCTTTTCTCTTCTTCGAAGCAGTGCTGACGATGAAATATGATTGTCGAGTTTTCCATGGTAAAGTCTTCTTTTGCTTCACTGTAGTACGAAGTATGCGAAAACAAAAAGACGGAAAAAAGCCCCGGAAAAGCGCGGACGTGAAATTTGCAATCTAAATCGGCTTTTTTGCTGGTGCACTGCTCTCGCGTTCATTTGTAGTATCAGGAGTCATTAACTGGCTCGAAATTGATATTCAATAATTGACTTCTGGTCGTCGACTAGGCCTTTCTCGAGCTCCATTGTTCACATTTAGCTGAAACTAACACTTTTGTTCTTGTTTTCTGTGATAAATTGTTTCTGTATGCTCTAAAACTACTCTGAGCTCGTTGCAGATTTTTGGCTAGGCACAGCATGAAACTCCACTTTCTATGGGCGGAGCTGTGCACCTGTGCACGGATTAGCATTTTTGTGCCTCATTAAAGGCAGCGTTCACGATGATCATCCTCGTTGACTTTTCACTTTGAAATTATAGGCGAGGATTCTTCTTCTTCTTCTTTGCAGCCACTGAGAGGATTTTCGTCACAAGTTGAGAAACTGGGCGACCAGCACTGGATTCGTCCACAAGTCTATTGTAGTGAGCGTTGTTGGCTTCTTCGGACAATCAAATAGGTGTTTAGTGTCGTGGCCTTGGTTTCCGCAGTCCGGGCACACGTCAGGCTGGCTATTGTCGATCCTGTGCAGGTAAGACATAAGCGATGGAGAATGTCCGCAGCGCAACGAAGCGAGGATACACCTGGCGCGCCTACCGAGCTCGGACTCGGTATCACATACCCTGGGCGGCACATCACCGAGAATAGGGTTGACGGCCGCTTTGGCGAGATAATCCTTCACGAACCGGGTGTGCTCCGCGCGTAAGAGACGAAGCCGTTCTTGATTCGAGTCGGTCCATCTCTGTACATTCACTTTGTTCGGAGCATCGGCAAACGGCACTCTGATCGATCTCTCTCTCTCTCTCACGGGATTTAATAGTCTTCTCGACGGATGATTAGGTTGCTTAAGGACATTAATAAACATCTGCTGAGCCTGGAGCTGACAATGCTCTTTCACTCCAAGATACGGGCCTCGGCGTGAAGGTGTTCAATCGGTGAGCTTTTTGCACATCCAGTGGCTATTCGTAGTGCAGCATTTTGAATTCGCTGCATCTTAGTCCAGGAACTGTCCGACACGATGTGCTGCCGGACAGGTGCAGCATACTCCAATGCAGGCTACAGAATAGCTCGATATGTCGTCAAGATTATCTCTCTGCTGCCACCCCAGGACGTTCTTCCTAGAGCTCTCAACACATTAAGCTTTGCCTTGATAATTGCCTGCTTCTGTTCAGCATTTTTGTGAAACTTCAGCGATGGGTCCAGAACGAGGCCCAGCAGTTTAGGAAATTGCGCTGTAGGCAAGAGGTCACCATCCCACCTGACAACAGGTTGGGCGCTGTGTTCCTTTGGGTCAGATGTGAATACCGAAACAGAAGACTTCGTCGCGGAAACTGTGAGCATCATACTATCGAGAAAGTTTTTAAGCTCGAGGAGATAGTCGCTGATCTTGTTTGTGGCTACCTGTATGTCACGATTCCGGCACATGATGGTGATATCGTCGGCATACGCAACAATTTGTATATCTTCAGGAGGCTCGGGTAGGTCTTCAATATACATGCTGAAGAGGGCAGGTGACAAAACTCCACCCTGCGGCACACCAGCTGCTACAGGTATACTATCGGAGACGTGATTCTAGAATAGCACTTTGGCCCGACGACCTTTCGTAAACGCTGCTATCCAACGCTTCTGCCACGGTTGCAGGGAGGACTTCAATAGTTTCTCGGACGAAAGTCCTAGGTTAACAGAATCAAATGCTTTGGTTAGATCGAGGGCAACGGCCACTGTTCTAAGAGGCTTTCTGAAATTGAACCCATCGACCGCATAGCTGACGATCTCCAGAAGGGCAGTGGTGGTGGAGTGAAGCTTTCTAAACCCATGTTGATGTTGCTGTGCCTCATTCTGCTCTGCCAGATCCCTTACGATTAGCTTTTCGGCTACTTTCGCGATCAGTGATAACAGGCTAATAGGGCGATAGCCCTTCGCCGTGCTTTGCGATTTGCCTGGCTTAGGCAGGGGTATCACATTGGCGGTCTTCCATGCTTGGGGTAGAGTGCAGGTTCGGAAAGAAGTGTTTATGATATCTGCGATCATCGGTAGAAGTTCCGTGGGAAGCTTCTTTAAGATGGCTGCTGAGATACCATCAGGTCCGAGAGCCTTCGGGTTCCGCATTTCCTTGATAGCCTTCTCCACTTGAGCAGGGGTAAAGGCCTCAGTGGCTTTCATCAGCGGCAGACGGCTTAGTTCTCTTACCGTGACTCTGTTCTGTATGCCGCGCTTGGTACGTGTGATGAAGACATTTTTGCCAAGAGCTTATGCGGCAGCCTTTCCTGATTTGAAGACGCTGTTCGGTTGAGTTCAAGGAGGGGGCGGACTTGGAAAGATATCTTCCTCAATACTTTCCACGCCGTTGTTCCGTCGGGTTTCAAATTCAACCTTTCAGTGAACTTCTCCCAACTGTCTTTCTTGTGCTTGTCCAGATCCTTTTTATCTCTTCATCCAGCTTGGCCACCTCAGGGTCCAAATGATTCTCAGCTCTCTTTTCATCTCTTGTCTTGATCTTCTGTAGAATCTCCCTGGTGACATTAGGGTAGAAACTTTTCACGCGTCCTTCAGGTATGGCCGCTTTTGTAGCCTTCCGGATGGCGTCAGATATGTGACGCTCTTTCTGGTGCACATCGCCATTACATGGATATTCAGCTGCCTGGCAAAGCGCAACCTCTCTGAAGAGGCCCCAGCCTGCAGGGCCTAAATTGAGATAAGAACGTTGACGAATACCAGTATAAGGTGCAAGTATGAGAGATCAGTATGGAGAAAGACGGGAATGTGGTCGCTGGAAAGAGTTGTGGAAGTGGACCATAAGCGGGCATTAGAAAGATTGGATGAAATAAGGGAGATGTCCGGGCTAGAAGGTCGACCGTAGGCAGGGAGACGAGTGGGCTGGTCATCGTTAAGAATAACCAAATCACACTCCTCAGCCCATTCTTCGACGTCTTTCCCCCTGGCGTCGGGCGCAAGCGCAGAACAGAACGTGTGAGCATTGAAGTCGCCTGCAAAGACAGCTGATGGGGAGAGAGAGCAGTCATGCAACTGCTTAAGAAGAGGTATGGGGTTGTAGGTTGGGGGACAAGAAGTGGTAGGAGGGATGTAAATATTGAATAGAGATAGTGGAGTTTTAAGAGGGAGGTGAACGGGAACGCACTCGAGAGTACTGTCCTTAGGAACATTTGGAATTAGATGAGAAGGTAAGTTAGAGAGCACAAACGTAGAAACTCCGCCTCCAAGAGCTGTCCTTGGGATGTGATAGGCAGTGTAGCCTGGAATGTTTGGTTGGGGATAAGTGGTAGAGGGAGAGAGTTTGGTTTCTTGAACCATAATAACATCCGGATGATGAGTACGTGCGAAGAGTGAGAGTTCAGACAATTAGGTGCGAAGGCCGTTAAGATTTATATGTATAATAGAGAGGGGGGCGGTTGGTGAATGAGGAATCAGAGTTGCTGGGGGGCGGAGCACAGAACACAACGGAAGGATGAGTTGTGATGCCTCACAGAACTAAGACCTGAACAGGAGAAGTGCACCCACCTTTGGCATCCAAAGCATTGGACGCTTGTTCCATTCCAGTTGACTTTCTTGTTGCAGGTGGCACATTTATACTTCTGCACAGGTCCAGGATTCCTCTCGACGCCAGCCCTTTGTAGTAGAATCTTCAGGAGAGCTGGGGCCAGCCAGCGACTCTCCCATGACGAAAACCCTCTCGGTGGAGGGAGTGATGTCGGTTTGCACGAAGGTGATGTTGTTTCCTCCACACTGCCACGGCACGAACGTACGACATCTCGGCAGCAGAGAGAAGGATTCTAGGCCCCCAGAGTCGAAAGAACTGTAGAAAAAAGCCAGGAGCGGCGAAATAACGGCTGCAAACAAGCGTTTTGGGGCCCCAGACACACTTCGCGCCCCAGATCCGCCCCCTCGAAATGAACAAATGAAGATTCAGATTACAGGAATGATCAAGTGAAGAAAGTGCTGATAAGTGAGCTGATTGCTTGATTGCAATGAATGTTGCCATCCTTCAGAGCGGTCAATTCCTCCACGCTCAAAAATCAACGTAAACAAGAGAGGGCCTAATTTTGCTCAGAAACGCGTCTTTCGTGTCCTTTTCAAGCATGCCTTGCACCAGACCTTTCGTAAACCGTGAAGATATCGGACACCAGACCTTTCGTAAACCGTGGAGATATTGGAAAGAGACTTATTCCTTTAAAGTTCTTCTAAGCCAGTGGTCGCGGTAGAATATACTTGTCTTCTTGTCCTCTCCAAATCCTTAGCTGAATTCAGAGTAGTAGGACCTATGAGAAAAATTAACGAAAACCCCCTGTTTTAGGCCAAATTTTGAGCCTGAATTTTCCTTTCTTTTGATGGTGGACGAGCCCCCTCCAAATCATCGGCAGCGATGATCTTTAGTATCAGGAACATCAGCTGGATTGAAGTTGGAATTGAATCAATAACCAATGTCCTTCGGACTGGCCTGATCGAAAATTTATGTCCTCATCTGGTCAAAACATTGACTGAAGTGCTTGCTTACATTGTCCAAGTGTTTTTATTACATAAATTTGCATTTGTTTATCTCTGTGAAGGTCAGTGAATTTTGACTGCTCGGCACGACACTGCGATCTTTTTAGGCGGAGCTGTGCACGTAGATTGGCAACTTAGGATCTTAATAACTCTGATTATAGCTCGATTCTTTTGCCTTTAACTTTATTTTTAGCGCGTTTCTCGCCGCGCAACCTTCGCAATTCTTCAGCATTTTCAGGACAAAACAGATTTTAGCAATGTTCTCAAGCACTTTTTCCATCGTGAGCACTGCCTTTAACTGCTGGACGATGACGTCCTCATAAAATCATTTTGCTTGAATGCCCAGCCTGTTTCCTAGACCTCAAAGGCAGTGGTCACGATGAAAAACGTTATCGAAAAAGCTACAAAAATCAGCTTAGATCAAAAACAGCTGAAAAACTATAAAGGTAGCGCGGTGAAAAACGGGCTAGAATTAGAGTTTCTAGGGCTCAAGGAAGCCAGTTCGTGCACACGTGCACAGCGTCGACCAAAAAGATCGCAGTATCATGCTGAGCAGTCAAAAATCATCGACATTCAGAGGAGGAAATAAATGCGAATTTACACAATGAAAACTGTTGAGCAATGAAAGAAAGCACTCCAGTCAATGTTTTTGACTACATAGGTGTGTACATAAATCCGAAGATTCATTGATTGAAATTCAATTTCAAGCCAGCTGATGTTCTTGATACCAGAGATCATCGATGCCGATGATGTGGGGTGGGCTCGTTCACCATCAATAGTTAAGAAAGTTCAGGCTCCGACTTTGACCCAAAATAATGGTTTTTTAGCGATTTTTTCTTATGGGTCCTACTATTCGAGACCCAGAAAAGGGTTTAGAGAAAAAAGACGACAAGCATATTTGATCGTGACCACTGCCTTTAACCTAATGAAAAGCTGGTCGTGAGTTCTTGGCGTTGAGCATACGTTTAGGGCACACAAATTAAGCCCGCAATTCAGCTCAAACTAGCTGTTCTGAGCGAATGAGACAGACTGAATTCGGCGTCCTCTCAAAATTAGTCTTTTGCAAGCTAAACAGAACAAATAGTTGTCGACACTGTTCTGCGTGGAGACAGTTTTGAGGGTCACTGGCTTAGAGTTCTTATTAGAAAAGAATCGGTACAGAGGCAAAGGATCGGACTGAGAGTAGAACTAAAATGTCTGCAAGAACGTCAGCTTAACATGCCGTGCATTCTGTACCGCTCAGTTTTGACACTTTTCGACGCCACGCTTGTAGAGGCAGATGAACTGTCATAAACATTCGATCCTCAGGGTTTTGAAGGGTGCAGCGTCGACTGGCATAAGCGGTTTTTCTGCTAAACGGACGCTAAATCTACAACAGCGAAAGTATTGGATGTCGTATGGCTTTAACGCGCACTGTATAACACATGCCAAGTACGAGGTGTCATCTCCTCCGAATATGTAGGCGAGACATAGGAAGAAGCCACTACTTTGAAATTTGAAGGGTTGGTGGCTCATGCAAATGTGGGGGTAATACTGAGACGACACTGCTTACCTGAACTGAAACAGTCGCATACATTTTGATCAAGAGGATATACCGTCGCGCAGCATCACGCTATGTCGCCTCAAGGCACAGACTGGCTGACGCGCACCCTTTTTTGCGGTATTAAACACACTTTTCAGGAAGCCATGGAATTCTGATGGATTGTGTCGATGCCAACATATGTAAGATACATGCTTCCCAGCTCGAATTGATGAACGTATAGAAAATGCAACAACCGCGCTTGGTTTGACCAGAATGATAAACCGTTCCGCATCATTGCGCGGCACTGTCCTTAGCGTGTGAAAGGAATAAGAAAAGTATTAGATCGTCAGGATGGTGTGACCAAAACAAGATTATTCCCCAATCATTCGGAGTTTTACAGCTGGCGAACGTTCTGAATTCAGGTTCTCATTCTGGCTTGATGTGGAGGCCGTTCCAGCCCGTGTCTCGTTGGCCATAACTACACTGCTAACTCTCTCAACACAAGCCAATGCTGCGAGAATGGCTTTTCCGGAGGTATTTGCTTCAAGGGGTATGCAGAGTTGCACCGCCCGGCGGCACGCCGCGGAGCGAGAGGATTGGGGCGTGGCCAAACCATGACGCGGCGGCGCACTTCACTGCCTCGCAGAGTGGCAGCGATGCCTGTCGTCGTTCTCCAGTTTAATCCATTACGTACAAGATCATTCATTCCACGCCAACATTTTAATTTCGTTGATTTCAAAAATTCGTATTTATTTTCCTCGCTCATTTTTATGTGTTCTTTGGATTCACCATGAAACCATAGTTCAACAGAAATTTGAATCTAAAGACGCCAGAATTGAAAAGCTTCTCAAAAATAGCTAAACTTCTCTGTGTTTTTGGAAGATTTTCGTCATTTCAAAAAAAATCTAAATATACGCTCTCAGAAGCGGAAAACATAAAATCTAGCAGCAACGTTGATTTGGAAGTTCTCGTGAGAATCAGTATTGTCCCACAGAAAGTGAAAACTGTAATAAAGTCAATTATTCAGGGAGTGAAATGGGATGGATCACATAAAAAAACGAACAGATGAAAAAAATGTTCAAGTGTTTACGGAAACGTGCGATCAATACCTCACATCAGAGTAAACTAGAAAAAGTTTGCGTAGATAACTGAACAATGGAAAGTACATTGAAAGGATCGATGGCGGCGCTACTCGCCGACGATGAAAATGGTCCAGACCATTCCTCGCCGCCGTTCGTTGGCGGCGTCGCTCCGGGAGCCGCTGCTGTCGCGGCGGCGAAAACACTCTGCGAGGTACAGACGTCGCTGCTCTCGCGCGGCACGTCGCCGCCCTCGCCCACTGCGTGGCGCTCCCCACTCTCCAACACTGCCGTGTCGCAGCGGGACTCGCCGCGGCGCAACTCTGCAGACCCCTTTATGCAGAATAGCCTGCGATAACAGAAGGGCAACATCTGTTTTTCGCCTAAAAGTTCCCTATCATCCTATAGAAAAAAAAACTTTTCTGTGACGAATACGGAAGTCTCATTCGAAGCACACGTGCCACACGATTCCTTAGCCGAGGCGTACCTCTTTGTGAATCGATCATTTGATGATTACCTAGATAGAAAAGTAAATATATGCGTCCTCCATTTAAAGTCCTACCCACTGGTACCTCTGAGAATTTTCGCATGGCTATTGCATGGCTATGGCACTGAAATGCAGCTCCTTCTCGAAGTAGCATCCTTATGACATCGAAATGCAGCTCTTCCGCGGAACAGCATAGCTATGTCCTAGCAAATCATGCGGTGCGTGAAATAAAATCGCTATGGCATCGCTGTGGCATCGCTATGGTACTGCTACCTTGAACTTGCTGAGAATGAATTGAGTTTTTTCTGGTATCAGTATCATGCTCAGAGTAAACAAACCGAAGGGCATAAAGGGCGCTCCATCTCACCGAATGCTCACTTGGCATTCCGAGGCCGATCCTGGTAGGTGACCTCAGGTCACCTTCGAAGGATCACTCAGAAGCCGAAGGATAATTTCTGGCAGCTGAGGGAATGGCCCCACGACTAGGGGGGGGGGTGGTCCCGCACGCGGACACCGTGGTGGGAACCATCGGAATCACCCACATGTGACATTGAAATAACTCACATGTGGAATCGAAACAGCCCACATTTGGCATCTAATAGCCCACTTGAGGCCGGCCAAGCCGCACATGGGTGATTACGATGCCATAGCGATGCAAATTTTCTCAGAGACTGGCATCCCACACACCTCTTTTAGAGTCTATTCGAGTGGTTATGAGTGTTTCTTTGCTTGTTTGTTGGAATGTGTAAATACTAAATCCACAACTTCACCGGCGGGCGGATTGGCGAAGCTATACTTGCTATTTCGAGCCGGGCGGAGAGGTGAGCGTAATGTCGATCATATCTGAATCTCGCTATAGACAGTTAGGTTTTACATCGCGCCTCTCCGCCCAGACCAAAAAATCGGGAGAAAACTCTGCAGACGGACACCATCCCCTTTCAGCATGTGGGAATTTTTAGAGTCTAGGAAGATCTGCTTGAGTGGATCAAAAATAGTCCCTTTCCTAGGTTCACAGCGGCTGCAAGCTGGAACTCGGCCGACCCTCCCTCTCCCACCCCGCCCCCCCGTAACTTTAACTCGGTGTGGGTTGAAGTTGAGCCTCAACTGTGAAATGCACAGAAATACCTGCCTTGCACTTGCGTGTTTGGCAGCGTCGGATAATCTCAGAGTTAGTTATGTTGGAGTGGACTTAAATTGGGAAGCGAGTCTTGATTCAAATGATGATGTCGCCATGGCGGCTCGGCCGGTGCCGCTATGGCGGTGCTTGAAGAGCGGCGTGCACATGACACGCGGTGAGAACTTTCATAGTCCACCGCGCCTCTTGCGCATCACGCGCGTGCCGCGCTTGCATTGAGGACCAAGGTTGTGCGCAGGGTTCGGCGTTAGGTGTGATGTATCACAGAGGGGGGGGGGTCGGACCCATCGACATCCAGTGGGATGGGGGGTCGAACCTTCGGTCAACCAAAAACCAAGATGGACTTCTATCAGGCGGGAGGGGGGGGTTTGAGAACCATACCTTTAGTATAAAAAATGACGGCAAAATGAGATCACAATAGGAGGTCAAATTAAAACTGGAGATTATACTGAGAGAGCGAAATGAGACAGGAGATCAAAAAAGAAACTGATTAGTGAGAAACATTTGCGAAAAAACAAATGAGGCAAGATATGAAATGGGGATGTAAAAATGAGGCAGGAACACACAAGAAGAGCTTACAATTCACTGGTGATAAAGCATGCACGACAATAGACGACTGTAGCACGGCCATCGTTAATGACTCTGACATGGAGGAGGAGTCGTGGACAGGTAAAGTGTGTCACCAAAGGGCTCCTGGATATGTCAGCAGCAGTGGTGTTGAGTACTCGCTCTCAAGGAGGTCATTACAAGCGGACTATCCTGTCGACGAAATGACACAGATGTTCTGGAATTACGTAATCTAAGATGCATTCTTAGGCGATTTAGCAGGTTCGATCCCGCTAAATATAAAAATCTCGCAAAGCTGTAAAAACGATGTATAGCTGACTGTCACAAAAGAGCGTTGTTCACAGTGATATCTCTTAAAATTTCCTTATTGAAATCGCCTTTCGATTTTTACGCATTCAGGGCACATAGGAGCGGTTGCGGGCGCGGAACCCACATTTTGAATACGAATGTACGCATGTGAAAACGCACCCAAATTTTCATGGATGCAGCATGAATCCGAACAGCGCTACATAGGGTGGGGTCCGTGAAAAAATGTTCCAAGTCTGGAATTGTTGTGAAATATTTACAAGTATTTATCGAATTTTTAATTAGGGAGTTTCGCGTTGCTCCAACGTGCGGAAAATCTAGTCACGGACACAATTAATCAATTTCATTCTTTTACCCAGTTAAAAACGTTAAGGTTTTTGAGTTGTTTTTGGATTGAACGACTCCACCATCTCATTCCCCGCAGTTTTAAGACAATTTCCCAGCCGCTGACTTTGACTTTCTCGTATTTATAACTTCTTCAAACCGTTATATCTACATGCACGCTAATTTTTCTTTTCAGATGCCGTCGCAACAAGTTCTAGGGCAGAAAAAATTCCCGATGGTAAGTAAATTTTCATATTCTCGTTCATTTTTGAGATTCTCTTCTGATTTTGTTTTTTTTTTCATTGAAATAATTTTCATGATTGTTTGGTTTCGTAATTCTCCTCATGTTTTTTTTTCAAGAATAGTTCCGGTTTGATCCCGAGTTCGATCGATTTCGGCATCAAACCAGATCTACCCTAGGAAACCAAACAATCATATAAATCACTGGAATGTAAGGAAGAAAAACAAAAAGAGAGAATCACAAAAATAAACGTGGAATAAAAAATTAAATACCCCCGTGAATTTTTTCTCCCCTAGAAGTTGTTGCGGAGGCATCTGGAAGGAAAAAATTGGTGTGCATGTAGATATAACACTTTAATATATGAAGAAACACAGAAGGACGGGTTTAGTCACAGAAGGCAAGAAAACTGAATAAAATGAAAAAGACACCTACAATCAGCTGATCGGCTGCGGCGCAGGAATCTGGTCCGGCTCGAGCGCGTGCGGCCGCGAAGCGTCTCAATACGCAATTGCGGAGCGGAATTGGACTCACAAGGGAACCACAATTAGCCATAGTAACCATTCGGAGTGAGATGTATACACGATTGTAGGTCCAGGTAAGGTAGTAAACATATATCAATACTAGCTGCCTAGACCTCCCACAGAGAGCGCTGTAACCCGCCGAAGTTTGCTCCCCGCAGAAGAGGGGACACGTCTACGCGGGGTAATCATTCCATGGCGTGGCAGCCGTGGTATAGTGGTAGAGCTCTCGCTTCGTGAATGAGCTATGGAGGGTTCGATCCCCGAGCCGTGCGAAATTTTTGCATTTTTAGTTTTCTCCTCGGAATTTAATGCTTTTCCTACCTTCGACATTTTTAGCACTTTCGCACATATAATCAGGTTTCGGAAATACAATTTTAGACACATTCTCTCGACGCATTCTATTGCCTTGTTGGAAGAATTGCGTTGTTTTCTCTTCGTTTGGCGTTGAAAATGGAGAGCGAAAATTCATTTTAACACTGATGGAACTATACGAAAAAATGGGAAGAGCACAAATGATGATCACAAACGGCGCATCGAATAAAAACCGTACACTGACATCCGTCCTCGAAACAGTCTGCGGCCTCAAGCCAGAATAGGTATTCTCCCAGAGTGTCAAACTGACCTTGACGCTCGTCTACGTACCCTGCCATATGCCAAGAGTACTTGAGGAAATTCACAAATCTCGGCGCACAAAACATTCTGTAGACATGCGAAATAACCATGAGAATGTTGTCTCTTTGTGCTACATTGAAATCGATGTCGTTAACGAGTATATGTGCTCGGATTCTCTTCATGACATTCTTCAATGGCCCGAAAAAGAAGACGTCGAGAGGTTGAATCATCGACGTTGCACCAGGAGGATGTTCCGTACAACTACGCGATGGCCTAAACTAGGTTTGCATGAGTGGAATTTACCTACAGGACTAGAGTGAATTAATTACCTTCGGGAACTGCTTTGTTTATGGTCTTGACATCACGAAATGACGACCACGAGTCCACAATGAGATATGTCTCACGAGGTCCTCCAGGTACAAATACGCAGCTCCTCAACCACTCCACCATGTGATTTTTCGTCATTATGTGAGTGGTACCAGCTCGAACAACGAGGTTTGGAGCCTCAAAGTGACCTTGACGAGAGAAAACTCCGTTTCTTTCCTGCAGAAGGACAAACAGCTTGTCTCCAAGTCTGCCATCGGCGTAGACTAGTGGCAACACTGTGTAGGAGTGCGTGGTTGCCGCTTTGCTATCCACTATTCTTTCAACCTATAAAGCCAGATGACGGTTATTCGGCTTATTGAAGGGGGTAATCAAAGCAATAGCTATTATTCACCTTTTTACAACCGGCTGGTGCCAGACTTCGAGCCGTGGTCATTTCTTTCGCAAAGCCGGATTGGTCCCCATTACAAAAACATGCCAGAGGAAGCGTTCTCATGTCGATTTTCACGGATTCCACGAACTCTCTTGCCTGCATTTCTATATCTTCACGGGATCTGAACGTCCGTCTTGTCACGAACGTTGTAATTCTCCTTGAAACGACTCCATAACATCTTTTGAATGAATCAATCCATGTTGAGCTCGCCGTAAAGTTCTCAATGTTTTGTTGACGTGCGAGGTTTAAAGCCAGCGAACGAAGGTCGTGATCATGCAGCGATACTCCTTCAAAAATATTCGAGTGAATTTGTGTGACAATATTCTCCGTGTTATTACATTAGTACACACCTGCTTGAAACTTGCTCTGAACAATTTCATGAAGCAGATTGGCGAGATTCTCAAGTTTTGCGGCCCGCTGAAACCTCTCCACGTCGTGCTCCTCAATCGCTCGCAATTTCGTCAAATGATTCCAACATTTGATCCATCGGAAATTATGTTGCATAACCTTCAGCGTACGACTACCCTTCACTGATGCTCGATAGAAGGCAATAGCATCTTTAACCTAGAATATGTCCAAATGGAAAATGATTTTTGGAACAAAAAACATTCTCAAAGCTGACTAGGGGTAGTTAAACACACCCTGGCCGTTGGAACATAAGCGTCCCCGAAAATCACTACATCTTCGCCTGTTTCAACCGAGGAGTTTCCACCCAAGTAATCGTCTTCGCCGTTCCAGTCTGGATCATCGGCAGCATCGCTATCCAGGTCTTCTTCCGAGTCGGCGTCGCAGTGTGCCAAGATGCAGTCGCGTAGTATACGTATGAATTTTTCCGCAATCTTCTTCTCTTCGCGACAAGCATCTTGACAGTCGAAAGGCTGTCCAAACTCAGCGATTAATAGAGAAACAACCTTTTCAGGACGGAAAACCATCGCGAATAATCAATAGGCGGTAGACGGGGCGTGAACGGGAATAATCAATTCCCGTTCACGCGTTCACTCATGATCTCTCTAATCAATATATCACAAGCACCGTTGATTAACAGTCCGCTCAGACTGCACCTGACTAGAGTCACTTAAACATTCTATTGTGGGTGCAAGTGCTCCAACAGAGATAAAAAAGTTTTTCTCTCCATTTTCAACGCCAAACGAAGAGAAAACAACGCAATTCTTCCATCAAGGCAACAGAATGCGTCGAGAGAATGTGTCTAAAATTGTATTTCCGAAACCTGATTATATGTGCGAAAGTGCTAAAAATGACGAAGGTAAGAAAATCATTAAATTCCGAGGAGAAAATTAAAAATGCAAAAATTTCGCACGGCTCGGGGATCGAACCCTCCATAGCTCATTCACGAAGCGAGAGCTCTACCACTATACCACGGCTGCCACTACATGGAATGATTACCCCGCGTAGACGTGTCCCCTCTTCTGCGGGGAGCAAACTTCGGCGGGTCACAGCGCTCTCTGTGGGAGGTCTAGGCAGCTAGTATTGATATATGTTTACTACCTTACCTGGACCTACAATCGTGTATACATCTCACTCCGAATGGTTACTATGGCTAATTGTGGTTCCCTTGTCAGAGGAGCGGAATTTGACGCAGAGAAGCACAGTACATGAACTCTGTTTCCATCGTGTGGGATATTCTAGTAGAGCGCAGTCCCTATATTCACGCTCAGTGTTTTGCTTACGCAATCAAAATGCCCACAGTGCCGCTTACCGTAACCAGAAAATCAATTCGATCGCCGCCGCAACTGTCGCTTTTGCCGCTGACTGGCATATGGGTTCTCTGACCTCTAGGATGGCCAATTAGATGGAAACAGAGTCAGTACGCCCACCCCCAATCGACTCATTGGCCGTGAGACAGATTTCGGCATTGTTGCAAGCTCTTCGCGCTAGCTTTCTTATCTCCTCAGAAAGCATCAGTATCACAATTTCGCAGGGTCGCTCTACCGTACGACTTATTTTCAGAGGTAGAACAGCTCAATTGACTTGTAGAACTGGTTTTGAGAAGTGTTACAGGTCTTCAGTCTAAACTAATATTACAAAGCTGTTACTTAAGAGTCATAATGAGCTCTCGATTTCGAGACTCTGCAGCTCATGATCATACATTAATCATTTGTTCATAATCATAATTATACATCACCGATGTCTGAAATATTGCAATAAAATATAATATTTTCACAATACTTCTTCAGCGATACATTTCACAGTTGTACAGCTAAACTATATCGAATCCAGTTATGCATGCTAATCGAGCTGTTCTACTCTTGAAATTAACTCGTACGATGGAGAAATCCTGCAAAATTGTGATATTGAGGCTTTCTGAGAATGGAATGCTAGCGCGAAAAGCGTACTCCAATGCCAAAATCTGTCCCACGGCCAAAGAGTCGATCGGGATGGGCTGGATAACATTATTCAAAAGGACGGTCCGCGGCGGCTCTCAGGACGATCCGCGGCGCCTGCAGGACGATCCGCGGCGCTGGCAGGATGGTCCGCGGCGCATCCGCGGCTTCGGTGAAGGATCTTCCGGTCGTCGGCCGCGGACGATCCTGGAAAAGCGCCGCGGATCGTCCTTGGACTTCTCTCAGTTGTTGCGACGGCATCTGAAAAGAAAAATTAGCGTGCATGTATATATAACGGTTTGGCGAAGTTGTGAATACGAGAAAGTCAAAGTCAGCAGCTGAGAAATTGTCTTGAGACCTTGGGGGATGAGGTGGTGGAGTCGTTCAATTCAAAAATATGTGTGGCTGCTTTTGGGCGATCGTTATCGAGATGCTGGACTGGCGGTGCGCCCGGAAACCACCCCATCTAGAACACACAGCGCCGCGGATCGGCCTTTGACCATCCCACTATCAACTGTGCCGCGGATCAGCCGTAAAGCGCAGCGGACCGTCCGGAAAGCCCATCTGCCGCCGCGGACGAGCCGTGAGTTTCTCTGAGTTGGTGAAATCTATCGGAAAACTATGTTTTACGTTGACGTATGTTCCTCAGAAGGTGTAAAAGGATGAAAGCAGAAATTTTAAGGTGAAATATGAGAAGCTACAAATGTCGTGGAGAGATGAAGTTTTCCATGGGAGTGAATCTGGGAATGGGAGAAAATTCTACGAATTTCTCTCTTGCGTCGAAGAACGCTCCAGCAGGGAATCGGCTGAAGTGATTTGGTTCTACTTTGGCCTTGTCATCAATTCAATTTTATAAATTTCACTGACAAGAAAAAACTCTTACTCAGCCGAGCAATTTCTGATGAAATAGACTTCTCTAGAACCGTTTTTGGATTAGAATCCGATTATGGTCTTCGCAAAAAAAACTTGAAACCACTCACAAGGGAACCACAATTAGTCATAGTGACCATTCCAAATGAAATGTACTTTTCTAGAACCGTTTTCGGACGAGAAGTCCGAATATGCCCATGGCAGCTGCCTAGACCCACTCTGAAAAAAGTTATAGGCACTTTTTCTCCGATTTTCGTACTTTTTGTACCCTCCAAAAAGTGCATTATTTTTAAGCAAATCCGGAAACTAACCTCATAATCGTGTTCAGCGTTCAAAACTACCCCACTAAGCAAAGTTAGGTTGAAGGACCGTTTTCCAAACTTTGCGCAGACTAACAGCGTTTTGGACTAACAGCGTACGGATTTTCGGTTGGGCGTTTATTTATACCAATCAGAGGGCTCTCGAAGCCTTTTAGAAAGACATTCCAGATTTGACTAAAAATTTGCTCTGGAGGGTTATTTGGGGCGCTGATAACGAATCTGAGACTCATTTATCGATTTTCCGAAGTTTTCGACTGTATTCGTTCACATATTCCCATCGGGAGAGAATTTGATGGCAATTTGCGACTTTTGACGATTTCCGGAATGTGGCGACAGATGTGGCTCAAATCGTTCTTCTGGGGGTTATTTGGAGTGCTGAACACAAATCTGATGTCGGTTTATCGATTTTTTGGCAGCTTACGGTAGATTACGGTGGGTATACGGTAGTTTGGTCAAAGTCTCAGATTTGTCTCAAAGTTTCTATGTGGGGGTTATTTGGGGTGCTGAGTACGAATTGGATGTCCTTTTGTCGATTATCGGAATATTGAGGTAGGTTTCGTCTCCTAAACGGCATGTTACCTACCATAACCTACAGTAAACCTTAAAATTTGGGCAAGCGAACCCCAGATTCGTGTTCAGCATCCCAGATTACCCATACATACATGTTTTTAGCGAAATCCGGAGAAAAATTCAAAAACACCCTAAAAACTCCATGGGGGGTACCCTTACCTTGCCGCGAAGCTTTAAAAAACGCTCATAACTTTTTTCAGAGTGGGTCTAGGCAGCTGCGATGGGCATATTCGGACTTTTCGTCCGAAAATGGTTCTAGAAAAGAACATTTCATTTGGAATGGTCACTATGACTTATTGTGGTTCCCTTGTCAGAAAAACGTTATAGGCATTTTTCGTCACATTTCCGCATCTGTTGTACCTTTTGAATGCACAGTAGTCCTTTGAAAATTCGGAAAATGGCCCCATAATCGTGTCCAGCGCCGAAAAAAACCCCACTGACCAAATTTAGGGTGAAGCTATATTTTCCAAGCTCTGCGCTGACAGACAACGTTTTGGACCTGTACGGATTTTTGGTTGGTCGTTTATCCATACCAATGAGAAGGCTCTGAAAGCGTTTTGAAAAATTGTTTCAGATTTGAATTTAATTCCTGCGAGGTGGGTTATTTGAGGCGCTGATCACGAATCTGGTGTTAATTTCTCAATTTTCCCCTCATTTGCTTATAGCTCCCCATCGAGGAAAAATTTGATGGCAAATCGACGATTTTCGGAGTGCTGCGACAGATAAGGCTCAAATTGTTTCTCTGAGGGCTGTTTGGAGTGCTGAGCATGAATCTGAGGTCCGTTTATCGATGTTTGACAGGTTACGGTAGATTACGGGGGTGTACGGTAGTTTGGTCAAAGTCTCAGATTTGACTCAGAATTTGTATGCCGGTATAATTCGGAGTGGTAAAAACGGATTTAACGTCAATTTGTCTATTTTCGAAATTCTAAGGTGGGTTTTGCCCCTATATGGAATCGTAACGCACAGTGAACCTCAGAATTCCGAGAAACGAACTCCAGTTTGGTGTTTAGCACACTAGATTACCCCTGCACATAAAATTTCAGCCGAATCCGGATTTTTTCGAAACAACCTAAAAATTTCGTGAGGGTACCCTCACCTTGCTGCCAGGCTTTGAAAAACGCGTGTCTTTTTTCAGAGTAGTTTTGGGCAGGTGCGAAGAATGTTATCGGATTCTACGTCAGAAACGGCTCTAGAAAAGTTATTCTCGCTCGAAATGGCCAAGATGACAAAAAGTTTTTTCTTGTGAGGGATATGTTTATGCACCCATTCAAAAATAAACCTCTAGCATGGAAGGAATAGTAACTGAGAAACGATATGTGAAAGGTTGTTATTTATGTGAAACTGTAGTATCAAAAATAATCACTGCGGTTGAACTGTGTCTTTATCATGACAGAGATGAGAATGTAGGCACACTCGCTCGACGATCCTGTTAAACAACAGGAAGAGCAGAGTTACGAATAAAAGAAGGAGGTTGTCAGGATCTCACGTTTTGGATGCTCATTGGAGTGTTGCTGGCACGACCGGACACCTTTAGTAAAAGCTGGAGACAATAGGCAATCTACCGCTTGGTTTAGGAAAAGCTACGACATTGTGTGGCTAATGTTGATGTTGGTACCAAGTTTCATAAAATGATTGTTCAACAATGAAACATCAGCAAGGTGCCGATGCGGTTCAATGAGATGTTGACCATGGTAATGAAGGAACTCCTGTTTGTTGAGGTTTCGGCTGCTGCGCTAAAGCCTATTTCTCGGTCTGCGAATATTGTTTTTGCTACAGCGGCTGCCTTACAAAAAATACAAAGTTCTTGTAAATAGGCTGGTCAAGTTGGCTTCCAAACAAATTATAATTATCAATTAACCTCGCTCAGACAGGCTCTGACGGAAGTCTGTGACCTATTATTTGCCGATCGAGCCCCGAAGCTCTATACCGCTATTCCATATTTCATCAATTCCCTTTGAAGTTAGGTCTTTACACTCATGAAATGACTTCATGTTGAATACATCTTCTTGGCTCCTTCAACACCTTTTTCATGGAGAGCGCTAGTGCTTTCTTGTTCTAAGGAATTCGCTGTGGGAGCCTTCATTTCGACCAAATTTACGTTTGGTCGGGAAAACAAGGTCAGTGAATACCAGGTGGAAATAGTTTTCCAGAATTATTCATCCACGGTTCAAAGAACTGTACAGGATGTGTGAAAAATTCATTTTTTCCCCGAGATTCTGTCGCTTGTGGGAGCGGAGTGGAGGTTAGAGACGATATTTAATGAAAGAAAAAAATTGTTACTGTGCACCCCCATAGAGAACCTCATCTTTCCAAGAATTGTACTTTCCCATACGTCACCCTAACATTTCTGCTTTCATAGTTTTTGCCTTTTCTAAGGAACACACCTCAACGTAAAACATGATTTTCCGATAAACTTTTACAACAGCACTGTGGCAAAACGCCTCCGACATTGGCGGCGGTCTCCTACGGGAGAAAACCACCACCGTGGTCACTCAGAGAAACTCACGGCTCGTCCGCGGCGGCAGATGAGCTTGACGGGCGGTCCGCGGCGCTTGACGGCTGATCCGCGGCGCAATTGATAGTGGGGTGGTCAAACGGCCGATCCGCGGCGCTGTGTGTTCTAGATAGGGTGGTTTCGGGGCGCACCGGCAGTCCACCATTTCGATACCGATCGCGCAAAAGCAGCCACATACATTTTTGAATTTAACGACTCCACCACCTCATCCCCCGAAGTCTTAAGACAATTTCCCAGCCGCTGACTTCGACTTTCTCGTATTTGTAACTTCTTCAAACCGTTATATCTACATGCACGCTAAGAAAATTCTTTCTAGATGGCGTCGCAACAACTTCTAGGGCATAAAAAATTCCCGACGGTAAGTAAATTTTCATACTCTCGTTCATTTTTGAGATTCTCTTCTGATTTTGTTTTTTTTTCATTCGAATAATTTTTATGATTGTTTGGTTTCGTAATTCTCCTCATGTGTTTTTTTTTCAAGAATAGTTCCGGTTTGATACTGACTTCGATCGATTTCGGCATGAAACCAGATCTACCCTAGAAAACCAAACAATCATATAAATCACTGGAATGTAAGGAAGAAAAACAAAAAGAGAGAATTACAAAAATAAACGTGAAATAAAAAATTAAATACCACCGTGAATTTTTTCTCCCCTAGAAGTTGTTGCGGAGGCATCTGGAAGGAAAAAATTGGTGTGCATGTAGATATAACACTTTAATATATGAAGAAACACAGAAGGACGGGTTTAGTCACAGAAGACAAGAAAATTGAATAAAATGAAAAAAACACCTACAATCAGCTGGTCGGCTACGGCGCAGGAATCTCGTCCGGCTCGAGCGCGTGCGGCCGCGAAGCGTCTCAATACGCGATTGCGGAGGAGAATTTGATGCAGAGGAGTGGAATTTGACGCAGAGAAGCACAGTACATGAACTCTGTTTCCATCGAGTGGGATAGTCTAGTAGAGCGCAGTCCTTATATTTTCGCTCAGTGTGTTTTGCTTACGCAATTAAAATGCACGCAGTGCCGCTCACGGTAACCAGAAAATCAAATCGATCGCCGCCGCAACTGCCGCTTTTGCCGCTGACTGGTGTACGGGTTCTCTGACCTGCCACCACTCCCAATTAGGGCTGGGATTCACGACGACAAACCGTGGGCTATAGTTGGGTTTGCCGTGGAAATAGCACGCAATCTTTGGAGGCAAACCCAGCTATAGCCCATGGTTTGCGTTGATGAATCCCAGCCTAGATGGAAACAGAGTCAGTTCGCCCACCCCAAATCGACTCATTGGCCGTGAGACAGATTTCGGCATTGTTGCAAGCTCTTCGCGCTAGCTTTCTTATCTCCTCAGAAAGCATCAGTATCACAATTTCGCAGGGTCGCTCTACCGTACGACTTATTTTCAGAGGTAGAACAGCTCAATTGACTTGTAGAACTGGTTTCGACAAGTGTTACAAGTCTTCAGTCTAAACTAATATTACAAAGTTGTTGCTAAGGGGTTGAGCAGAGTGCCAACAGGGCGCGGCGCGGCCTGATGATGGTGAGCCGTATTGATAGATCGCGGCGATCTATCAATACTGCTCTCCATCATCAGGCCGCACCGCGCCCTGTTGGCACTCTGCTCAACCCCTCAGGAGTCATAAAATATGAGCTCTCGATTCCGAAAATTTGCAGCTCATGATCATACATTAGTCATTTGTTCATAATCATAATTATACATGACCGATGTCTAAAAGATTGCTATAAAATATAGTATTTTCACAATACTTCTTCAGCGATAAATTCCACGGTTGTACAGCTAAACGATATCGAAACCAGTTATGCATGTTAATCGAGCTGTTCTACTCTTGAAATTAACTCGTACGATCGTGAAGTCCTGCAAAATTGTGATATTGAGGCTTTCTGAGGAGTATGGAATGCTAGCGCGAAAAACGTACTCCAATGCCAAAATCTGTCCCACGGCCAATGAGTCGATTGGGGTGGGCTGGATAACATTATTCAAAAGGACGATCTGCGGCGGCTCTCTGGACGGTCCGCGGCGGCTCTCAGGACGATCCGCGGCGCCTGCAGGACGATCCGAGGCGCTGGCAGGAGGGTCCGCGGCGCATTGCCGGCGCATCCGCGGCTTCGGTGAAGGATAGTCCGGTCGTCGGCCGCGGACGATCCTGCGAAAGCGCCGCGGATCGTCCTTGGACTTCTCTGAGCAACCACAGGAGGTGTTTTGTTGTGTGGATGACCGGACTAGAGAGAAGCGGTCTCCTACAGGTCATAGTGCCGCATTGCGCGTCGCGCGCGGTACATCGGGCGTCAGCTATGCTGTGGCAGCCGCAGCCGACGCAGGCAAGCATTTTATATGACGTCTTAAACCAAAGAGCGACCAATCAGACAGACGTACACGTTGAACAATCGATGCAAACTCGCGCCGCATACGAGGCGCACAAGGATCGGGTGGACAGACAATGGCCTTGCATCAAAGTCAGCGAGAAGACCAAAATCGAGTGTGGAGATCATGAGGTCTCCGTCTTTGACGCGACGAGGGTGCAAAGAGTTATGATTTAGCTCAATCCCGAAGGCAATTTTTGGATCTGGCAGACAAGTAGCCATGAATGAGCTATTTTTACGCTTCAAGAAAAGTAGTCGCGGAAAGCCGAAGAATTTGGCTCAGATTCTTCCTTAAAGCCGTTTTTTTTTTGAAATTTCCTCCAAAATGAGATTTCGTTCAACTGCTGTGCACGGTTCGGTCTCCTGCAGGAGACAGATAGGTTTCCTACATGTGACAAACAGGAGTCCTAAAGCTGATGAGGCTAGGACTCCCAGCCGACTTCCGTAGGAGACCGCTGCCAGTGTCGGAGGCCATTTTGAAGGTCGCCGTCATTTATGGTGTGTCGTCTGCAATGGCCAAGTGAAACACCATATTTGACGTCGGATGTCAGGCGTAGATTTAGCCGCGTGTCGTTGATAAGCGACTAGAACTTAATGTGAATTATTAAATTTATATAATTTACCATACGATTTCGATGTATGCTGTTTCATTTATTTCCAGACTTCAGCCACACTAAAATCGCTATTGAAACTCTTTCGATATTTGTCTGGACAAGTTCACACTGGAAGATAGGCTGTACAACTCTATATATATTTAAATTGTCCAGAAAAACTCAACTATTCACTCATATTGCCAAGATGAAATTATATTCCCGTTATCGACTGTCGGGCAGTAATTTAGAGGTTTGTTTTTTTACACTGGAATGATATTCGGGACAAGTGCCCATTGTTGCCGTAAATTCACCTTTTAGAACCTATTCTCGTATTCTGTTAGGATTGGACACTTTCTTAAGGTATTCTTCCCGTGGTAGAATTTTAGTGTCCTGTAGTTGCAAAAATTTTTTTCAAACCTAGAAAGGAGGTAATTTTTTTATTGGGAACCTATTTTGGAATGCTTTGTAGTTGAAGCTACTATGCAAAACATTGTGTCTGCTTTTCAGCTCAAATTGAACACTGTCGAAGAAGCTGCGAATGCTCATGGTATTAAACTTGTTACATATAAGGATTTTAAACTGGTGGGTACTATATACATTGTATACATTGAGTCTCCTTATATGTGCTTGAACGTCATAGAAGTTTGAGGTCCTCCGAGAGGTCACTGGACGAAAGTCAGCGTCGTAGATGCGATACTTGAAAGAAACTGTTGTTTCAGAATCAATGCCGACATGGAAAGATTGTGAGAAGTACTCCAACCACGTTGTCAGAGTCCAGCAAGGTTGTGATAATTTGTCGAGGGGATCGAATAGAGCCCATTACGGCCCTAGCCTCGACTGTTTCACTCGCGCCACGTCCATTTTTATTGTGTGTGTGCTGAATGTTAGTGCAAGATTGGTGTCAGACTCCATTGTTTACATGTGGCAGTAAATTTTGAGATTCGGGTCAATCGGCCTTTCTGATAGTATTACGCAGCCGGATTTTTTTTTGTAATTTTGCTCTGCTGTTCTCAATCCATATGTTTGTCCAATGTTATTGCTGTGTCAGAAGCCCAGTTTTAAATTTTATTGCGGTGACTTCTACTCTACCTCCTCTGAGAGTTTTGACCGCGAAATAGCCGGGAAATAGCCCACCAGGCTCCGCAGCGGCTCCTGGTGGGCTATTTCCCGGCTATTCCACGGCTATTTCTCGGCTTCTCATGGAACGGACCAGAAGTAGCCGAGAAATAGCCGAGATATACCCGAGAAATATTCAGAAGTAAACAAAATTAACCAAGACGCAACCGTCACCGGCTCGCCGAGCCACCACCTGGGGCCGCCAGCGGTTGGGCGGGGCCTCCAGAGGTTGGACGAGGTCCACGTACCTCAAACTTGAGTAAATAAACCGAAGGAGGTGCTGACATCTGAATTATGCCTCTGGAATGCTCCGTATATCTGCCTGGAGAGCATTATTTCTCGGCTATTTCGCGGCGAGCATTATTTGGCGGCTATTTAGCGGCGAGCATTATTTAGCGGCTATTTCTCGGCTATTTCGCGGCTATTTCGCGGTGAACATTATTTGGCGGTTATTTAGCGGCTATTACGCGGCAAGCAGGCATTTCGCGGCTGTTTCGCGGCTATTTCTCGGCCAAAACTCTCAGAGACGGCCTTCATAAGTCTTCTCTATTGTGTTGTTCAACGCTGAGCGAACTAGGCGTTGCCGAACCTTCAATGCATTTCGTTTTTGTCGTAACCCAGTCTATTTGGATTTGTACAGAAGTAAAAGAATAAATACGATTGGACATGTGAAGATCTATTCAGATTGTACAGATTTGCTATTAGTTTTAGACAGCTTTTGGCTCACCTTTAGACAGACTTGTGGCCGCTTCTGCGTGGCTTTGGGTTGGACTTTGGTCAAATTTTCGATCGTTTTGAGGTAGGTTTTTCAATTCAATTCAATTCAATAGCTTTATCTGGCGACAAAGAATCATACGAAATGTATGTGAGATAGGTTTAAACAAGACAGCCTGGACATGCAGGCAAACAAAATTGTAGGCAAAGAAAACACTCGTACGAATAAGAGCACCCTGAATTTAAAGCTTGAGCAGAAAGCACGGCCATCGACCCCATGCAATGGCCTGAGGCTGAAATGGGAGTCTGCTTTTGAAAATCGGAAAATGCGCGGCCTCAAAGATCCCTGAAGATAGTTAGTTCCAAATTGGGATGACTTTGAATGCAAAGGAATTTGCAGGAATTTTGAGCCGCTTCTGCGTAGATTTCGATCCAGTGTACGACAGATTGACGCCAGATTTTGGACAGGTCTCAGCTCGGTTTTGGACAGATTTCAGTCCGCATTGTGACAGATTTGCGACCAGTAATGGGTAGGAAATCGTTTGCCTAAGGACAGTTTTTGAGCCGCTTATGGACAAATTATGGACCGCTACGGGGCTGCGGGCCGACGGATTTCAGCGGAGGACGCCGATCCGCGCACCTTTTGACATCGATGCGCTGATCGGAGGCGCGGCTCGGCGGCCAACGGTGCGGCGGCCGTGCACCCCGAGTGCCTGAGTACCTATGGAATTCTGAAACTCCTTTCCTACTATACATTGGATCCGACTCATTCATTTTCGGATAACCATCCGAATGAACCGAAATCTTCATGATTCAAAATCCGATTCACGGAAAAAACGTCGAAATCCGAATGATACAAAATCCGAATCACCGAAAAAACGCTAAAATCCGAGTGATCCTAAATTCGATTCACCGAGAAAACGTCAAAATCCGTTTGATTCGAAATCTGAATCACCGAAATGTGCCATGAGTCGGATAATGATTCGGATACTGAATATCCGGAAAATGTCATGATTCGGATCGGATAACGAGTCGGATATTGGTAGATTCGGCATATCCTGTTACTCAAACAAGCTTAACTGATGTCACGACTCGACATTCCATTCTACAGTAGCCATACAGGTGCGTAGTTACACTGCAGACATCCAATTGGTGCGCATCGTGAAATTCACGCCTCTTTTAGTTGCGCATCGTCAGCGCAGATTTTGCGCATAATTGGCATTAATCCTTTTCGTTTGGGTTGTCGGTGCGAGTTTAGGGCCTTTCAGAGTAGGGTCGCTGCGAAATTCTTGGCTTCGCTCTCCAGAGCGAGAGAAATCGGGCGTGACCATGACTTGACGCCGAATCATATTTCTGGCTCTGCGTCTCTTACCCCTTCGCCGCCGTTTGTTCGATTGAAAAAACAGTGAAATGAGGGAATATACATATTTTATAGAGAGTTGATGGACAGGTACTAACAAAGGAACATCAACAAACAGATAGAAACTACGGCGGGACAGCAGCGACGGCGACGAAAATGGTCGAAATCATTTTCATCGCGCGACGTTGCTGCCGTCGTTGCCAGCTCGCGCACTCTGAAAGCGCGGCGGTCGCGCCCGGCGCACGGCACAGTTTGCGCTGCGTAGCAACCCCCCCCATGACTCACACCGTGTCCGCGACAGCGAGTTTTGCTGCGACGCCACTCTGAAAGGCTCTTAGGGGTATGATATACTTTGCCGCTGTCATGACCGACAGGCATGCAATCTAGCACAAGTCGCTGCGGGACCTGCATTGTAAAAACGGTATCGGTCGTCGTAGGCACAGTTATCGCGCGTCTGTCACAGCGACGCGACGCGGAGGACTTACATACTGCGAATGGGCCGAAGCCTGTCGCTGCCACTGTCGCTGTCGTGGGCCGAAGCTTGCAGCACACTGCGACAGCGACAGGTTCAGGGCCTAGTGCATACTTTCCGCGACGCGCGACCGCGACAGTGCATATTAGCAATATCGATTTTCTGTCGACTTAGATGACAAGCATTATATCGCGTCGCTCGTCGCAGCAAGTATGCACTAGGCCTAAAGGGTGGGAGCTCCGCGACAGGCGGACGGTGTCGCTGTGCAGTGCGACGCGACAGTGTGTTACAAAAGTATACCATAACCCTTATAGCGCATTAAGGGTATGATTGGCTCCCAAAAACCATGTGTATTGATCGAACGGCAACCCTGTTTTTGGTGGATTAGACAGGAACTCACGGGTATTTACGAAATCGATAGGAAGGACTGATACTCATGGTACTCATCTATACCAATGCATTACCATTGCACTCACTTTGAAGAGATTGTTAAAAGTGATCACATCTATTTCTGAAAGTTGGGCTCCGCAGAAAAGGTCAAGGTTTTGGCATTGCTCTAAAATGTAGTGAAATAGTTGAATCAATTTGGCTGTTGTTGGTATATGAAGATAACATAATCATTAAATGTAGTGAAATTGTTGCAAACGGATTTGGCAGGAGCTCTATGAATTATCACAGTCAAATCACGCGTCAGAAGGTCCTCTGGCGAGCGAAAGAAGACAAAAAGAAAAAATAATAATCCTCAGTCAACAATGCTGAACGGAACGTGGCCTTATGGGCTAGAAATAAAGTTTCCGAATGCTATTCTGCCTTTTCAGTGTAGTTCCCACTAAGGTACCAGACCTTCCCTCACCGATTAAATAAAAATCACGAAAACGAAATCTAACGCAATTTATTAGCTACTGACGCTATGTCTTCGTGTCCTCAACGCTTTCATGGTTCGCATTGTATGGAAACGTTTTTGTTGCTAGACTTCTGCTTGTTCTCATTCGATTCAATATGCACTCCAAGAAAAACCCCTTTTGACGCGTGATTTGACTGTGATAATTCATAGAGCTCCTGCCAAATCCGTTTGCAACAATTTCACTACATTTAATGATTATGTTATCTTCATATACAAACAACAGCCAAATCGATTCAACTATTTCACTACATTTTAGAGCAATGCCAAATCCTTGACCTTTTCTGCGGAGCCCAACTTTCAGAAATTTCACAACTTTTTCCAAGGATTTCCCTTCTACAACATCGTCAATCTCTAAAAGTCAAGTTGTTTTTTTTCGAAAACATAGTGGTAGAAATGATGAAACAACCGCTCCGCTGCTAAGACTGCAAGATAATTGTTTCAACGCGGCTTCCTACAAATAGATGCAAGGCATATACTTTTTGAATTTAAAAGTCGAAAAATGAAGAAATGAGTTTCAAAATGACCCAATTGTACAGGTTCTAGGCACTATTCTAGACGGGGGGGGGCACGCACCATTCAAGACAGAAATGAAATGAACGGCCATTTGGTGAGGCTACCAGTCGAAGTATTTCCGTAGAGCTCTAATAAAACAATGATTTATAGCGCAGTATCAGGCCTCTTTTATCAGAGTTTTTCATCATTTCTATGAGTAAATCTTGGGTGGCCCCACCACGTCTAGAATAGACCCAGGGTCAGCCGCTCTAGCCAAACTTCACCGGTTCATGCTGATGTGGCTCGTCTACGCCGGCCCATATGTCTGTTTCGGAACAAGAACGATAGTTAAAGGCAGTGTTCACGATGAATATCGAACTCGAATTCGACCCAAAAATGGGATTGTTTGGTCGTGAGGTAACTAATAGTGAAGAAACAGCGACGAAAAACGTCCAGAATAAGTCAAAATAACGGTTTCTTAATTCAGGGCGTGGACGAGAATCATGGGCCCTGCTGATTTCGTCGAGCGCGCGCTAATCGCGAAATCTGCGCGAATCGGTAATGCTAACTGCGGCAGAGTTGCTTGGCAATTCGCCGTCGAAACGCGTGCGGCGCCACAAGCTCGTCCGATTGGGGGCGGACCGGGATAGGTAGGCGCATCGGGAGAGCTTTCAAAGCCGTTTGTATTTATTTCTGGCCAGTTTACGTTGCTTTCTTCGACCCTATCCTCTACAGCACCTGCCAACTTAGAGTTTCACACCGAGACCTCGAGAACGAGATTTGTCGTGAACACTGCCTTTAAGTGCGCCAGAAGAGGGCTACCGTAATCTTAGGAATAATGTTATTCGGCTCCTACCATTGGGCTCTCATTTTCTATTCCTTCTTCCCTTTTACTTTCCTCTCACCTCTACGTCAAGCCCTTCGATGGACTTTATTTGAAGTCGTACCGCCTTTCGAGCCCTTCCCCCTTCCTGAGCAAACATATATTTTCGTCTTTTCCTTCCATATCCTTCTGCTCCCTCTTTCTGTTTTTTTTCTCTCGATCCATTCAGAATGGACCATTCTCCTTAGTACGCTTGCTCGTCACTCCTCCGTGGCATTCGGGTGATTCATAGATGACGAAACGCAGCTGGCGAAATCGATTTGTGATATCTTGTCAACTTGACCAGTTACTTATCAAAGTTCAATCCATTGAAATATAGGTTCAATTGGGCTCTTGTGTTCAAGCAGTCTGAAGAGGTTCGCGTAAAGCCTTATAGAATAGAAATAAGTGGCATGCAGTGGTGCGAAAATGCCATCAGACGAGGTGCCCGGCATTCAGCAGAGCGGGGTCGATTCGGGCATTGAACGCTAACACGAGTGACCTGACGTATCATCCACCTCTGAAGAATAGTCCCTGTAAGCACGGCTACTGGCTTCTGGTCCGTTGTTTTTGTAGTGTGTCTTGTGTTTGATGTCGTTTCTGTTTCTTAGCTTATCAGTTTCTTGCCTTCTGCTTTCAGTTCATTAACCAATGATTGCAACGAAAAACACTGCAGAGGAAATTGTGACGGTTTACGGGCAGTGATTGACTCGCTGATAACGCTGGGTCAGGCTGTAGAGGTGCTTCTCGAATGGGCCAAGACATTTAGTAGGAATCATGCAGCTTTTAAGGTGTTTGGGATGCTTACGCTCTGGGTAACATTCAACATCAAGGAGTACCTGATCGGTTTGAAAAGCTACTTTGACAACAAGATGATCACGGTCTCAGCCGCCCTGTCTTCAGTATCAGTTTCACAACGGACCCCAAAAAGCGCAGTGCCCATCCTGATGTCAACTGGGTAGAGAGCGACTTCCTGCTGCTCGTTTCGTCAAGCTGCTTGGCCTTATACTTGAGCCATCGCTGAGGTTTCATGAGAAAACCGAGCAGAAGCAGGCAGTTGCCAAGACCAGGTTCAATGTCCTAAGATCGCTTGGAGGTACATGCAGCAAGAAAACTATTCTGACCACATATAAGGCTATATTGCAGCCCGCCCTGGAGTACGCGGCACCGGTTCGGCAACACTTGGTGTCGGACACATCCTGGACCAAAATGCAATGTGTTCAAAACGCTGCTTTTTGGATCGCCACTGGGTGTGCTAGGAGTTCGCTCACTAAACACCTACATGCCGAGACCCGGGTACTACCGGTAAAGGAGCATTGCCAGCTCCAGGCCCAGCATGTGCATATAAACATAATTAAACAGCCCAACCTACCCCCTTGGAGAGTACTTGGGCCCGTCAGGGAGAGGGAGACGTCAGAAAGCCTTCCGCCGATGCTCCAAATAAACTCAACCTGCAAAGCTGACTCGATTCACAACAAGAACGCCTCCGTCTATTGCGCGAGGAGCACACCTAGTTCGTACAAGGCTATCTGGAAAGAGCGGCTATTGATCCCATTTTGGGAGCGGTGCCGCCTCGTGTCTGCGAATCAGAGCCTCAACTCGCTTGGCGAGCCAGGTGCATACTCGCCTCGCAGCTCTGCGGACACTCAACGTTCCTGAACTTCTACGTGAACGGGATCGACAGTAGCATACCCGACTCTTGCGCGGACTGTGTTACCTCCGGCCTTAGTACCAGGCATTTGTTCGATTGTCCCATGAGACCCAAATCACTAACTACAATGAACCTTTGGACGAATCTGACGCTGGTCGCCCGGTTTCTGCGCCTATTACAATACTCTATTCGTGGCTGCAAAGAAGAAGGTGTTTAGAACAAATATTTCGTATTTGGCTCGAAACCCTTTTTCTCCGGATTTTTCCGCGCTCTGAACACGAAACAACATTCGAGAATTTTCCAATAAATTCGACAGGTTCCGTTCAAAGGCTCCCACGGGGGCAAAATGCGACTTTTGATGATTTCCGGAACGTTTGACAGATTTTCCTTAAAACGTCCCTGTAGAGGGTATTTGGAGTGCCCAGCCGGAATCTGTTCGTTTATAGATATTCAATAGATTACGCTAGATTAGGGTGGATTTTTCAAGTATTGCAGTTTCGATCATCGCTTCGGAACAGTAGTCTTATGTTCTCGACATTACATGATGTTTTTACTTATAAAAGTGCTCTGGCGAATTCGGCGCAGTAGCTTTTGACCTCTGAGATCGTTTACTCAGTTCATGTTTCTGTCCCACATTTGCTCAGTCAGATCTGAGGAGGCGACTACACAGGAAGCTAAAAGCGATTCCAATACGCTTACCGAGATGCGAGTGATATTCTGTCTTCCGTCTTGGTTCTTCCTCGCTCTACATCCGATGCAATGCTAACGGGGTGAATGTGCGTACTTAAGCATGAAACAAAGCATGTTCGGTGTTTTTGAGTGAACGGTCGCCATACTTCCAGAGTGATTCCCTATGAGCGCCTGACTAGCTGGAACACCACTAGTTATTTCTAAAAAGTGTTATCGTGGTTGACTCACTTCTCTGTTCATGAACGCTTATAGAAACTTTATGTTTGAAAAAGAAAATCCATTCCGCTCGAAATCTACTAACTAATTCATATACCAACAAAGGATGTGACTTTTGGTTTCGATCTTGCTTAATCCGCTTGCAACTTTGATTTTTTTAAGCAAATTGAGCTTTAGACACCTTTGTAAATTATGTAAAGAGCAGGACTGTTGCATAGAAAGGACTATTTATAATAAACAGCCGGCCTAGTTTCACGAGTGGAATTGCAATCTTCATATATGACAAAGCATCTACCCTCTTTAAAACGTAGTACTGTGCTTCTCTGGGCCAAATTCCGGTCCGCATTTGCGCCTCGACACGCTTTGCGGCCGCGCGCATTCGAGTCGGAAAAGTTTCCAGCGGCGCAGCCGCCGACCTGTTGACTCTAGGAGGGTTTTAGAAACTGGAAAGTAAACAAAGTTGCAGAAAACTATAAAAAGCCATATCGCGTCGGCTTTGACGCTGGAAACTCCACTGACTCGAGCGCGTGCAGCCGCAAAGCGTGTCGAGACGCGATTGCAGACCGGAATTTGGCCCAGATAAGCACAATAATTCACATCATTCGAGGCGCGAGCGGCGCGCGCGTCGCCTCGGCCTCCGTCTGCCCTACGCTCTCTCGCTGTCTCTAACCTCCGCTCCGCACCAGCACGCGTAGGAACCAAGTGAATTCTAGCCTGTATGTTACAAAAACCTCATAAATACAGCAGCACACTCCTTTGGCACAACAGCGCTATCCTCACTCGAAATTCTAAATATATTATTTTCGACGGGTGGAAGTCATCAATGCTGTTAAGAGTAGAAGATTAGTTCTTTCGATGTTTCACCCTCTGTAAAATTCCTCATTGCAAAAATGGAATTTGATGTTACGCAGTTTTCCAGGTATGCTCAAACGAGATGAACTATCCAAGTTAAAGCAATGAGTCTTTCACCGTCTGTGAAACTTTCCAATACCTCTTCAAGTGTATTTCGGTGCTCTCACTGGAGGAGAAAATGGATACATTAGACGGGTTTCTCACATCGTAAATATAGGACCTAGGAGCTAGTGTTCGTGTTTCACTATGTAAATACAAATTGTGAAGATGAATTATTTCTAGAATTCGGTGCGGATTTTCCAAGTTGAGGTCATGTACCGTTATTGTGTTTTCTAGATACGATAAGTAAGGTGAGAGCTCCCACTGCATCCACACTTTTGTTAGCGTTTGATATCGAGCTACGGATCCGTCCGGTTTTGCTAGTCATGTCCCTTATTATATGTACCAACCTTTCGCCACCCAGGGATGATGGATGGGATTGATGAGACAGGGAATATTTTTTATAAAGTTGTTTTGACCAAGTAGCGGGATATTGCTAGGGATATTCGAAATCGCGAGCTCTCTAGGAATGCTCCACACCTTACAAGGGAACCACAATAAGTCATAGTGACCATTCCAAATGAAATGTACTTTTCTAGAACCATTTTCGGACGAAAAGTCCGAATATGCCCATCGCAGCTGCCTAGACCCACTCTGAAAAAAGTTATGAGCGTTTATCAAAGCTTCGCGGCAAGGTAAGGGTATACCCCCCATGGAATTTTTAGGGTGTTTTTAAATTTTTTCTCCTGATTTCGCTAAAAACATGTATGTAGGGGTAATCTGGGATGCTGAACACGAATCTGTGGTTTGCTTGCCCAAATTTTAAGGTTTACTGTAGGTTACGGTAGGTAATATGCCATTTAGGAGACAAAACCTACCTCAATATTCCGATAATCGACAAATGGACATCAAATTCGTATTCAGCACCCCAAATAACCCCCACACAGAAACTTTGAGACAAATCTGAGACTTTGACAAAACTACCGTATACCCACCGTAATCTACCGTAAGCTGCCAAAAATCGATAAACCGACATCAGAATCGTGTTCAGCACTCCAAATAACCCCCAGAAAAACGATTTGAGCCACATCTGTCGTCGCATTCCGGAAATCGTCAAAAGTCGCAATTTGACATCAAATTCTCCCCTGATGGGAATATGTGAACGAATACAGTCGAAAACTTCGGAAAATCGATAAATGAGTCTCAGATTCGTTATCAGCGCCCCAAATAACCCTCCAGAGCAAATTTTTAGTCAAATCTGGAATGTCTTTCTAAAAGGCTTCGAGAGCCCTCTGATTGGTATAAATAAACGCCCAACCGAAAATCCGTACGCTGTTAGTCCAAAACGCTGTTAGTCTGCGCAAAGTTTGGAAAATATTCCTTCAACCTAACTTTGCTTAGTGGGGTAGTTTTGGACGCTGAACACGATTATGAGGTCAGTTTCCGGATTTTCGTAAAAATAATGCACTTTTTGGAGGGTACAATAAGTACGAAAATCGGAGAAAAAATGTCTATAACTTTTTTCAGAGTGGGTCTAGGCAGCTACGATGGGCATATTCGGACTTCTCGTCCGAAAGTGGTTCTAGAAAAGTACATTTCATTTGGAATGGTCACTATGACTAATTGTGGTTCCCTTGTTAGGCTCATCGAATGGCCTGATATAGGAATGGGGTACAGTTCTCTACGAGGTAAGGCTTACATTATGCATTGCGAACTGGGAAAGGCAGTCAATTGGTGAGAGGGAAGAGAGTAGCACATCCCCCTCTCTCTCTCCAAAAAAATTCGCAGTGTACTACGCGAACCTCTCTTCTGACATTAGTGAGAGAGGAGAGTCTGTAGCAAGGAGAATTGAGGAATGGGGTCCGAATGGTGGGGGGGGGGCGGACCGGTAAGGGAGGAGTGGACTATGTACAAAGCCTATTGGTTGTTGTGCTGAAGAGGGAGAGGGGTAGAATGGAAGGTAAAAAGTGGGAGATTCGGTGCGAGAGTTGGACAGAGGAGTGCGGTAGATGGAGGGATTATTAGATTAGATACAGGTTGGAGGACGTCAAATGCGAGAACGAAAAAGGCGCGAGGAGGTGGAGGGGTCCGGTCGGAACCTAACTTTCCGCGACAGGCGACGCAACGCAATGATTATTTTACATATCGTTTCCGGATCGAGATGGGTGATGAACTTCGCGTCGCGTCACCTCTCGCGGGAAGTATGATTCCGATTTTGAAGTCTCTGCATAGTCGCGCAGAAAATGTCGCTAGACCATGGTGAAGGATAGAGGGCTGCTGCGCAGCTTCCTGCCTGCCCTTTATTCCCCATCATAGCAAACCAATATTGGCGCCAAATTATGCATAGGCATGTAGGTGTCGTTTATACCACTGCGGCAAACTGCAATCCTATGATATCGATTGTGCAGCACAGCCTGATCAATATCACAGAAATGCACCGCGCCGCGCCTAGCGGTACGGTACAGTGCATTTGTGTGATACCGATAACGCGGCGCCGCACGATCGATATCATAGGATTTCGGTTCGTCGCATCGCTCGGCGGTAGAAGTATAAAGGACGCCTTATGCGAATATGATGGAGACAAAGTGTATCAGGAAGGAGTTCATGGAAGAGAAAGAGAGACTAGCTCAGGAACTCGTGGTTGTCAGCTGGAGCCCACAACTCCTTGCTGTTGTGACGTGGAAGGCGAAATAGTCTGCCGTTGTTACCTCGAAGCCATTTTTCGTCACGTTTTGCACTTTCCGATGTGACCCAAGTGTGACGCGCCATATTTCGCAAGATTTTACCCGTATTGATGTTGTGAGACGGCGACGAGCCAATCGTAGGCGTGACAGACGGCGAGAGTCAGGCAGAGTCAGGCAGATCGTGAGAGAGCGCAAACAGTCAGACCTCGATCCCGCACTTCGTCATCGTCCAGATCGTCATTTCGATTTTTTCTCAACAGATTCGATTCCGAATCTGTTGTTTCTAGAATCTGTTTTGTTTCTAATTGTATTTGTCCGCTGATTCGTGTTGAGAACATCCAATTACCCACGAGGAACGACTTTGGAACACATCTATCGAAGAAATCCGCAAATCTCAAAATCCAGCGTTCTCCATATTTTTGCGTTCAGGGTTATTCGAAGTTGAAAAAAGCACTTGCTCATCGCCCATCTCGTCATTTCGGTTTTCCTACAACAGATTCGCTTCTGAATCTGTTGTTTCCTATTCTATTTGTCCGCTGATTCGTGTTGAGAACATCCAATTACCCACAAAGAATGATTTTGGAACACATCTATCGAAGGAATCCGCAAATCTCAAAATCCAGCTATTCTTCATTCTTTTGCATTCAGGGTTATTCGAAGTTAAAAAAAATTGTCTTTGGAAATTGTCGAGGCCGGAAATTTCTCGATTCTTAAGCACAGCCTATTATAGTGAGGATTCCGAATATTCGAGCTCAAATAAGTATTCGAATCGTTCGAACGAATTTTCATTAGAATATTCGAAAAGTGTAAATAGTCGAACATCATTCGAATTTAACTATTTGCAAAAGGTGAATATTCGAACATTATTCGAATTTGACTATTCGCGAAAAGTGAATATTCGAACATTATTCGAATTCAACAATTCGCAGATGTGAATATTTGAACGCTAATCGAATTCGAATACTCGAGCTGGTTCAACGAAAATTATTAAAATTAGCTCTGATATATGAAGGAATCGACATACTTTCCAAGACTTGATTCATTTTCATCACTACTCCACTGTTCCACTTTCCCAAAGAGCTTAACATCTTTGCCCACCTACGTCTGAAGAGGCTACTAGGGCGATTCTAACAGGGGAGCCACCGATGTTTTAGATTTGGTCGTGCTCTCTCGGCAGTCGGGCCCTCTTTCCATTGCATATGGCCACGCCCAATTCTCCGCGCTGCAACAATTTTGGAAGAGGAGAAAACCCCGGACTGATGTTATAATGGCGCGGCGGCACGGAAAAATGGGCGTACCGTAGTGGGATGACAATCGGCACCCGCCCCCCTTTTCTGGTGATAGCACCGATTTGGCTGAAACTTCGTCAAGAGGCTTTTAAGCTGTGTTTTAAGAATACCTTATTCTTTTCGCGATTTTCGAAGGATTAATGAGGAATAAGGGTAGGTTCTTTCCCATTCGCCTACTAGAACCCACTTTAATCTTTCGGAAAGTGGACAGCGGGTTTGTAATATCCATACCAGAGAACCTCTTGGCAAAACTTCCTTTTTTTTTGTTCACAGTGTGTTTGTGCTCTGAATATTTCGATACATCATGTCTTTCTTGGCGCCAATATTCTTTATGGTGGTTTCAGCATGGCTGCGTCATTTGGTGAATCTTCGGTATCTTATTCGGCAACTCCCCGAACTTCTAAAGGTAAGTAGATTTATATTTCATAGTTGTTTTCGGGTTTCTTCTCTGAGAAAACGTATAGTCTGTCCGAATGGAACCGTCCGCCCACGCGGTCGGCGTGCGCGTAGCTGTCGCGAAGGCATTTTTCGGACGAACCTTTCCGTGGCTGCAGACAGCTAACTACAGTATTATTCACTATTCGTCTGATATGCATTCCTGCTCATCGATTCATAAGTCTAAATCAATGCCTCTAGACGGCCGCTTGTCACGCTCGCAGACCGCGTTGGCGGACAGTCTCACTCGGACTAATTTTATGTATGTATGAATTATTTCGCCGCGGTCCGCAAGTGATTTCGCCGCGGTCCGCACGGCGCCTTGAATCTGTCGAGTCGGCGCCTTGAACCTGCCGATTCGGTGCTTCGAACCTGCCGATTCGGCGCCTTGAATCTGTCGAGTCGGCGCCTTGAACCTGCCGATTCGGTGCTTCGAACCTGCCGATTCGGCGCCTTGAATCTGTCGAGTCGGCGCCTTGAACCTGCCGATTCGGTGGTTCGAACCTGCAGATTCGGTGCTTCGAACCTGCCGATTCGGTGCTTCGAACCTGCCGATTCGGCGCCTTGAACCTGTCGACTCGGTGCTTCGAACCTGCCGATTCGGTGCTTCGAACCTGGCGATTCGGCGCCTTGAATCTGTCGAGTCGGCGCCTTGAACCTGCCGATTCGGTGCTTCGAACCTGCCGATTCTGTGCTTCGAACCTGCCGATGTTATTTTTCTCATTCGGGATAGCGACTACCATTGCGCAAAACATGATCCACACAGAAAGATCTTTAGGAATCGTGCTCATGCTCCCAAGCGTTTCATTCCCGTGAGAACTGCCATATACGGTCGCTTAGGAACTTAATTTTTGCGATAGACACCGAAAAATGCAATTTTTTCACAAAGAAACCTTACGACCCCCCCCCCGAATCGGCAGGTTCGAAGCACCGAGTCGGGAGGTTTGAAGCACCTAGTCGACAGATTCGAAGCACCGAATCGGGAGGTTTTAAGCACCGAATCGGCAGGTTCAAGGCGCCGACTGGACAGATTCAAGGCGCCGAATCGGCAGGTTCGAAGCACCGAATCGGCAGGTTCAAGGCGCCGACTCGACAGGTTCGAAGCACCGAATCGGCAGGTTTGAAGCACCGAATCGGGAGGTTCGAAGCACCGAATCGGGAGGTTCGAAGCACCGAATCGGCAGGTTCGAAGCACCGAGTCGGGAGGTTCGAACCTGCCGAGTCGGCAGGTTCGCGGTGAGTTTTCTCAGACTCGCGGTATGCTTTTATTTGTAGACCGTCGCTCAAATCAGGTTGGCGCAAAGAGGTGGCTTAGCCCCTCTCAGTTCGATGATGATGGTGAGTGGATCTACAATTGAAAAAACACGGCGTTACTAATATATATTGTTTTAGAAGCTCTAGATTCCACGCAGGGTGCCCTTTCCCCTATACCTATTAGGAAACAGTTTACCTCTTTGCCCGAGCTAAAGAGACCTCATCAGAACGCGTCCCATTCCAAAGCACCACGCTCCAAGAAAACGGTTGCGAAGCATCTCGTGTCCAGAAAACCGCAAGGATTTAATCGTGGGTTGAGGGAGCATTTTCAGCATTGAAGCAGTCGCTATTACTGGTACGGTTCTGTTTTAGGAGTTGCTGATGTCTCTCTGCACGTTCAAAAACTTGGTGAATCTCAACGTACGCCGTATTTCAACATGGGCAGCAGCAGACCCGATTATCATGAGGAAAGACGACCGCTTAAAGAAGGTACGATTCAAAAATAATGTTTGCGACCAGGGCTGTGCGGAGTTGTTCGGTTTTTGAATATCAGGTGTATTTTGAGCTGTTCCGCTCCGCGTCCGTTTCCGACTTTTTGAGCCCTGAAACGTAAGAAACACTGCTGCACGGGTAATGTTGGTGGGTCTAGGCCAGCGTGTTCGGAGGACGGCAGGAGACGGTGTGGAAAAAGCTGATTTTTCCCAGGCCGTTGCGTCAATATCCAGAGGAGCTGCGACCCCCCGTTGACCAAATTGTTCAGGAGTTTTGAAAATTTTAACGATCCCCCTCTCGAGATCAAAAATTGCTTTAGCTTTTTTTAGTGACAAATCGAGAAAAATTTCAAACTAGTGGGTGTGAAGGACAAATTTTAATTTTTCTCAGGATTTGAATTTTTTTTAGAATTCTCTTTTTTCTTCAAAAATTTTACAGGGCCCCCAATTTTTTTTAATTTTCAAATATTTTCACTACCCCCGTTGCGCCGAGTCGCAACTCTGCTCAACCATGGCTTGAAGGCATCATGAAAAGCTGAAAATCATTCTGGATCACCGACTTTAATCTAATGTCTGAGCCTGGCTGAGATCCACAAATAGTTCGGGGTTCTGGAATTTTGCCCCTCAAGAATGAGAATGTTGGACAAAAACGGCGTGGCTGGAATCTGACCGCTTTTTGGTGTTTTTAAAAGTTTTTTTTTCAGAGAATCAATGATTTTTGTGGGTCTCTCCGCTGAAGTCCTCTTATTCGTTTGTGAACCTATACAAAAGGGGATACGGACTTAGTGCACCCAAAAGGGCTTTCCGCCGTTACCCGCGGTCAGGCGGCCAGCTGTCACTACAGTATCCCAGCACCGCCCTCCGCTGACTGCGGCCGCGCCTCCAGATTGCCTCGCCGCGCCCGCGGTGAGAGTTGCGGCAGCCGCGACCGAGCGTCATGGGCCTCCAATATATGGCTTCCTTGATATTAAAGAAGCTGAATTTGGGAGTGGAGCTTCACTGGCCTCAGGCTTCGGATCTTAGAAGCTTAAATGAACATCAAATTTTCGAAATGTTACTTTCAGATTTGAAAATTTTCAAGTTTCGCCAATGGCGCAACTCGAAAGTTGCTCTGCTCCGAATCGAGTTTGCTTAATTAGAAAAAAAATTATGCCTTGCTATATAGGGCACCAGACCTTCCGTAAACCGTGGAAATCTCGGAAGTGAAATTTATCGTGAACACTGCCTTCAAGTTCGCAGATTTTTATAGTAGTGAGGATCGTTTGCTACTGGAAAGCTGTGTGCCCCGATGGAGAACCTCCAATAACCACTACAAGTTCGATTCGGCAACTGATTTCTTACCGGTCCGGCGTTTTTGGCCATTGCTCTTTCGTTTCCATTTCCGAAAATTTTGGAAAAGGTTACCGCACAGTCCTTTTTGGGACCAATTTTTTCAAATGTATTGCTGGTTTTTCAGTGGGACTGGGAGTTTAGTGCATGTATTTTCCCAATTACACTTGTTGAAAACACCAGAACATGCGATTTGTCTGTTGCTGATCGGGGAGCTCTCCCAGAAGTGTTGACTACTTTTCTGATGAGGAGACAACAACAGCAGAGGACGATCATTCAGCTATGGGAGGTTCTCTCACATTCATATGTTCAATTCCAAGATTGTAGTTCATTATTAGACATGCTACCGAGTCTTCTATGAATTCTGATAGTAATCAAATGATTTAGATGTGTGTGTGTGTGTGTGTGTGTGTGTGTGTGCGTGTGTGTGCGTGTGTGTGTGTGTGTGTGTGTGTGTGTGTGTGTGTGTGTGTGTGTGTGTGTGTGTGTGTGTGTGTGTGTGTGTGTGTGTGTGTGTGTGTGTGTGTGTGTGTGTGTGTGTGTGTGTGTGTGTGTGTGAATCAAAATTGGGTCGGTTTTTTTTTCAAAAACAAAGCAATTCGGTCTGTTGTAATGTGATGAGGTATACTGATAACTAGATATCATAAGTTTCCTATATATCGTCAATCTCTAGTTTGGGAGAGGCATCGACACTGCTATGATAGCTTATCATGAAAGTCGAGCGGATGTTTTTGAAGAAACAATTTTAGAAAAGGAGAAAAATCCACTCCGCTTCTAAGAAAGCCAGATGACAGCTTTATCGCGACTCCTAGAGATGCGTCACAAACCATAAAAAGCTATATGAGGGGTTTACGAGTGGCTGCATGTGCGGTGTAAGGCTCGCTGCAAGTTCACCTGGGAAACTGCGTTTGATCCAACTCGGGGTGCGCCAAGCGTCGGCGAAAATGTTGGGCCCAACTAGAAGTGCTCCCAGCGCAGAGAAAAAATGCGGTATTTCACAGGGTATGCACCAAGCGCTGAAAATGAGTGCGGGATCCAACTGAGAGTGCGCCGAGCGCCTGTGATAGTGTGTGGGACCCAATCAGGAGTGCGTCAAACGCCGCTAAATAAGTGCGCGATCCCACTGTGAGTGCGACAACCGCCAAAAAATTAGTGCGAGATTCTACTGGGAGTGCACCGAGCAATTGGGAAAGTGTGCAGGACTCAACTGGGTTCCTACACACTTTCGCCCAACAATTCTTCCAATTGCAGAAGCGTCGATGTTTGCCTGAGAGGGCGAGAGAGGCGCGGTGCGATGAAGATGAAGAAGCGGAAGCCGTATATAAAGAAGAACCGGAGGATTAATACTTTTTTTATTTTATGATCTACAATTCGTTCAAAAATCTTTTTATGTTCTTATGATTTCTAGAAGATGGATTTTCGGTGTATGATCTATATAGAAGATGAAGAATTTTTTGTAGAAGATGTATGATGATGTACGATTTTTAGTGTTTGATCTACCTATTGTTAGAAGAAATGAAAAATGTTGTTGTTTTTGATAACGTAATGTTGCATGATATGCATGTTTTTGTTGCTCTGCTTGCTAATAGATATGAAAGTTGATGGTAAAATGATTTTTTTAAAACCAGCATACCGTATAGTGCGAGCGCGAAAATAGGGGGGGGAATTAGTTTTTGTCACCTGGGGGGGCACGCACGTACGCGGGGGGGTAGGTTGGGGGTAGGCAGGGTGTGGAGGGGCGGGGGGTTTCATGGCAGCAGGGCGAGGGCTAAAAGGGGATTAGGCTAGCACTGAAAAATCGTTCCCTCGCAAACCCTACGTAAGAGGCTGGGGCAGCCGGAACCCCGTTGAGGCCCCAACTATTAATAGTTGGGGTCTCAACGGGGTTTCGGCTGCCCCACCCTCTTACGTAGGTTTTGCGAGGGAACGATTTTTTAGTGCTAGCCTAACCCCCTTCTAGCCCTCGCGCTGCTATCATGAGACGCGCCGACGCTCCAAACCGTGCCTAACCCCAACCTAGTCCGCCGCGTACGTGCATGCCGCCCCTGATGGTCTCCAGCAGTTCGCGGGGCGGAGTCATGCGCCATCACATCCTCACGACCTCCAGGTGACATGCCAGAGATCTCGAGGTGACATGGGTTGATCCTCAAAAGTCAACAATGCTGAACGGAACGTGGCCTTATGGGCTAGAAATAAAGTTTCCGAATGCTATTCTGCCTTTTCAGTGTAGTTCCCACTAAGGTACCAGACCTTCCCTCACCGATTAAATAAAAATCACGAAAACGAAATCTAACGCAATTTATTAGCTACTGACGCTATGTCTTCGTGTCCTCAACGCTTTCATGGTTCGCATTGTATGGAAACGTTTTTGTTGCTAGACTTCTGCTTGTTCTCATTCGATTCAATATGCACTCCAAGAAAAACCCCTTTTGACGCGTGATTTGACTGTGATAATTCATAGAGCTCCTGCCAAATCCGTTTGCAACAATTTCACCACATTTAATGATTATGTTATCTTCATATACAAACAACAGCCAAATCGATTCAACTATTTCACTACATTTTAGAGCAATGCCAAATCCTTGACCTTTTCTGCGGAGCCCAACTTTCAGAAATTTCACAACTTTTTCCAAGGATTTCCCTTCTACAACATCGTCAATCTCTAAAAGTCAAGTTGTTTTTTTTCGAAAACATAGTGGTAGAAATGATGAAACAACCGCTCCGCTGCTAAGACTGCAAGATAATTGTTTCAACGCGGCTTCCTACAAATAGATGCAAGGCATATACTTTTTGAATTTAAAAGTCGAAAAATGAAGAAATGAGTTTCAAAATGACCCAATTGTACAGGTTCTAGGCACTATTCTAGACGGGGGGGGGGCACGCACCATTCAAGACAGAAATGAAATGAAAGGCCAATTGGTGAGCCTACCAGTCGAAGTATTTCCGTAGAGCTCTAATAAAACAATGATTTATAGCGCAGTATCAGGCCTCTTTTATCAGAGTTTTTCATCATTTCTATGAGTAAATCTTGGGTGGCCCCACCACGTCTAGAATAGACCCAGGGTCAGCCGCTCTAGCCAAACTTCACCGGTTCATGCTGATGTGGCTCGTCTACGCCGGCCCATATGTCTGTTTCGGAACAAGAACGATAGTTAAAGGCAGTGTTCACGATGAATATCGAACTCGAATTCGACCCAAAAATGGGATTGTTTGGTCGTGAGGTAACTAATAGTGAAGAAACAGCGACGAAAAACGTCCAGAATAAGTCAAAATAACGGTTTCTTAATTCAGGGCGTGGACGAGAATCATGGGCCCTGCTGATTTCGTCGAGCGCGCGCTAATCGCGAAATCTGCGCGAATCGGTAATGCTAACTGCGGCAGAGTTGCTTGGAAATTCGCCGTCGAAACGCGTGCGGCGCCACAAGCTCGTCCGTTGATTGGGGGCGGACCGGGATAGGTAGGCGCATCGGGAGAGCTTTCAAAGCCGTTTGTATTTATTTCTGGCCAGTTTACGTTGCTTTCTTCGACTCCTATCCTCTACAGCACCTGCCAACTTAGAGTTTCACACCGAGACCTCGAGAACGAGATTTGTCGTGAACACTGCCGTTAACTGCGCCAGAAGAGGCCTACAGTGATCTCAGGAATAATGTTCTTCCGCTCCTACCATTGGGCTCTCATTTTCTATTGCTTCTTCCCTTTTACTTTCCTCTCACCTCTACGTCAAGCCCTTCGATGGACTTTAATTGAAGTCGTCCCGCCTTTCGAGCCCTTCCCCCTTCCTGAGCAAACATATATTTTCGTCTTTTCCTTCCATATCCTTCTGCTCCCTCTTTGTTTTTTTTCTCTCGATCCATTCAGAATGGACCATTCTCCTTAGTACGCTTGCTCGTCACTCCTCCGTGGCATTCGGGTGATTCATAGATGACGAAACGCAGCTGGCGAAATCGATTTGTGATATCTTGTCAATTTGACCAGTTACTTATCAAAGTTCAATCCATTGAAATATAGGTTCAATTGGGCTCTTGTGTTCAAGCAGTCTGAAGAGGTTCGCGTAAAGCCTTATAGAATAGAAATAAGTGGCATGCAGTGGTGCGAAAATGCCATCAGACGAGGTGCCCGGCATTCAGCAGAGCGGGGTCGATTCGGGCATTGAACGCTAACACGAGTGACCTGACGTATCCACATCCACCTCTGAAGAATAGTCCCTGTAAGCACGGCTACTGGCTTCTGGTCCGTTGTTTTTGTAGTGTGTCTTGTGTTAGATGTCGTTTCTGTTTCTTAGCTTATCAGTTTCTTGCCTTCTGCTTTCAGTTCATTAACCAATGATTGCAACGAAAAACACTGCAGAGGAAATTGTGACGGTTTACGGGCAGTGATTGACTCGCTGATAACGCTGGGTCAGGCTGTAGAGGTGCTTCTCGAATGGGCCAAGACATTTAGTAGGAATCATGCAGCTTTTAAGGTGTTTGGGATGCTTACGCTCTGGGTAACATTCAACATCAAGGAGCACCTGATCGGTTTGAAAAGCTACTTTGACAACAAGATGATCACGGTCTCAGCCGCCCTGTCTTCAGTATCAGTTTCACAACGGACCCCAAAAAGCGCAGTGCCCATCCTGATGTCAACTGGGTAGAGAGCGACTTCCTGCTGCTCGTTTCGTCAAGCTGCTTGGCCTTATACTTGAGCCATCGCTGAGGTTTCATGAGAAAACCGAGCAGAAGCAGGCAGTTGCCAAGACCAGGTTCAATGTCCTAAGATCGCTTGGAGGTACATGCAGCAAGAAAACTATTCTGACCACATATAAGGCTATATTGCAGCCCGCCCTGGAGTACGCGGCACCGGTTCGGCAACACTTGGTGTCGGACATCCTGGACCAAAATGCAATGTGTTCAAAACGCTGCTTTTTGGATCGCCACTGGGTGTGCTAGAGTTCGCTCACTAAACACCTACATGCCGAGACCGGGTACTACCGGTAAAGGAGCATTGCCAGCTCCAGGCCCAGCATGTGCATATAAACATAATTAAACAGCCCAACCTACCCCTTGAGAGTACTTGGGCCCGTCAGGGAGAGGGAGACGTCAGAAAGCCTTCCGCCGATGCTCCAAATAAACTCAACCTGCAAAGCTGACTCGATTCACAACAAGAACGCCTCCGTCTATTGCGCGAGGACCACACCTAGTTCGTACAAGGCTATCTGGAAAGAGCGGCTATTGATCCCATTTTGGGAGCGGTGCCGCCTCGTGTCTGCGAATCAGAGCCTCAACTCGCTTGGCGAGCCAGGTGCATACTCGCCTCGCAGCTCTGCGGACACTCAACGTTCCTGAACTTCTACGTGAACGGGATCGACAGTAGCATACCCGACTCTTGCGCGGACTGTGTTACCTCCGGCCTTAGTACCAGGCATTTGTTCGATTGTCCCATGAGACCCAAATCACTAACTACAATGAACCTTTGGACGAATCCGACGCTGGTCGCCCGGTTTCTGCGCCTATTACAATATTATTCGTGGCTGCAAAGAAGAAGAAGAAGGTGTTTGGAACAAATATTTCGTTTTGGCTCGGAACCCTTTTTCTCGGGATTTTTCGGGGCTCTGAACACGAAACAACATTCGTCAATTTTCCAATAAATTCGACAGGTTCCGTTCAAAGGCTCCCACGGGGGCAAAATGCGACTTTTGATGATTTCCGGAACGTTTGACAGATTTTCCTTAAAACGTCCCTGTAGAGGGTATTTGGAGTGCCCAGCCGGAATCTGTTCGTTTATAGATATTCAATAGATTACGCTAGATTAGGGTGGATTTTTCAAGTATTGCAGTTTCGATCATCGCTTCGGAACAGTAGTCTAATGTTCTCGACATTACATGATGTTTTTACTTATAAAAGTGCTCTGGCCAATTCGGCGCAGTAGCTTTTGACCTCTGAGATCGTTTACTCAGTCCATGTTTCTGTCCCACATTTGCTCAGTCAGATCTGATGAGGCGACTACACAGGAAGCTAAAAACGATTCCAATACGCTTACCGAGATGCGAGTGATATTCTGTCTTCCGTCTTGGTTCTTCCTCGCTCTACATCCGATGCAATGCTAACGGGGTGAATGTGCGTACTTAAGCATGAAACAAAGCATGTTCGGTGTTTTTGAGTGAACGGTCGCCATACTTCCAGAGTGATTCCCTATGAGCGCCTGACTAGCTGGAACACCACTAGTTATTTCTAAAAAGTGTTATCGTGGTTGACTCACTTCACTGTTCACTTATAGAAACTTTATGTTTGAAAAAGAGAATCCATTCCTCTCGAAATCTACTAACTAATTCATATACCAACAAAGGATGTGACTTTTGGTTTCGATCTTGCTTAATCCGCTTGCAACTTTGATTTTTTTAAGCAAATTGAGCTTTAGACACCTTTGTAAATTATGTAAAGAGCAGGACTGTTGCATAGAAAGGACTATTTATAATAAACAGCCGGCCTAGTTTCACGAGTGGAATTGCAATCTTCATATGACAAAGCATCTACCCTCTATAAAACGTAGTACTGTGCTTCTCTGGGCCAAATTCCGGTCCGCAGTTGCGTCTCGACACGCTTTGCGGCCGCCCGCATTCGAGTCGGAAAAGTTTCCAGCGGCGCAGCCGCCGACCTGTTGACTCTAGGAGGGTTTTAGAAACTGGAAAGTAAACAAAGTTGCAGAAAACTATAAAAAAGCCATATCGCGTCGGCTTTGACGCTGGAAACTCCACTGACTCGAGCGCGTGCAGCCGCAAAGCGTGTCGAGACGCGATTGCGGACCGGAATTTGGCCCAGATAAGCACAATAATTCACATCATTCGAGGCGCGAGCGGCGCGCGCGTCGCCTCGGCCTCCGTCTGCCCTACGCTCTCTCGCTGTCTCTAACCTCCGCTCCGCACCAGCACGCGTAGGAACCAAGTGAATTCTAGCCTGTATGTTACAAAAACCTCATAAATACAGCAGCACACTCCTTTGGCACAACAGCGCTATCCTCACTCGAAATTCTAAATATATTATTTTCGACGGGTGGAAGTCATCAATGCTGTTAAGAGTAGAAGATTAGTTCTTTCGATGTTTCACCCTCTGTAAAATCCCTCATTTCAAAAATGGAATTTGATGTTACGCAGTTTTCCAGGTATGCTCAAACGAGATGAACTATCCAAGTTAAAGCAATGAGTCTTTCACCGTCTGTGAAACTTTCCAATACCTCTTCAAGTGTATTTCGGTGCTCTCTTTGGAGGAGAAAATGGATACATTAGACGGGTTTCTCACATCGTAAATATAGGACCTAGGAGCTAGTGTTCGTGTTTCACTATGTAAGTACAAATTGTGAAGATGAATTATTTCTAGAATTCGGTGCGGATTTTCCAAGTTGAGGTCATGTACCGTTATTGTGTTTTCTAGATACGATAAGTAAGGTGAGAGCTCCCACTGCATCCACACTTTTGTTAGCGTTTGATATCGAGCTACGGATCCGTCCGGTTTTGCTAGTCATGTCCCTTACTATATGTACCAACCTTTCGCCACCCAGGGATGATGGATGGGATTGATGAGACAGGGAATATTTTTTATAAAGTTGTTTTGACCAAGTAGCGGGATATTGCTAGGGATATTCGAAATCGCGAGCTCTCTAGGAATGCTCCACACCTTAGGCTCATCGAATGGCCTGATATAGGAATGGGGTACAGTTCTCTACGAGGTAAGGCTTACATTATGCATTGCGAACTGGGAAAGGCAGTCAGTTGGTGAGAGGGAAGAGAGTAGCACATCCCCCTCTCTCTCTCCAAAAAAATTCGCAGTGTACTACGCGAACCTCTCTTCTGACATTAGTGAGAGAGGAGAGTCTGTAGCAAGGAGAATTGAGGAATGGGGTCCGAATGGTGGGGGGGGGGCGGACCGGTAAGGGAGGAGTGGACTATGTACAAAGCCTATTGGTTGTTGTGCTCACGGTGGAGAGGAGTAGAATGGAAGGTAAAAAGTGGGAGATTTGGTGCGAGAGTTGGACAGAGGAGTGCGGTAGATGGAGGGATTATTAGATTAGATACAGGTTGGAGGACGTCAAATGCGAGAACGAAATAGGCGCGAGGAGGTGGAGGGGTCCGGTCGGAACCTAACTTTCCGCGACAGGCGACGCAACGCAATGATTATTTTACATATCGTTTCCGGATCGAGATGGGTGATGAACTTCGCGTCGCGTCACCTCTCGCGGGAAGTATGATTCCGATTTTGAAGTCTCTGCATAGTCGCGCAGCAAATGTCGCTCGACCATGGTGAAGGATAGAGGGCTGCTGCGCAGCTTCCCGCCTGCCCTTTATTCCCCATCATAGCAAAGCAATATTGGCGCCGAATTATGCATAGGCATGTAGGTGTCGTTTATACCACTGCGGCAAACTGCAATCCTATGATATCGATTGTGCAGCACCGCCTGATCAATATCACAGAAATGCACCGCGCCGCGCCTAGCGGTACGGTACAGTGCATTTGTGTGATACCGATAACGCGGCGCCGCACGATCGATATCATAGGATTTCGGTTCGTCGCATCGCTCGGCGGTAGAGGTATAAAGGACGCCTTATGCGAATATGATGGAGACAAAGTGTATCAGGAAGGAGTTCATGGAAAAAAAAGAGAGACTAGGGATATAGATACGGCTAATTTTGCACTCGCTCGGTGTTACAGCAAACCATGTTTGGGATGTTATTGGTGTAGTCCTGCGTACCCATGATCCGTGTTCGAAATTTCTCTTTTGCCATAGGCGATCACCGAAAGAGCTAAACATTTTGAGTGGGCTAGACACCCGAATGACGGATGATGAAAACAAATCTTTCTACCCAAAAACTCAAAACCGCAGCTCAAAAACTGTCAAGAACCCAATTTATCTGCTATGCAGTTTTGAAAGTTTTAGTGTTGTAGTTTTGAGTTTTTCGGTGAGTGAGTTTGTTTCCTTCACTGTTTTGTGTTGCTAGCTTATCTAGTTTTTTTCGCCTTTTATTTGTCCTCTGTGGTATTATGGGAATCTGGAGTACAGATTGTTGATACTCAGGACCTAGGACAACTATTGGACGCGTGGCAGACAAAAGTATTTACCTAGATGTAGTTGAAAATACGCTTTGAAATGTGCAACAAGAAGACATGGTCTTTCTTCAACAACTATAGCCGGGCGGAGTAAGCAACGGAGGTGTCGCTTACGGCAAAATCTCCTTATCACTGATCTAATGTTCATGACCGACCGCTCTGCTGTTCACCCCGCCTGGGTCGAATTGCGGGAAGGAGACTATTGGCCCACTCATCAAACGTGATCTACGTACAGAATAGAAGCGAAACGACATGATCAGGATCAATGCATGCAGTTTTCTGCAACATGGTCCCTGAGATTTCCAACTCGCCGCTTCTGTTCTGTTCTCTAACTAGGCAAATAAAGAGGTTGTCAGTGACGCTATGTGAGAACGTTTGCTACCCTGAATTTTTTGTCGAGAGAACGGGATTGCCAGCAGTGGTTTCTCGCGTACTCCTTCTTGTGTTCGATGGCTGTAGCGTCAGCGTTCGAGGTATTTATGATTAATTTGTTTCACTAACAATGGAAATCATTTAAGCTTAGTTCGAAAAGAGCAAAATAGAGTGTCTATCAAGGATGCCGTGCTACTAGTAGTGAAGCTGTGAATTTATTGATCTTGAACCTATATCCTATGGACCGCATTCACCATTGCGTTTTGCTGCCGGTAGGCTGCGTATCGGTATCCTTTTAGTCTGCGTTCTCATTGCAAATAAGCTTGTACGGGTTACACAGGTGCTTACCCTTAAAGACAGCGTTCACGATGATCATCCTCGTTGGCTTTCCACAGTGAAATGATAGGCGAGAAGGATCCTAGGCTCCCATTGTCGAAAGAACGGTAGAAAACGAGCCAAGATCGGCAAAATAACGGCTGCAAACAAGCGTTTTGGTGCCCAGACACGCCCCGGGCCCCAGATTCGCCCTTCGAAAGGAACAAATGAAGACTCAGATTACAGGAATGATCAAGTGAAGGAAGTGCTGATAAGTGAGCGGTTTGCTGCATTGCACTGATAGGTATCATCCCTCTAGCGGTCAATTCCTCCACGCTCAAAAATCAGCGTAAACAAGAGAGGGCCTATTTTCGCTCAAAAACGAGTCTTTCGTGTCCTTTTTTGAGCATGCCTTGCTATATAGGGCACCAGACCTTCCGTAAGCCGTGGAGATATCGGAAGTGAAATTTATTGTGAACACTGCCTTTAACCAGCATGCCAGTGATAAAAATCAGTGAAGAATCCGGCCCCAAAAAGTAAAAAAAAAGCCGTAGATTGACTTTGAAAATTGAATTTTCTTCTTCAACCAACTTTTGCCTTGTCCCCGTAATCATGAACGATTCACTTGCGAGGTAAGAGTAATTGTTACTTGAAATCACTGCAACTCCTTCGCGCTATGCGTTTGCCTCTCTCCCCCGCGGAGCAGCGAGACAGACCCATAGAGCACAGGAATTGCGGATTCCAAGTAACATTTACCTTGACCTCGCGGGTAAATCGCTCTCGAATACGGGCTCTGGGGATTTATTTGGAGTGCTGAACAGTTTCAAGTACAAGTTGCAAGAGCATTCTTGAATTCGATCAAGAAACCGGCTTCCAGCACTTCTTGAGTCTTGGGATGGAAGAACTGTCCAATTGGTAAAAGGAATATTCCTCAATGTGAGATCCTGTTACTGTGCTTCTCTGGGCCAAATTCCCGTCCGTAATTGCGTCTCGACACGGTTTGCGGCCGAGCGCTTTCGAGTCGGAAGAGTTTCCAGTGCCGCAGCATCCGATCTGTTGACTCTAGGCGGCTTTTAGAAACTGGAAACTAAACAAAATTGGAGAAAACTATAAAAAGGCATATCGAGTCGGCTTTGGCGCTGTAAACTCAAGTGACTCGAGTGCGTGCGGCCGCAAAGCGTGTGGAGACGCAATTGCGGACCGGAATTCGGCCCAGAGAAGCACAATATTGTCGACCGAAAGCCGGAGTGAGACATACTAAGCCAGCCGTAGCCGGCAGTTTTTGAGCCGACAATGAATTATTCTATATCTCTACGGCGCTATCCGCCCTGTCACCTCTGATTCTTCACTGAGTATCAATGGACAAATGCCATACTGTTGGCCCCGTAACCATCGCCATCACTTCTGGCGAGCTCAAGCCGGCCAAACCGGGTGGACTTTTCAATCTCAGTGAGCTATGTATTACGTAGGGATCGAACAGGACGGCCACAAGCGGCACAGGCGTGGTCAGATATGTACAACGGGTGGAGTTCTACACCTGATTTGTATGATGTAGACGCTTATCGAACGGGCTGGCTACAGCCGACCGCCCGACAATAACGGGTGCCAAATTACGCCATATATTGGGTTGAGGGTGAAATACCGCGTTTTTTGAATTAATTTCTCGTTGGTTCGGGTCTTGTTTGGCAAAATGAAATATAACATTCGAAGACGCTATGTGGTTTCTCTATGAATCCTCTTTTAAAGGCAGCGTACACGCTCGTAAATGTGGTTGGGATAACAATGTGGTCGAACCGTATATCTTACTACGTAGTACCTACGCATTTTGAAGCGTCAAAAACGATCCACAGTGCCCTTACAGGAGTAGCAAGTTTGTCCCCGCCCGTATTTTCATGCCCCCTGTATTTGCCCTTTTCCTCCAACGCAGGGTTGCTGGGTCATCTTCGTCGTCAGTGACGTATGTGGTTCACTTGTTAGGCAATCCACCAAGAGTATCGACGGTGAGGATAACCCAGCAACCTTGCGTTGCAGGAAAAGGGCAAATACTGGGGGCGTGAAAATACAGGCGGGGTCAAACTTGCCACTCCTGTAACGGCATTCTGGGTCTTTTTTGACGCTTCAAAATGCATAGGCGTTGTGTTCTGAGCCATACGATGCTACTTCCGTGGTAATCTCAAATAGGTTTATGAGCGTGTATGCTGCCTTTAATTCAATTCTCTATTGTCTTCCTCTATGTAATTTTCATTGACGGTACACAAAAAATCTCCATCATGTTCGAGTCCCGCGTTTGAATGTGGTGTGTGCTCCAGGTGTGCAGTGAATACTTCACAATGTTTATAATGCCTTCAATTGAAGCACCAAATCTGTCATAGTGATTGAAAATTTGGTCTCTCTAAGGACTTACGATGGCAAAAGAACAAGTTTGCGAAAACACTCTAACTGAACTTCGTAATTTTTCAGAATTTTGAGTATGCGATTTTCGTTTATACGAAGAAATCGATGCACCAAATTCCATAGGTACAGGCCATAAAACGGCCAATGTCGTACCACGCGCTGCGCGACCGCACGTGCGTCGGAAGCAGACGAGTTTTGGCCGCCGCGCGACGAGTTTCGGCCTCCGCGCGGCGGCGAGCGTCGCGCGGCGGCCAAAACTCGTCGCGCGGCGGCCAAAAACCCGTCTGCTTCCGACGCGCGTGCGGTCGCGCAGCGCGTGGTACGCAGTCGACGGTGAGACATTGGCCGTTTTGTGGCCTGTAAGTACTGCAAGGCACCGCTTAATCAACCGCAGTTATTTTGCGGCTCAACGAATTTTTTTTCAGTGATCGGATATAAAAATAAAAATTATCGTTGAGTTAAGAATACCTCCTAGTACTTAACCGTGAATATCGATGCCTGAAAGTCTGTGCCTAAGCAAGTAAAAGCGAAAATAACATTTTTTCAAAGGCATTGTTCACGATGAATATCGCACTCGAGTTCGACCCAAAAATGGGATTGTTCGCTCGTGAGGTAACTAATAGTGAAGAAACAGGGAAGAAAAACGTACAGAATAAGTCAAAATAACGGTTTCTAAATTCAGGGCGTGGACGAGAATCATGGGCCCTGCTGATTTCGGCAAGCGCGCGCTAATCGCGAAATCTGCGCGAATCGATAATGCTAACTGCGGCAGAGTTGTTTGGCGATTTGCCATCGAAACGTGTGCGGCGCCACAAGCTCGTCCAATTGGGGGGCTGAACGGGATAGGACGGCGCACCGGGAGAGCTTTCAAAGCCGTTTGTATTTATTTTTGGCCAGTTTTCGTTGCTTTCTTCGACCCTATCCTCTACAGCACCTGCCAACTTAGTGTTTCACACCGAGACCTCGAGAACTAGATTTATCGTGAACACAGCCTTTGAAGGGATGCTTATGGGGGACGGTAAAGAGGCACTCCCAGGTGGGCGTGGCCAAGTGGGGCGGGCGACTCCGCCCCTCCGCGCGGACGAGATTGTCTCTTGAGTGCCTCTTTCACGAATGCTTCGATTTGCTTTCGTCTTCACTGTATTCCTTACACTATTCGCGTGTATTTCAATGACTGTAAGGTACTGGAAGCTGAATAATTGCTCTATTAAGCCCCAATGGCAATCCTTTCAACAAACGGTGATCCCAAATGCATTGATTTGCTAACTCAAGAGAGTTTTCATGTCTCTATGTTGGCATGAGTTTTCTCTTGACCAGCAATATTATGCTATTATCCGTTAACCCTACTTCTACAGCGAACTACTGGATTCAAAGTGTGTCTGGCTTCCAGTTAATCTTTTCTATTTTTATAAAATATTTGGGGAAAGTATTTAAAAAAGCCTTGTCTAATTCTCCTATTCACATAATATGCTCAAAATTTTTGTTAAGCCGTTAAAGCTATTCATTCTTCAATGAAGAGTAATCGAATCAATAAAACTGCAGACGTTAACACAATCCCAATTTCAAGAAAAAGACAGACACAGAGATTGTGAAACGCGCAAGCGATCGAGTTTCAAGGTGAGCGACAATAAACATTGGAAAGAGAAAGAGTTTCTCTTTACAATGTTCCCTAATGCTATATTGCATTTAGCCAAACAAAATAGAAAGAATAATAGATCAAGTAAAGAATAAAGTTCTTGGTGACTATCAATCTGGTGATGCGCCACACATTCGACTTCCATTCGATATCGTAGAGGCTTCGAATGTGTATTGAGCCTATACAACGATTTGCGGGGTCCAACCGATGTACCATTTAGTGTACTTATCCTTCCAGATAAGTTTGATTCCAACTTACCAGCCCCGGAGGGATAGGAGTCTTAGTTGGCGTTGGGCGAGGATCGATCACTCGACCGTGTGCGTGTCAGTGGCGCTTCTTGGCTCTGCCCTACACGCGCTCACAAAAACTTGACAGTAACGAGAAAAAATTCAAAAGCAAGCAACGGCAGGAATGTGTTGCTCAACTCAATTCGCCGCTTTTTGTTTGAGCAGTATGAATTAATTTTGATAATGATCAACTTAATTAGATGCAGTCCCATCCTGTTTTCATTCATTTTTGTGATTTTTCCTTCGGGTAGTTTACAGATGTAGAGAACAACCTTGGCAATAAGCTGGTTATTCAAAAGTTCGAAGTTTTCAAAAAATTGGTGAAAGTGCCATATGGAAGCAGTTTCATCTCGTTTTCTTGCAGAGGTTTGTATCTTCTTGCGAGACCTTTGAAAAACGATATGGAGCTATTAGCCTGTTGGATAATAATTTACCTTTTCTAGGAAACCATTTTTCCATGCGCCGCTGAGAGTATTTCTGGCAAAGCGTATTATCGAAAAACGCGATCACTTTCGAACTTTGCGTTCAAAATTACTGTGATCTAGAAGCTGATTCTATTGAAATGTCTAGTGCCAGATTTTGAAGTGTAGAACCGGCTACGGTGCTGCACACATACATGAGCATTTGTGCGCATACGATGCCTTAAAATATGACGTTTTATGTGCGTGGGGGTCTTCGTGAAGAGGAATAGCTGCAAAATCTGTAATTTCGAAAGGATGCGAAATTCACATCTTCAAAGGGTTCCAGCGATTCTGTTCTAATGTTTTCATCTATTTCTCGTAGTGAATAGATGTGCAATCCACCATGGCCGATGTGGTGCTCCGATAGCAGGCGAATTTACAGTTTCGTTCAAAAGTCTATTCCCATGGCCTTTCGGCGAATAATGTTTTTATACATTTCTTGGCTTGCCCTCAGTGAAATTCGATAAAACTTTAGTATATTATGGGGCATCGCAACCCTTGCTTTACGTATACACAAAATTGGTTTTTGAGCGTGCAGTTTTTGAATATGAAAGTAATTATGATTTTGTGGTATTATTTCAAGTAAGGACTATTTCCTCGAGACGTGGCTATCACAATTCCAAACCCGTAGCAGTTACTCGCCATTCGAAGGTATTCGGAACCGTTGTATAACTTTGTGAGAAAATGGTCTCTATCGAAATTTTTTTCAGAAGTGAGTTCAAGTTTTTTCATGTCTCGATCGTACTGTGTCAAAGCTCAACTAACACATATTTCGGAATGGTCCTGGAGTGAATAATTTCATAGGGGTGAATTTTCGAAAATTAACTCAAACGTTTTCCATTTTCGGTCTTCAGAAAAATTCTGATAGACTATTTTCTCACAAAGCTATACAACGGTTTCGAAGACCTTTGAATGGCGAATAACTGCTGCGGATTCGGAATTGTGATAGCCATGTCTTGAGGAAATAGTCCTTATTTGAAATAATACCACAAAATGATAGATCAAGTCTATATTCAAAAAACAGCGCGCTCAAAAATCAATTTCGCGTATGTGTAAAGCAAGGGTTATGATGCCCCATCACATAATCAAGTTTCCTCAAGTTTCGCTGAGGGCAAGCTAAGATATGTAAAGAAAACATTATTCGCGGACAGGCCATGTAAATGGACTTTTTGACGGTGCTGCAAGCATTTCAATACATTCGGTTCATGCGCTTTCAAATGCTTTGTCAGACAAAAAGCTGCTCAACGCCTGGTTAAAAAGGGCCGTGGAGCCCGAAATCCAAAGTTTTGACGACCGCTGTAATGGCTATCGCAGGTGCGGTAGTGACTATTGCGGGTGAGCAGCTTCTTAATATCCAGGCGACATGCCGCTCCTAAGATAAGGGGTCTGCAGAGTCCAAGTTGCGGCGTTGCTCGCAGCGACGAGCAACGCTGGGTGATGTAATATCGATCACTTTCAGCGACGGGGGCGACCGACGCGGCGTAATGGGCGACGAGGGGGCACCACAGAGTGTACTGACGACGCGACCGCCCTGCATCACTGCCAGCGAGCGGCAAGCGACGCCGCGACGATAATGTTTCGAAACATTTTTGTCGCCGTGTCAAGGCTGACGCTTGGCGACCACTCGCCGGTCTCTGCAACTCTGCAGACCCCTATACGCAGCTGAATCTGGAGGGCCCGGGCGACGAGCCCCTCTGAAATTTATGGGCCCAAGAACCGGTTCGCGACACGGTCGGCAAACGGGCACGCGATGCTGCCTCTGCGCCGAGCTTCAACTGGGATTGCCAGCGGTTGGATGGGGCCTCCAGCGTGTGCGAGGCGCAGGTACCACAAACTTTGATAAGCGAACCGACGACATTGCCGACTTAGTCGTGGAACAAGTGTGCGTCGTTTGCTTCCCTTGAATATGGCCGTCGTGGGCGTCGAGCCTCTATTTGATGTGCACGCTTCGTCCGTGATGAGCACCATTCGGCTGTTCTCCCGCGATAGGCACGCTCTCGTGTTAGGAGGGCGAGCACGTGCATATCGTGTCTCTGAGAAAACGGGTGGATCAGCGTGGGCTTCGAGCTTCTTTTTATCTGAGTTATTAAACTTTGGCATAAATGCTTAGCCGACTGAGGGGATGCTTTTTCTTAAAAAAATAGCCATTCATTATCCGACAGCCTGATACGTCAATTTCAAAGCGTCGCCGAACTTCTAGCTGTATTAAAATTTCGAAAAATCAGATTTCGAAGTTCCGTAAATGTTAAGATGAGCCTTTCCGACATTTTGAATTTTTGACCCAATTTTTTTTGGTTTTCCAGGGATGGATTTTCAAAGTCGCGAGCAGCTGCATTGTCGTAATGGATCGCCTTCAAGAAATGGAATCGATATTTTATATTACTCATTTTCACTGTCTTTGTGTACGGATAAATTATTCGAGATGTGCGCAACGTCTGCGGTTCCTGACAGTGAAACCCCCTCCCCATTGAATTTTACTTTCACTGACATGAGCTGCTGTCGCAACACGCATTTTTTTAATGTTACAATCACGTACAGCAGAGCGTGTAGCTTCAATCCCATACCCCAAGGATGTGTTGAATGTTCCTCGCACAAAAGTTTTGAAACGTCCCATGGCAAAGAAGGCGAAAAGTGGCGATTCTTCCGTGTGCGCCAATCTTGATTTGTGATGCTACCAACCTTTTCGACAATCGAAGTGCAGACCAAGACAAAGGCCCTAGATATTCTTTCGCTGCCGCTAGCCTCCGGCAGGTCTGCCGTTGGTCAATTTAATTTAATGCAGGCGTCCCGAAAAAGAAACCAGCGGCAGTGAAACGCCTAAATATAACTGTGCCCAAAAACAACCTCAGCAAGGGGTTTATAGATGAAAGTTGCGTGTACATGAAGGGTGCATTTTATTCAGGTAGTCTAGCCCGATACTGCAAGTACAGTTTTGAGGTAGTTGTTAGTGTGTCAAGTACACGGAATTAACGAGTTGACCCGTCTCTTGCTGTTCGAAGCACAGCTGATCACTAAACAGCCAAAAGCTGGATTACATTTCTGGTCTCGTATATGTACTGTTTCTCTGGGCCGAATTCCGGTCTGCAATCGCGTCTTGACACGCTTTGCGGCCGCACGCGCTCGAGTCAGTCGGGTTTTCAGCTCCAAGGCCGACTCGATGTGGCTTTGTTATACAATTTTCTCCAATTTTTTTTAGTTTCCAGTTTCCAAGACCCACCTAGAGTCAGTGGATTGGGGGCTGCGGCGCTGGAAGCTCTTCCGACTCGGGAGCGTGCGGCCGCAAAGCGTGTCGAGACGGACCGGAATTTGGCCCAGATAAACACCATAACCTCCACGTAGTGTGACTTGAAATTCCATAAACCACAGCAGATTTCTCGGCTGTCGGCCGCGGACCAGCCGTTATTTTCACTGAGTTGGCGTGAAGGGGAAGCGGCCTTTGTGCGTGGCTGGTTGTGTATGTTTGTGTTGGGGACACGTCACGCGTTGCTACCCACTTCCACATCACACACGGCCCACATACGTAGCCCGTATATGAGCCAGGGCGTGTTGTGTGTCGCGAGCGTGTGTGGCCCTGGTGTCGTTCGTTCGTGGCTTTTGATGTGCGTATAGAAATTGAACACTCCTCGCGCCACACACCAGAAGTGAGCCGTACGTAGCTGTATGCACTGCACGGGTGATGCATGTGGCGTGTCTTGTGTGTTGCGCGTCTCAGTGAAACTTACGGCCGACGGCTGGATGATCTGTTTACGGAGCCGGTAAAGCGCCGGTAATATGCCGCTGACTGTCCAGCTAGCGCCGCAGAACGTCTGAAAAGCGCAGTAAAAGCGGTACGGATGATCCGGTCGAGTCATTCGCTTCCAGAAGCCGTCCTTATCAGTCACTGGCCGCCGCGGTTCGGCAGTTAGCTTCATTGAGGTGTCTGGTCTTGGTGCGGCTTGCATTCGGTCTTCGTGCGTGGCTTTTGATGTTTGCATATGTGGGGGGCACGTCGCACGGTGAACCCCACTCGCACCACATACATAGACCGAATGCGCACACGCCCTATGCACTGCACGGGTGATGTATAAGGCGTGTATTGTGCGTTGCGCGCCTGCGTGGCTTGTGGTGTGTGCATTTATGGGTGACACCAAGCGTTATGTCCCACTCGCACCACAAACACGCCCCACATACGTTATGCGCACACGCCATACGCACTGCACGTAGGATGCATGTGGGGCGTATGGTGTGTTGCGCAAGTGTCTGGACTCGGTGTGGCGTGCATGCGGCGTTCGTACGTGGCTTTTGATGTGCGTATGGGAGTTCGACACCTCACGCGTTACACCACACTCGCCACACATGCATAGCCCGTATACGCGTTATGCACACGCCTCACGCACGGCACGTGTGATGCATGTGGCGTGCCTTGTGTGTTGCGCGCGCGTGTTGCTTTGGTGTGGCGTCCATGCGCAATTTGTGCGTGGCATATGGCGTGTATATATGGGCGACAAATGAAAGCAACATTTTTCAATGTGAGACCCCTGTTATAGTCGGCCGAAAGACGGAGTGACCGTCCTGAGCATAGCTTCGTTGGGTGAAGCCTTGTACTCCACCAACTACTCCCTGGGCAGGTGAAGTGGGGAACCTACACCATAGGGAAAACCGGTTCCAACCGGTGAAACGCCCCGAAAAAGAATGAAAGTGACCCAACACTCATGCTAGTCATTTTCAAGATTGGGTGGGTGTCACTGCCGGTTTTCGGCCATAACTTTTTTACCCTAAAAGATAGAAGGCTGTTTTCGGAATCTCCATGAAATTCTGCATCGAATAACATTTTCAGTTTCAGAAAATACGTTCCCCTTCTACCAGCCGATTTCAGATTATGAAGTGCATTTTTTTCGCCTGAAATTATCGGTTTTTTGTCCATAACTTTTTTGTGCTCAGAGATAGACCTTTGGTGAAGGTTATTTTCGGAATCTCGATGGAATTCTGCGTCGACAGGTCTATCTTCGAGCGCAAAAAGTTATGGACGAAAAATCGATGATTTCAGGGGAAAAATGCACTTCATAAAATGAAATTGGCTGAGAGATTGGAAACGTATTTTTCTCAAATTCAAAGCATTATTCGACGCAAAATATTATGAAGATTTCGGAAACAGCCCCGTTCAAAGCTCCATCTTGTAGGGCAAAAATGTTATTAGCGAAAAACAGGTAGTTTTTCAAAAATCGCCTGGAGAAATTGTACGAAAAATTTTGACTCCAAGAGAGCTCAAAGGAATTTTCTCATGACCTAGGCAGATCATTTCTTCAAGAATAGTGAATTTCAAAAGGAGGTCATCTAACGAAAAAATGTTTCAAAAATAATGATTAAAAAGAAAAATATACTGAATGCAAAAAAAGAATTGAGAAAACGTCAAATTTTGAAGTTGCAAGTCTATAGGGAACCTTCAGCGTTTCCCACTCAGGTATCCTAAACAACCTTCACCTCTCGGACCGCTGTCACCACCCCAACGAACCTATTGTCCTGAGCCAGTCTTAGTCGGCAGCAGCTAAACCGATAATGAAACATTCCATATCCCTGTGGCGCTATTCTCACAGGAAACGCAGAGGTTTCAAGTAGCACTTACCCTTACCTCGCGGGTAAATCGTCCATAAATACGGGCTCTGAGGTTTATTTGGAGTGCTCAACAGTTTCTAGTACAAGTAGCAAGGCGTCCTTGAATTCGATCAAGAAGCCGCTCTGTAGCACTTCTGAGTCCTGGGATGGAAGAATTGTTCAAGTGGTAGAAGTAATGTTTTTCAATGTTATAAGCCCGTTATATGTACATAGTCGGCTGAAAGACGGACTGAGCTTTTATGAGCCGGCCATAGTCGGCTGCATATCTGCCGATAATGAAACATTCCATATCCCTGCGGCCCTTCTCAGACTGCTACCTCTGATGATTCCCCGGCGTATATAAATGAACGAACACCATAATGTTGGCCACGTAACCATCGGGTGCGAATGGGGAGCTTCGGGGGTTGGACCTGCTCCGCGCGCGGTCGCGTCGCGGACATGCGCTGAACACGGCTCGGCAGCAATCCCTCGGCACTATACATTGGACCCGAATCGAAAAACGGATATCCGAATCATTTTAAAAACAATGGACGCGGATTCCCGATTCATCCGAATGAATTCAAAATAAAAGCACTGTTGTTCCGGTACTATTTGCTACCACTCGGGATCCATCTGAATGCACTCGGATATTCACAAAGATGGTTTTCAGAATGATTCGGATATCCGTTTTTCGATTCGGGTCCAATGTATACTCGGCACAAAGGCTGTCGGCAGTGGACCAATCGTCAGCAATGTCAACATATGAGATGATTTGGTATACAAAAATGAGCAGAGTACTAATTTGAGAGAAATTTACTCAAAAATCGTCAGTAGCCACCAGAACGCTGATTATTCATTAGATTTTATAACTTTGATGCTTTCAAACGAGTAAAAACGAGTCACACATGAATATAACCTGAACGTTGAGCTGTTTAATACATGCAATCCTATGAACATGATAGAAAAACCGGATGTGAATAAGAAAAATGAGCACAAGCGTTCCACGGCGTCCTCATGACGTTTGACGTAACAAAGAAAGCGTATTAGCCGTAAATTTCTCACACAACAGCAGCAATCAATATGAAAACTACTAGCCATATCGAACTAGCCCGTTAAATAAACCAGAAAAGGGGGGAAATCGAATGATTGCTCCCAACCACCCTGCAGAATACTCATATAATCCGGTGCACTTTTTCGTTTTGGAGGTTACTTTTTTCGAATACCAAGTTTTTGAAATACAATTGAATTTCGCTTTTTCCTAGAGAATACACCAACTGCGGCTGCACCGTCGCTCAGAGGAGGAAATCCCCTGGGTGGAGGCTAAATCTATCGTGTGTCGGGTGTTTCAGAGGTAGAAATCAGTTTGAACCCTATGTGGACAGTGCAGCCTGCGGCTGCACCGTCACTCAGAAAAGGAAATCCCCTGCGTGGAGGCTAAATCTATCGTGCTTCATTTTCATGACTGGAACGTGAGTGGCTTTCACCAACTAGCTTTGCACCCAAAGAAATCGCACGAAAGATGCCACTAATACTTGAATCATCCGCAACCCAAAATAGCGGAGAAAATAGAAAAAACGGCGTAATATTGGCGCGTTACCCCGTGAATGAACACAACACGTACAGCTCGACGAACATGCGATTTCAAACAATAATGTCAATCTCTGTTTGCAATTACTTGTTTACATTGTTTCAATGTAAGTAGTTGTATTCTCACTAGCACTTATTGATTCCTTATTCGTTTCGCTAATGAATGTTGTGATGGGGCTGAAATGATTGTGATTAACTGCGCCGCGACCGCGCGCGGAGCAGGTCCGACCCCCGAAGCTCCATACCGGTATTCCGTAACCATCGTCATCACTTCCGGCGGGCTCAAGCCGGCCAGAGCGGGTGGATTTTACAATATCAGTGAGCAATGCATTACGTACGTACTGATCGACCAGAACCACCAAAGAAGGCACAGAAGTAGACGGATACAATGGGTGGGTTCCTACAACCGATTTGTCTGATGTAGATTCTTATCGACTGGATTGGCCACATCTGCGAAAACGATATGCATGGAATAGCATCCCTTGACCAACTGGGCGCTGTCCCATCAGGGTACTGCTCAGATGAAAATAGCCCACTTCCCGTCGGCCAAGTCGGGCTAGTCGACTTCGCGCGGCTCCAATTTCGTGTGCGTGGCACAGCGCCCCACTTCCCGCGGAGAGAGAGGCTTTCCCGTCTTACCGCGGAGTGTCGGCCGGCAGTCGGCTGTTCCTGGGGGTCATCGAACACTCACTCATCGATTCCCACTTTGATATCATCATTGCACCACCCATTAGAGTGCAGCCAATGAACGATTGCTGAGCAGAGAACGCTGTGTTGAGACTCTTTCCAAAACCCGCGCTGTGTGCGACGCTGGTCTTGGGCAGGTGAACCACTGTCCGCTAATGGCATCTGCGAGTAGGAAAACTGCAAGAACCAGTGAGTGTAGGAAGCTTCCCCGTAGAAGCTCATCCTTACTTGTCAAGAGCAGTTCGGTCTGAAGTTGCCACAAGAGAATTTTTGAAATTTTCTACTAACAGACCTTTACTTAAAGGCACAGTCCAAGCTCAGAGGTAGTTTTCGATAGTTTGGTCCGTTCGCCGTATATAGCAGCCCCGTCAAGCGCGAAATCTCAATTCGATCAAATAAGCGAGAAAAGGCTAGAAAAGCGTCGGCCACGCCCCCTTGAAAGAAAAAATGGGTTACGCCCACTGGCAGGTTTCCGACTTCAATAAGGAAGAGACGCGCGAATGATTAAATTCAAAATCTAAGTTCTTCCTTTTGCTTTCGGTCTGGCTTTATATTGTGACCTGCTTCAGAATGATGGCTGCAAATAAAGAGAAAATACAGGCTCGAGACAACTCGTCCACGATCTTCTACCAGTTCAAATTCAAAAATTTTGAGGAGCCGTAACTCAGTTCTCAGTGAGTTCTGAGCGGTTCTGGAGACACCGTCGTGATCAGCGTGAAATTTTCTCTGAGTTAGGCAGAAGAACGGAAAATTGATTTCGAGCTTGGACTGTGGCTTTAAGGGTGATATTTAAATGTGCCGCGAGCTGTTTACGGACTGCCTTCTATCAGTCATCCGTAAGGGGTCGCTTATACTTCCGCCGCGGAGCGGCGCGGCGCGCTGCTTGAAAAATCGCGCCACCGAAATGTATAATCGGGCTGCGTCGAATTTACGCGGCGAAGTCGCAGAAAGACGTTAAACACAGCCTGAACTAGCTCTGACGTAACACAAGGTCGATTGCAATGAGTGATTTTTTGTGCAAAAGGAACATCTATAATTTTCTGTACCATAACACAGCACCCGAAGGCGGATAGAGTCTTCGAAAACGATTTCTCTTTAGAAAAACGATTTTATCTTCAGAAAAACGATTTTAAAAGCTTAAAAAAATGAACTTTTCACAACCCAGCCTACTCTAAACAACGCCCAGGACCTTGGAAGGAATTTAAGAGATGGATCAGAAGAACAAAATTGAGAATGTGTATGAAATAACAGCAAAAGAAGCAAACTATGTCATTGCGGATCGCACGCGGCCGCCGCGCCGCCTGCTTTGCTCGGGCGGCGCGGCAGCACCTAGGCGGCGGCACTGTTGGAAGATTTCGAGCAGAAAAACTCTAAATGCTTCGCAGCTTAATCGATGTGGCTGTATTGCATCTCGCCGCGCCGCGGCGGAAGTATAAACGACCCCTAAGGAGGTGGCAAAAACGATGCAGAGTGCTTGATCACTGTGTACGCGCAGTTAACGAAACGGCGCTGCCTACTGCCCACCACCGTTCTATTGGCCTTCCGCCGGAGGGGTTACGGTACGTCGGTTAGTGGTACCGCGGGAGGTGTGATGTCTCCATTTGAGTGCGTGAGGTGTGGGCCGTTCAATAATGCTCAGACCCGCAAGAGCGCGATCAGGTCGATTTTGATCGTTTTCTCTCTCCCCCCCACACCTAGGGGACTGAGTAGAGTGCCGTCAGGGCGCGACCTAATGGTGGGCTGCCGTATCGATAGATCGCCGCGATCTATCACAGCGGCAGTCCACGGGACAGGGGCTGCCTACACACCGAGGGAAGATTTGCCCCTTTCTCGCAGTTTCAAAGGTCACGCAACTCAACGCGAACGAAGCAGTCCCGAGTGGAAATGGAGCCGCAATATGCGGGACAACTCTTCCCTCGGTGTGAAAAAAGCTCCTGTCCCGCAGCCAACCATTAGGTCGTACCGCGCCCTGATGGCACTCTGCTCAGCCCTTAGAGCCGATGTGTTCAAACAGGTCATCCAGCAGGTTTCCCTCTAATGTTTCATTGCTATGGTATTGCTCTTGTCGTATTTAAATGCTAAGATGTCAAAGGTTGTCAAATGGTTCAAAAAGTGCCAAAACTGAAAGCTTGAAGCCAGTGCTATGCGAAAAAACTGCGGATGTTTGAGAAGAAGAGAGCACAGAACAGCGCTCTTCGTTTTATGTAGAGAGGAGCTAAAAGTGCGAAAGTATATGAAACTGGTAACAGCCTGTGCTGTGTAATGAAAAGCGGATGTTTGAAGGAGGGTTTGATTTCGCCGGTAGTCCATATTTTTGCAAAGTACGAGTCACGAGAGTAGGATGTTTGAGTGGAGCGAAGTGGATTCATCCTCTGTATTCACCTTCACCGTCTAGCAATAAGTTGGCGGCTGAACACCGCTACGCTGGCTCACACCTTTCTAGGGGGTGGTCCAGCGTAGTCGATTTGATGCAAAACTAGTTCGGGGGGGGGGCGCTCAGAATCCAAGTGAGAAATGAATGACTCTGCTTTGAGAAATCGATCTCAGTTCATGGAATTTCTAGGAAATTAGGAGTGATAACGTTATCAAAGATCTGATAACGAAAGAAAATTTCATATTCATGAATGAATATTTCCATTTCTATGGGTAAATCTAGGGTGCCCCCCCGAACTAGTTTTGCACCGTCGATTTTCCCTGAAATAATGCTTCCACCCTCTCAGATGAACGCCGAAGACTGTTACGCTAATTGCGTAAACGTCGGAAAAACGTCCTTGAAAGTCCTTAAAAAAGTAGGTTTCGAGAAGGTAGTAGCAAATAAGTTATCTGGAAAATTTCTTGCTTCAAGAAACGACTTTATACTCTTCCCTACCCCTGAACAGTGCCTTCGAAGTATTTATTCAAAGTGTGGGTTCTTCTTTGAAATGCAGTGCGGGCCCACAGCTGGGAACTCACCTGAGTACTGAGCAGGATCGCGCGTGGCAATAGGATCGGTCGGTGGAGAGTGCGACCCTCCCTCCCAACGGGTGGCTCGTCACTGCAGCCCCTCTCCGTAAAAAAATTGAGATTTTTCTAGTCATTCTCTACCTTCTTTTTTCATTGCTTTGAAATATATAAACAAATTGATCAATGTTTTTTTCTGGTTGCTGGCTCGTTCTCGGTTCAGTCAGAAGGTAGGGGTCTCAATCCTGTGCTGTGAATAGTTTTAAAGGAACACTTCAAGATAAACCCGATTTGCAGAGGATCTATGGGAAGAAAGCCTTTCTTCCATCTCACTGCTACAAGTCCGAGGAAAAAAAACATATTTCCAAATTTTTGAAAGATCACTGTTTGTTTTTAAGTTACAAAAAGCATAAAAAGTGACGGTTCTAAGCTTGTAACTTCTTGGATCTTGCAGCTCGGGGCGGAACACTGCGCTATTTCCATGGAGGCCCAAGAGATACTGACAGAGAGACAAGTCGTTTTTGCAGATGCGTTTACCGCCAAAAACACTTCCCTTGTAAGCTGCATTTTTTCAACCATGTCGGATGTGCATCTGTCTGATTCCGTTTAAGCGGTCATGCCTTGAGTTTTCATGGGTGGGCGGCTGACTTTATCGGCCATCATCAACGACGTTCTTCAAGTCAAAACATCATTTTCACATAAGCAGTCTGACGCAGCATCACATCACTCAGATTCCACGCATAAACATTTTCACTACTTCGCATTCCCTCTGGTTCTCTTGTTTCAGTGTCTTGTTGTGGCGAATTCCGCATCCACACAAAGGTTTTCTGACGTTTCTATGTATTGAACAAGCACGGTTGTGCCTTAGGCGAACCTTTGGCAAAACTTGTTGCATTCTTTGAAGCAGTGACCACTCATAACAACATTTCTGATTTGCAGGCAAAGGAGCCACGGAGTTTAGGCGCTCAACGAACGACATCTGTTGGTTAAATTCAAAAGAAAAATGACATCAGTCGCGAAGATTTCTACTCCGCAGCAACGGAAACTTCAAGAACGGCTTCCGGCCTTCAAGTATATGTATACAGGCTTTTTCGACTGTGAATTTGTTAATCTGATATTCAAATTTAGAATAGTATTCTTGCGGCCGAATCGCGTAGCGATTTTTCAAGAACTCTAACTTAGGAGCCTTCAGATTATCCACTCACTCAGGAACTGGATTTTAACTTGAATAGTTATTGTTCGCGCTTATTCGGGGTTTCAAAGGCAGTGTTTGGGACAAAATCGTGTCTCATTTTCAACGTTTTTGGCCATGTAGATCCACAAAGCAGAGGATACTAGCGTGAAGGACTCGCGAAACCCTTGTCTGTCAAAGAAAAAGCTTCAAAAATCTTGCCTTTATACCCAGCCACAACACCTTTTTTTCGTGTTTAAAATGGTTCTGCACTTCGGATTGCTTATCCGTATAACACTGCTTTGTGTTTCTTCTACCGAAAATAGGTAAAAAATATAAAGTTGTCAATGTGCTTTTTTTATTTAAAGGCATCGTTCGCGCTGAAAACCAATTACCATTTTCAGGCTCAATTTAATGAATGAGCCCGGTAAACCAATGAGGTTGGAAGGGGTTAAAGATGATGATCCGCCACCAGTTCTCACCAGTCATCTAGCACTTTTCATGGAATGTCGATGCGACCGTCAAGCAACATGAAAAACAGTTACGGCACAAGCCTAAAATGCAGAAAAACTTCGAAAATGACAGTGACGAGGCCTCCAAACGCAGAAAACTTCAAAAACGATTTTGACGCGAAATTTAAAGTCGTATTTACAATGTGTTCCGATGGACTTTTCTCTACAAAAGAGGGTTTTTCATCATCATCATCTTCTTCTTCTTAGCTTTAGTCCCGCGTTGGCGCAGGGTCAGCTTTCTTGGTGGCTCGTCTCCATTTCGGGCGGTCCAGTGCATCAATAGTCGCCAGATGTTCCTGCAACATATCTCGCTTTACGCAGTCTAGCCACCTCGTCTTTGATCTTCCTTTCGGTCTACGTCCTTCAACTTCGAAGGTGACTGCAGTCTTCGCGACAGAATCTGGACCGCATCTCGTCACATGGCCAAACCATCGCAAACGGTTTTCTTTCAGCTTCTCTTGAACCGGAACAACACCAGTGAGTTTTCTTATATCATCGTGCCGCTTCTTATCCAGCCGTGTATACCCAAGAGACCATGGGAGCATTTTCATTTCCATGCAGTGAAGAAGGTACTCGTGCTTTTTCGTTGACGGCCAGCACTCGCTACTATACATAGCCACAGGTCTAACAACGGCTCTGTATATCTTGCTCTTCAGGTACGTAGGAACTTTCCGGTGGCAAAGGACACCACTGCATTGCCTCCATTTCATCCATGCAGCGCTTATTCGATGAAGCACTTCGGTGCCTATACTTACGTCACTCGCAATTTGAGATCCCAAATACTTGAAGTGCAAGACCTTCTCCAAATTCACGTCATCGACTTTTATGGATCCATCCGACTGCTCGCCACACTCTATATACTCGGTCTTCCTAGTACTGAGCTTCAGTCCATAGCACTGCTGACCTCTCTTCCACAACTGACACGCTTTTTCAAGATCGTTCCGGGATGTGGAAGCCAGCATCACATCAACCGCATAGAGCAGGTTCCATGGGTGTGGGAGTTGAAAATCTTTCGTGACCGCATCCATGCATAGTATGAAGAAGATAAGAGATAGAGCAGAACCGTGATGAACTCCTACACGTATACGAAAATCGGAAGATCTTCCTGCGCTACAACGAATCGCGCTCTTCGTGTCAGCATACAGCAGACGTATCCATCTTGCATACTTCTCAGGAACTCCGTGGCTGCGCAAAGAAAACCAGATCAGTTCGTGTGGCACACGATCAAACGCTTTCTCCAGATCCAAAAAGGCCAAGTTAACGACCTTTTTCTTTTCCCTATGCTCCTCCAACAGCAGACGTGTTGCATGTATTGCATCGACGGTTCCACAATTTTTAACGAATCCACACTGATTAGTAGTGACACTGACAGTATCGCGTAATCTGGCGTCCAATACTCTTTCAGAGATCTTCATCGTATGGGAAAGAAGGCGAATACGACGATAGGTCGAACAATCAGCTACATCTCCTTTTCCTTTCCACAGCGACACAGTGATACTCTTACTCCAGCTAGAGGGAATTTTCCCTTCCTCTACGACCATATTGAAAAGTCGAGACAGCAAACAAGTGGCGTCATAACCCATGAGTTTCCAAACATCTGTCGGTACGTCGTCCGGGCTCGTCGCCTTGCCACTCTTCATTCTTTTTATCGCCTGCAAGACTTCTTCCTTTGATATGTTACGAACAGGTCCTTCTGTCGGCTCCCCGCGCGGGACGGGAGGATGTGGGAACTCCTCGTTTGACACTTGGTCAAAGTGCTCGCGCCATCTGTTCAGAACTTTATCTGTTTCGTACAGGATAGTCCCACTCTGATCCATAATGCAGCGCACAATTCCTACGTCTTTCGAAGCCTGCTGTCGTGCACGCGCTAAGCGGTACACCATTTTCTCGCCAGAGGCCGATTCCAGCTGTTGGTACACGTCCTCGTAGTGCATCGGTTAGGCAGCTGTACGGCTTTCTTCGCTTTAGATTTAAAGGCTGTGGTCACGATGGAAAACGTTATAGAAAAAACTACAAAAATCAGCTTAGATCAAAAACAGCTGAAAAACTATGAAGGTAGAGCGGTGAAAAACGGGCTAGAATTAGAGTTTCTAGGGCCCGAAGAAGCTGTTTCGTGCACACGTGCATCGACATTCAGAGGACGAAATAAATGCAAATTTAACGAATAAAAACAGTTGAACAATGAAAGCATCTCTTCAGTCAACGTTTTTGACTAGATGTGTACATAAATCCAAAGCTTCATTGATTGAAATTCAATTTCAAGCCAGCTGATGTTCTTGATATAAGAGGTCACCGATGCCGATGATGTAGAGTGGGCTCGTCCACCATCAAAAGACAAGAAAGTTCAGGTTTCAAATTCGGCCCAAAACAGTGGTTTTGTCGCGATTTTTTTCTTATAGGTCCTATTACTCGAGACCCAAACAAGGGTTCAGAGAGAAAAAGACGACAAGCATATTTGATCGCGACCACTGCCTTTAAGCTGCTTATACGATGCTAAGTCCGCTTCCTCTCTGGTCTGATACCATTTCTTGTATGCTTTCTTCTTCTCGCTTATGACTTTCTGAACATCGGGCGTTCACCACCATGTCTGCTTTTCAATTTAGCTCCCAGGGAAGAGGGTTTTTCATGACCCCATGAAAACCCCATTCGATATTTTCGTTCACTAGAAAGGCCAGGCTACACAAAAACATGTAAAAATAATATATGGTTTTCTGCGCGTACGATGCCTTTAGGGTACTCTCTGAACGAAGAGGCGTTCAGTGGCGACTAATCCTTCGAAAGGACAACCATTTCTTTTTGTGATCCGATGGAACATCAGCTGTTTGTTCAGATGTTCATTGAATCATTTATCAGAATATGATAATATTAGTCATTTTTCTATGAAGTAGCGTTCAATGCCAAGGCCTAGAGGAGACAGCCTCCGAGGAGATGTTGATTGCTCAAATCAGAACCATGACTCTCCGCCGTCGTCCTCTATTGAACGACTAAAATTCTCTACCCGAGATTTTTCCTTCAAAATAGCCATTACACAGAGGGTGTTGATAGACATGACAGAAAGTGTGGTGTTGAACAGCATTCTCAAAATATTTTCATGTCATACGATGCTGTCAAAGCACGGCGATGTTTGACAGCTGTGTGCTCGCGAAAGTTTAGACAGAGTAAAGGATGGGATTTCACTGGGATTTCCTGTCTCGCCCTCCTCCATCCATTAGAGAAAAGTTGTCATTCGAATTTCTTCGGGTCAGACAAGCTCTGAACTATGATTTTCACCCGACTTTTCTTTGTTTCTTTCATGATATCGGGATAAATTTTCGTCCAAGCAAATGTTCACGAATCGTAGATCCTCCTCCTTCATTCCAGTAACACAGAAATAGTCATCGATGTCATTTTCCAATCGCTGGCTACTCAACAGGCTGCCGTGCATTCGACATTCCTCCTGCTCGGCGCACGGTATCCTTACGTAAATACAAGGTACCTTACCTTGATACCTTGATGATCCATCTTCACTACGCGTCGGAGCCGTGTGGACCACATCTCAGCCAGCTCGACCGATCCCGAGCAAGGGAGATCCAGTGATGGCGGTTTTCTGAAAGCCCTCGCTCGGTGCAGAACGTCTTGACTCTGCCTGAAAATACAGAGTTCCATCTTGTGGAAGGACGGCCTATAGGCCGGAGGCAATCACGGGGTAACCAGACTGTTGTACGGAGGCTCCATCGCACATCCATTCGGCGCAGCACGTGTCCTGGCCATCCGTGTTTGGACTCGGCCATGAACATACAATTTGCTGTTTAAACATGGTGACAAATTTTCAAACTTAGCTGAAGTCCTCGGACCCTATGCTAAAAAAACGCGAGAGCAAGTTGTTGAACTCTACACGTGGGCTAGCTATGTCAAATTCAGGGTACCCACATTTTCGTTATTTGTTGCGTGCTCTGAGAAATTCGTGGCGGTCAAGTGCGGTTGAAGATTCTTTATTGATTTTATCGGTTATTGAGAAGAGTTGGTAAGACTTGTAAAGATCGATAGAATATCTTCAGAGGCACTCGTGCTCCAAGTTTGACGCCCTAACGATGTCTGGGAAGCGGAAAAAATGGGTCGAACGCAACTATTCTGAACACCATCCCGTCTCGAAGTTGAATTTGGGCATCTTGCTCTCGCGTTCTTTCAATAGCGTTTCAGAGGATTTCTGCTGTGATACGTTTTAGAGTAGACACCTGCTTCGAAATGACCCCATTGCGTCAGTTCTTCACGTTCACATGAGGGAAGGAGGAACAATTACCGAAGCCGACTTGGCGACAAGTTCTACCGTGAAAAATGTGGGACCTCACAGGCTTTCGCTCACATTTCGTTCCGGAAATCATTTTGCGCTACGAAAGGTTGTGCATTTCGAGAGAGCAATATTCTGGTCATCAAACTGATCACAACTGGTCGTGACAGGCGCGGCTTATCGACTAAATGCACTTGTGAAAATCCAAAAACTGTCAGCCCTCCATTGATAACACCGAATCTAACCATCAACCAACACTCCGTGTCACCAGTCAATCAGCACTCATTCCAACGTTTACATTCACTTCAAAGGAGAGCGGCTCTTTTTACTTGGCAGGTGAAAAGCTGTTGTTGCCATAGGCTCTCCGAGCAGTGTGAATCAAACTACCACGTTTTTTGTCAAGGAAGAGCCGTACAGAAAAATTGAAAAAGAAAGAAAGAGGGCGACGAGTGACATCACTCTATGATACGCTTCTTACCACAACCATTCTAATCTGCTGACTTTTCCCCACTTTTATTCGTATTTTAGCCTTTGTTCGTATTCACATTAAATTTCCATTCTCTTTCCGATTTTCACCTTGTCAGCGAAACGCCGAAGTATAACTAGGTATGCGGTCGATACTGATTTCGTTATTGATCGGCCGAACAGCTGATATTCAAAGATGAGCTTCTTTTTTTCCCTCTTCTTTTCATGCTTCCCTCCGGGTTAAACTAGTTTTTCGTTCGTTTTTCGTTATGACTCTTCTTAGTGCGTGAGGTGTATTTGGAGCTGTAGCTAGGTGTCACCACCTGAGGCATCTTCCATAGTCCTCACCGCAAGCGCGGCACGAGCGTGTTGAGCGGTGGACTATGGAACTTTCACAGCGCGTGACGCGATGGAAACTATGAAAGACACATAAAAGAGTGGGTGGGGAAAAGAAAAGAACAAATTGAACGACACTGTGGTATGAAGTCTCACGCGATCTTATTTTGTCTGAAACAAACGGAGTGGAGAACATATTCAAGAAACGGAATGATTTTGAATTTTTTCGTCCCGTAATCAGTCATCAAACCCTGTTATGATGGTTGTATTAAAGCGAAACCCGGTTGAATCACTAAATCATCTAGAAACTTCATGTAATATGCCTCGCTATCACTGCCAGTGCGAATCCCACAGGGAACGGCCGTCGTTTTGACAATTTTCTTCCAATTTTGAAAGGAAATAGTGAAAGAAAATCCTTATAAGGCCCGAAAAAATGGCGAATACCTCTTACGCACAATGGAGAACATCTACCAGCAAAACAAAACGATAGAAAAATAAATATAAACCTGAAACAGAGGAAAGACCAAAACTCAGCTTTAAATACCAGTTGTTGGCCGATAAACTGAATGCTATCGGTACTCTAGTATTACTTCATCTACTGACCGAAACTCACTTTTGAAATTAGCAACGTTGGAAACAAGAAGGAAGGTTTATGATGCATGAACAGTGCACAAAATCATATGTACATGGCAAGTACAATGTTGATCCCCCAAAAGTTCTATACATTTGTTCACACGGTAACACGTGGTGGACAAATGGAGATTTCCTACCGCAAGCCAAAAACTAGGCATAAAGCGGTCGGCTTCACAGCACGAGCTGGATCAATATTCATTACCTTGAGCAAAACAGTAGATGCAATGTGCACAACCGCCACATTCAAGCGTCGTATAAAAAATAAACTTCTTAAGCCATGATTATTTTGACGCGGAAAGTCATAGCACGTGATTTCGTGTATTTCATGATGAATTGAGGGATTGGATGTTTCCTGTATTATATCCAATCCTCTCACACGATTGTCTTCTACAACTTGAAAAAATAAATAAATGACAATATTTGGCAGAGCGCCAGAATCGACACTATGCTCAGGCATACTTCATAGTCTTCAAGGCAGCGAGGATCCGCAGCATATGCTGGCATTCACCTGAAAGCCAAAAATCCATTGCAGCAGCATCTGCTGCGCTCAAAGCAACATCTGTTGCCAACGAGGTGATGAGGCTCTAGGAAATATGCTGCTACAATGCTGCTGGTCGCGAACGTGGCCCTTTTTTAAATACTACCCGCGTAGCCCGGCCGTGATCCTGTCTTGATGCGAGAGTTACTCAGCGATTTCCAGAGGACTTGACAGTTCACCAGCATATAAGGCGGCATGTGGGAGAGAAAAACGGGTTCTCATCGTACGTATTTACGATGAGAGAGATAGGGAAGTCTAATCTTCACCGAGAAATCACTTTCGTGCAGGGTTTCCAGCGATTACTAACTTTGGTTGTAGTTTTACATTTCTGTTCAAGCGAATTCCACCCCCATAGTTTTTTAAAACCATTTTAGTTGAAAAGCTTTGAAAAAGTAGTTAATTTAGGAAGCGAAGGTGACAGAGCCACAAAAAATAAGGAGGACTGCTAAAAAAATTTTATTATTGCCGATGTGTCGTCTGCATTTGTCCGCTTTCTTCACGCGAAATTGCGTCCGCTCGAGCGATTTCAAACCGCTGGACGAGGCGATCTCAAGTCGTGACACGGAGCGATTTGAGGTAGCGGCAATATCGTTTGTCGCTTCGGCTTGAAGTAAGAAAGGGGCTTAAGACGCCCTATTCCAGAGAAATTATTCTCTGGCCTGGGTTAGTTGTCCGGCTGGTTGAACATGTTCTCGGTGGGTTTAACCGGTGGAAAAAGGGGTTAGTCGAGAATGGAATAATATTTTATGCAAAACAGCATTGGTTAGAATCTAAAGCAAATTTTTTTCATCTACTCAGCTCTACCCGGGTGCCAAGCAATAGTTCCAGCGGATAATCTTGACATTGAAGATTATCGTGAGCGCAGTTTTTAATTAAAGGCAGTGTTCTCGATGATTCTCGTTTCCAAGTTTTCCACTCAAAACAATGCGTTGGCAACCAAGTGTTACCAAAATCACGAAGAAACGGCAAGAAACGCACTAATTCGTCTTATTTCAGTGACATCATTCTACAGCCTGGACTAGTTGTCTGGTTGGATGAACATGTTCACGGTGGTTGTCACCGGTAAAAAATGGGACTAATCGAAAATGGAAGAATATTTTGAGCAAAACAGTATTAGTTAGGGCCCGAAGGAGAGAACAGAGCAACACACAAAGGAGAATCGCAAAAGACGGGTCCACAAAAGATTTCATTGTCACAACGAACATTTCCATTGATACTTAAGAGGCGGGCTGATATTTGAGGATTTCGTGCCCTTCTGGTGCGTTTTTCTCGGTTTCTTCGTCATTTCAGTTCTACTCGGGGGCCTAACAATCGATTTAGCGATTAATCTCAAAATCGAAGATTATCGTGAACACTGCCTTTAAATGAATTATTCCTTAAACGAATTATCGGTGAAATTGTCAGAAATGGAAGTTGGCTTCCGATCATTTTTTGAAACTTTATCGGCGAAGCTGTCGCAGCAGGATCTTGGCACTCTGTATTCTGCAGAAAAAAAGCGGCAGTCCTGATTAAGTGTGATCACTGTCCTCGAACGTTGAAGTCACATTCAAGAAAATTTCCATCCAAGATGTAAATGCTGTATGGGCACGCATTACAAAGTGAGCAATTGGAGGCCATATGCAAAAATATGCACACCGCATAGCTACTGTTCATCTATACACGCACAATTAGATGCATTTCCATGATTTATTGGAAGGTTGTATTGGCGGCTGCCCCAATCTGCATTCCAACTGCAACATATGTTGGGGGGGGGGACAGTACTGTTTTTTGATGGTGCTATCGAATTTACACTTCCCATGACCGCTATTTCCCTAGTAGACTGACTTGCTCTTTGATATGGGCACCACTACTTTCCACTTCTGCAATGAGAATAGATCTAATAAGCATGAACAACCTAGCTGTTTTTTGAGGTTCGGTAGAATGGGATGAGAGTAACTAATCTCAGAGTGTGCATCGACCATTGGCATCGACCATGGATTGTTTTCCATTGACAATCTCTCTTTTCGCTGAACGAGTACTGGCATGCGGTCTTTTGGAGCGGCATCTGGAGTCGGAGTGATCAACGAAAAACTCATGTGTTAAAGCAAACCAGGGTTAGGTGCAGTGTTCACTATGAAAAACCGTTTTCTACTTTTCGATTTTATCGAGTAGATCAGTATCAGTATCGAGAACACGAGGTAGCGGATTACAGGAAAAAGTGCCCACTAAACTCTCAAATATCATAGAAAAAACTATTTACAAAAAATCATTTGTTATTTTCTAATTTCTCTGAAAAAAGTATTACGTCTGTTCGGTGTGTTTCGCTGCTAAGTGGCAGTATTCTTTGTTTCCTGATTCTTGTGTCGAAAACTCTTTGAAGGCAGTGTTCACGTGGAAAAAATGTCCTGTTTTCGCGAAAAAATAAGCTTTGGGTCCCTAATAGAAGATTAAGAACGGAAATGCGACGAAAAACGGCCGGGAATGGGTGACAATCTCGTGGGCCAGCCAACCCATTGGGTCACCCCGCCCACATACTAACAGTTGTCCAGCGTTCGTTTAACCTGAGGGACAGACACCGATTTTTTGAATATTCTTTATCACGAAGGGTTCCGGCTTTCCAGTATGTGTGTACATTGGCCCGTCGTATTTCTAAAGAATTTTCGGTACAGGAAACAGAAAGCGAAACCACTTACCTGAGGATTTTGAAGCGCGAAACCAGTTTCCCGACGTCAGGTTCGATGCGTTGTCTGCAGTCTCCCGAAACGCAGAGACAGGCATAGTTAAGTTTTTCAGAGAATTCTTTAGACAGTTTTTATCCGTTATTTGAGTGTTCTGTGGGAGCTTTTCCTTATTAACCGCTACTTAGTGAACTTACCTACTCAAAAACATCGATAACTAGAATACGGTTTTTTATCGTGGACACAACCTTCAAGATTAAAATGGTTCAGCACACATGCTTTGACGTTAGTGTCTTTTTGGATAAGGAGTATAAAAAAAACGGCAACTGTTCCTTTGGTAAAACGTGTCGTAGACAGCTGCAATATGGCTTGAGGGGGGATGAAATGGTTCGGCTGGTACACGGGATTTTCAGAAACGTTCTAGCCATTTTCGTCCTACTTCTGCACTAAAATTTTTCAGAGGTACTCAAGGTTAAGATTCCCGCGAACAGAATTGACGGGCACCTTTTTGCCTCTTTAGAACTGCCTCTGATTACTTCACTGAGCCTGGGTTTGTCTATTTGGGTTGGGTTTGCTGCAAGCACAACCGGTTTTTTTTTCGCGGCTTCCAATGCTAAACACTTCCATCTCGCTATGATGAGATCGGATTCATCTTATGTGTAGTCAACCATGGCTATGTCGATTTGGATGGGGTCGAACGCGAGGAGGGAGGCCTATGGTATACTAGTGTCGCAGAGCCAGTCGCTGACTTTAGAGCAGGGATGAGCGGAATTCCGATTCCCGAATTCCGATTTCCGCAGGTTTTTGAGCATCGGAATTCCGATTTCCGATTTCCGAAAAATGGGTGCGGAAATCGGAAGAAAATGCGGAAATAATCTGAGTCGGCATCCTATGGTAGGCGTTGACCAGTTGAAATCGCGCGAATATCGCTCCACGTATAAAGTTCTTTTTATATGGTCTTCCTGTTCATATTATGCTACATTTTTAGATTATTGCAGTTTGGCTCACCCCTTCTCATTTTTGGTCTCATTCGCCGTGGGTCAGACTTTTGGCATTGAGGCGCGCTTATCGCTCACTAGGTGTGGACAAGGCCAATTGTGCTCAGACCCCCTTCCAGCAGCAGAACTTTGACGATTTTCTCAACATCCCTCCAAGGCGTAATAGGTCAAATATTTTTCCGATTTTCTCAGACCCGCTTTCAGTCGTTTGATATATGTTTTTGTTGTGAAATCCATATTCAACCTTTAGGGAAACATTATGATTTTGACCTTTACTAACTTAGTTACGACAAGATTTTATGTAAATTGGACGGTATAATCGAATTCTTCGTAAAAAAATGACTTCTTACAGTGTATACCGCCATTCAAAATGGTTCACTTGGTCTCTCGGGGAAGCTCAGACTCCCCCCACTCCACCCTTGCGCAGCTCAGAACCCCTCCCGGTGTTTGTATCCACACCGCGCGCCGTTCCCTGAACCGAAAAAAGGCTCCGAAATACCGACGATCCTTTCGGGACAGGGTCTCTCCACACACCGAAGAAAGGGTTGTCCCGCTTTTCGCGGCTCTAATTCCACTCGGGACCACTTCGCTTGCATTGAGTAGCGTGACGTTCCAAACTGCAAAGAGGGGTAAACTCCTCCCTCGCTCGGTGTGTAGAGAGCCCCTGTCCCGATCCCTCCCCTCTCTAACAGAACCACCCTTGGTAATGATTACCGAGTGTGTTTGACCCTAAATCAAACATAACGGATCCGTAAAATCCTACCCACACCGCTGCCCACATTCCTTCTTTATATTTTTTATATCCTTCTTGATTGGGAAATCATCAAGAAAGTATGCACCATACTGGAGCCGCTCGCATCTGCTGCAACCATTGTACAGGATGGTGCCTATTCACCGATTGGTGTTCTACTACCACTCTACAACGTGATTGTTGAGGGACTGAAGGAGGGCAAACCTCTTCAAGGGATCAGAAATCTGATTCATGATGGTCTAGTCTCAAGGATGAAAAGCATCTGGAAAATGAAGATTTCATCATGACGACGCTTTTGGACCCAAGGTTCAAGGACACATTTTTCGATTCCAGCAGCAAGTATGTTTTGCTGGACAAGGTTGAGGCTACAGCGGCACGTGTCTACGTCAGCAGGGAAGAAGAGGACGCCCAGAAATCATCGACGTCCTGGAAGAATGTATTTTCTTCTTTCTTTGAAAGCAGAAGGATCATGAGATGCACAGTCAACAGTGCACGCCCTGGAGCGGACGCGAAGACCAAAGCTTTCTTTAGCTGTGAGATTTTCTAGGAGTTAGTTTTTCTTTTTCATCAACGTTGAAATTACTACCAGTTATTCAGGAGGTGGAAGAGTATCTCAGCATAGAGCCGGCGATCGATTTGGATCCGTACGAATTCTGGGGAAATGCAGCGAATTCGTCAGAGTTCCCTCTACTGAAGGCGCTCGCTAGACGATATCTTTCTGCTCCGTCTACGTCCGCAGAATGCGAACGTCTATTTTCGACTTTCGGTATCACAGTGAATGATCTCAGAAAGAGAATGATATCCGAGACTACAAAAACTACTGTTTCTCTATCACAACATTAGTATACTTGGTTATAAATAGCCTCTTTTCGGATTAGCATCCCGGTCCCATAAGGTGGATTTTTTTCATGAAATTGCAATAAGTATTAGTAGTAAAAAACATTCTCTGTCCTAACTAACACTCCTACCCTCTTTTCGGAACACTCAGTGATTTTTGAAAATCCGATTCTGATTTGGTCAGTACTGACTAGCTATGTGTGTCTATGTTTGTTTCGTTTCAAAGCATGAGCTCTGATCTAATCAAAGGATCATTTAACCACGGATGGGACTCCATAGGACTACCCGAAACGGATTGGTTGAGGTTTTTGTAACTTGTTATCTGTGGTAGTCGTCTGGTCCTCAGAGGTGAAATGTTCTATTGAAGGTGATAGGGCTATGCGTTGATACTAAATGATTGAAGATTCATATATGACTATTCAGTATTGAGTAGACTACATCCGAATAGGAAACTCAAGAGCGAAAAAGTGTCAAGGGAAGATAGTAGGAATGTGAAAGTTGAAACGTTTTTACCCATTTCACACTAATTTCCATGAAAAGCACTTAGTTTATCTAAGGAAAATATTTCCAAAAATCTATTTTTGCATCGGGCTATGTCACACATAGATTGCACTTGCTCCAGAGCTAAATTAGATTGCACAAAATTTCTATGCTTTATTATCACGCCCGATCTCGTCAATACCGGTGAGCTGATCAAAGATACGTTGAAGTTCTTGTTTTCTTCCAAACCTTGTCACTTGTTGGTTTCATGATATTATTTGTTAATGCGTTCATGCTACAATACCGCTCGTAGGATTTGGTCAGAAAGCGAGCGAGGTCTGGTTTTTGCGTCTTTTTCGTCTTTTTTGTATAACTCGCTTTAAAGTCAACCTTGAGCGAAACTCAGCGAGGATATTCATGATTCTGGCGTTGAGGGCTATCCAATGGTATAGCCATTGTTGGGAATTATTGATGTTGTTTCATGTTATAAAGGTTTTTGGAGGAATTGGTTTAAAATGAAAGAATCATTTGTTGACTCAAGTAAAAATTACCTTTCAAAGTAAAATGCCTGTTCGAGGGAAATGTTTTTGTTCCGATTTCCGAAATTTGAATTTTGTTTCGATTTCCGAAATTCAGATTTTTCTTCCACTCATCCCTGCTTCAGAGATGAGCCTGCTATTGGTCAAATTCTAATTTAGACCAATCGCTGACTTGTTGTTGAGAACAGCGACAGGCTCTGCGACACTAGTATGAGTTCATCTACGCAATCGCGTTCAGCCCACAACGTGCACGCTGACTGCGAAAGCGTGTTGAGGCGCGGTTTCGGGGACCCTTGGACAGGAATTTCGGACCACCCCGGCGGTCTTTGAAAGGCAAAAACCGCCCGGGTGATCCGACATCCCTGTCTGAGGATCCTCGAAACCGCGATGCTACACGCTTTCGCAGTCAGCGTGCACTTTGCGGACCGAACGCGATTGCGTAGCTGAATTGTGCCATGCGCCTCACTCCTCGCGTTTGACCCCATCCAAATCGACAAACCCATGATTGACTTTACATAAGATGAATCCGATCTCATCGTGGCCAGATGGAAGTGTTTAGCATTGGAAGCCGCGAAAAAAAAACAGGCTGAAATTACCCACATCCCATTAGTTTATCGCCTTCAAATGCGACCCTTTATTGTTCACTGTAGCCACGAATGTGCGTAAATATCTGTCTTTTATTTGCAGTTCTCCGGTGTTTTTGGTTGAAAATACGGAACAGGGAGCAGGTGACGAAAGTATTTCTAAAAAATCCATGTTTTTTCCGTTTTCTGTTCTACTCCGAGGCTTCCTCTGCGCTCCCTTTTCTTTTCCGTGCGATTATCTCATTCCGCATACCCCTGAACATAACCCTGCTATGCCCCTCTGCATGTTTCAACATGTGGTTTCAGCATGTTTCCAAACATAAGCACCACCCTAACATAATAGATAATGGGTACATCTGGTCCGAGTCGATTTTGAAGTGTTTTTTTTTACTCAAATCATTGAGGACTTTCCCGGCACATTCCCTCGTCGAACATGTGTTCCATTATTTTGCTAAATATTTTGATTCTTCGTTCTCTTTCTATTTACTTAGTTCTCTGACATAGCGATACACACACGGGCTACTGATTAAACACTGATACTGACACTCTCAACCATTCCCAAGTAATCTCTCTCCACAAGAATCCTGTTCTGTTTACAACTCACAAATTCCTCTGCTATTGCACTTTCCGTTCCATTTACATAATGTGTTGTGAGTCATCTGAACAGAGTCTAGATCCTTCTTTCTTCTCACTAAATTGTTCCCAATACGTAAAATCGGTATCTTATTTCGAATCATTCAATTAGGTTAGCTATCTAAGAAATGTTGGTGCTCTTTAAGGCGGGAAGAAAAGTGGTATGTTAGAGAGTTCCCCATCTTCTTCCTTGCTGCTTGATCTTATTTTGATGATTTTTTGCACTATTGTCGCTCTATTTTTGACGATATAGCCGCTCCGCTTTTCCGGTGGTATACCGTTTGGAACCAGAATTTATTCTCTGTCTTATAATTGTTTTCTCTTCGGGAGAATGCTGCTGGCGCGAATCATATGCTCAAATTCAATGGAAACACCTCCAATACTGAGCATATTCGAGTACGAACTTTCGAAGAATAATCGATAACTGACAGACTGGTATTGTTCAGTGGAGAAAAGCCCATACTACTTAACATTGAAGTTTGATGGTTAAAGGCATCGTTCGCGCTGGAAACCACTCACGTTCGGACTCAAGTTCATGAATGAGCCCGGCAGGTCACACCGGTAAACTTCGGTGAGTCAAAAACGTGTGGTTATGTGGTTGAAAGGGGTAAAAAATGAGGATCGGCCCACGATTCTCACCAGTGATCTAGCACTTTTTCATAGAATGTCATAGAACGACCGTCAATTTCATAGAGCGGCCGTCAAACAACATGAAAAACAGTTACGGCACAAACTCTGTGAGCAGAAAAACTTCGAAAATGATAGTGACGAGGTCCACAAACGCAGCAAGTCTTCACAAACGGTTTTGGCGCGAGGTTCTTAATAAATTTTTAGCGCGTTCAGACTGACTTTCCTTTGCAAAACAAAGTTTTTCATGGGCGCTTTCAACATTCTCTTTCACTAGGGAGGTCGAGCTACCCAAAAACATGAAAAAATAGTATACGGTTTTGTGCGTACGACGCCTTCAATAGTAAATGGATGGCGAAGGCAGAAAGGCGCTGTCGCAAATTCACAGAATTCGCAAAAAATAAGGATTAGGGCTTCCTCAAGATTTTCCGCGAACGCTATTGAATGCTAGCTCTCAGAGTATTAAAATGTCCTATGCGTCACTCTTGGCATCTTTGGTGGTCTGTCTATAAGTAGGTATGTAGGAGCAGTAAAAGGTGCTCAGTACTGAAGCTCCCTACCGACAGCGTAGTTTTCAAGTGCACATAAAAGCTTCAGAGCTTTTTCGAAGCGAAATGCGGCATTAGATAGAAAGTGATTTGCTCTTTCGAGTGATCCATGTCACTTGATTAGAAGTCGCTGAAAGTTTTAATCATTCGACATTTTCAGATGGCGGGGAACTTCCGCTCTATTTTAGGACTTCCAATCGTTTTTGCCTCTGTCACAGAGATGGATGCTTGGAAGACGATGCGAATTCTGCAGGCGCATAAGTGTGCATCAACTGCTCGTGCCCAAAAGAGCATGATAACGCCAAGTTTCGACGTCTCCCGCCAGAGGCAATGCCGCGCTATTCCTCTACCCTTTGTTGTCAACTATCTTTGAAAGCTGCCGCAGTTCTTCTAGTATGGAATGGGGTGATTATACATGAAACGAAAGTTCTCGCAAATGGAGGAATGAAGCGAAACCTGTTTTCCCTACCGTCCCTTCAAAACTTCTAATACTTACATACAAGATAACAATTGTGTGGATGGAATGATTACGAGGCTCCCTCTCTCAGTTGATCACTTGCGCATACAGCAACATTTAGCAACAGTCATCCCTCTGCTTGTTTTCTTATGTGATATTCTTACGTGATATCTTCTGTATTCACGGAGAGGAGGTATTTTTGAAAGTGGAATCTCGGTCTTTGAGTGTTTACCGACATTTGAGAGTTGTTATCAGTAGGGCTCCGTCCAGTATTCACTGATACTCATGTCTACCAATCCAGCTAATGACCTTTTAAGCACAGTGCCAAATACTGCGTTAGATCGATTTGATTTACTTTGAAGGACTGTTCCAGACTGCCACCTTGTCTCATCGCATTAAACAGTTCTCATTTCGTCCATGCAGCGAGAGTCACAGTCTGCCTTCCAGTAATCTTCGCATTGCCAGTGCTGTTCACAACGTGAATTTATCTGACTCAAGTCTTCCTTTGGAATAACACACCTTGGCTTCGAGTAATTCCCAGCGCTTATGGCCCAATATGCAGAGCTTCTCTCGTCTTGCCCTTCGCCGTTCGATTTTTTAAGCAGACGAGTACCACTTGAATAGAGAAAATTGCTTCGGAATCTCTCAGTAACTGATCCCTTGAAATGCTATTCTTCTGAGTGGGTGCACTCTGATCCATCTATCCCGAGAGCATGAATTCTCATATTTCTCTTACTGCACCTAGTTCCGTTTATTCTAATTTCTCACTGTCTTCTTCTTTTTTCTTCCACAGTAAGTCTCACAGAAGGAACAATTTTTTTCAGAAATGGGGCACATACATCATTTTCTGAATTTGGCTAAGTAAGAGCTTGCTTTACTGAAAATCTCCCGCAAAGCAAATGCTTCATTGAATTCGTTTGCATGGTGTTTAAAGGCACTGTTCACGATAAACTTCATCCTCGAATTTTCCATGACAAACGCTTCTCGTGGCTCTCAGAAGCAGAACAGCGTCAAAGAAACGGGACGAAAAGCTACCCAGGAGCCGCAAAACGGCTTAGAAAAGTGGGCAAACCCCGCCGCTGTGGGCAAGTCCCGCCTCTTCTCGCCCCTCGACGTGAACAAAGGAACACTCGAAATCGTGAGTTGAGCTATGGTTTCCGACCAGAAGCCCCGTTCTTCCCTTCATTCTCGAATTCTCTCTTTACTCTTTTCAGCTTGCATACAACGGCTGCAGAAGACGGAAGTTACAAGCCTCGGACAACTCGTCCACCATTTTCCCTAGCTCAATTTTTGAGGGACCATAACTTCATTCCCAGAAGGTCTTGTACGATTCCGGAAGCATGAATGGAATCAGAATGGGACCGGTTTCAAGATAGGCAAAAAAAACGGAAAAGCGATTTCTATCGCGAACGGTGCCTTTAAGCAGAGAGCAGGGTTCAGCAGGCCAATTGGCCAATTTTCGGCGGAACTACAACTCCCTGTTGACCGAAATTTTAGAAAAAACTTCAAAAATTTCTACGACCCCTCAGGATGGAAAATTGTTTTTTTTTTTCGTGTGACAAATCTGGAAAATTGTCGAACTTGTGGTTATAAAACACTATTTTACTGTTCGTACCTCATGCTACAAAAGGTTTGGATAAAATTTCCATTTTTCTCCAAAAATTCTACGGGCCCCCCTCCCCTCAAATATTAATTTTTTGGGATTTTCGAAAATTCTTACGAGCCCCGTTGTGCCGAGTGCTTAGAGGCACAGTCCAAGCTCAGGGACGAAATCTGAGATTTGCACATAATTGTGAAGTAGACCCACCCGGTATACCACTTGCCAAGTGCGAGCTCTCAATTCCTGCGAATAAGCGAGTTATATGAGGAAGCCACCCTGGGGCGCCTACCTCAGGAAGCCACTTTGGCACGCCCCCTTTACAATCTTTCGAGCTCAACAGTGGCGAGATGAGCGGCGGTTTTCGATCAATGGAACCGTTCTTCCCTTCATTGTCAACCTCTCTCTTCGTTAAAATCGTCTCGCACACATCAGTTGCAAATGACGGAAGCTACAGGCTTCGGACAACTCGTCCACCATGCTTCAGCAGCTCAATTTTCGAGAGGCCATAACTCCGTTCCCAGGGGGTCTTGAACGATTCTAGAGACATCGTTGGGATCAGCGTGGGACCATTGACAAGATAGGCAGAAAAGCAGAAAAAGGATTCTGAGGTTGGACTGTGCCTTTGCCTGATTGAGAGTCGAGCAGTGGAGGACGTCGTCCTTGGTGCAGAAAGTCATGTGATCTTCCTATTTCAGGCCGGGTTCATACTTTGCGCGCCACAGCGACAGGCACAGCATTGTTGGGTGGAGACCCGTGTTTCATCAATTTTCACTCCCGATCGTTTGCATTTAAAGGCGCTGTCCACGATAAAATCAGTCTCCTAGTTCTCACCGGAAATCAAGAGGTGCGAGCCCTATTTAACCAGAAGCGTTGAAAAAATGGCTAGGAACGAGCACGAACGAGCCCTATACATTCTAATTTGAGTGTTCCGCTCACTGAACGCCCATTCCCTCAACGGCTACCGAAAAAGTTGTCCAACTCAAAGTTTCAGTTCGAGAGGGTAGTCGATCATCAAATGGGGTAAGTTTAGTTAAGTTTAGTGGACTATACCCCCTGAATAAAAGCTGTCTCCCTAAAATGGGTTCTCCAATTATTTGCGGATCAGAGGCGGTTGAAAGGAGTGGGCGTTGCGTGAGCGGAACACTCAAGTTTAGGGCCATATAGGGCTCTTCTGTGCTTTTTCAAAGCCGTTTTTTCAACACTACTGGTGAACTTGGACTCGGACCTCTCGATATCCGGTGAAAACTCGGAGACTGATTTTATCGTGCACACTGCCTTTAAGTGGCACAGTCCTAGCTCGAAAACGCTTTCTTTTTTTCTTATTATCCTGAAGACTGTCCTATGGCGATTTCAATGATGCCTTTGTGATTCTACAAACCCCTTGGGAATGGAGTTATCAAAGATTGCTTGAAATTTAGCGACGAAAGCATTGCGGACAAGTGGTCCGAGGCTTGAAACTTCCGCCACTCGCAACCGATGTGTGGGAGCGGACCTTGATAAAGAGGGAGTCTGAGAATGAAGGGAAGAACAGGGCTATTGATCGAAAAACTTCACTCATCTTGCCACTGTTTAGCTTGAAATATCGTAAAAAGGGCGTACCAGAGTGGCTTCTTCCTTCATCTCGCTTGCTCGGTGGAATCGAGAGCTCACACTTGGCAAGTGGTATGTAGGGTAGGTCTACTTCACAACTATGTGGAATCTAAAGTTTTGCCCCTGATGTTGGACTGCCCCTTTAAAGGCGGCATACACGCTCGTAAACGTGATTGAGATAACTACGGAAATATACTCTGTTTATCTTGAATTGCACAAAACACGGTCCGCCAATAGTCCTCTAATTGGCCCGCTAGTACCGTAGTGTACGTCCACGACGCGTTCTCGGCAGACCCGGGTGAGCACCCAGTGTGCAGAGCAATCGATTCGTCAATGCAGTTACTCGGCCACCCACCCTGCCACCCGGGTCTGCCGAGAACGCGCCGTGGACGTACACTACGGTACTAGCGGGCCAATTAGAGGACTATTGGCGGACCGTGTTTTGTGCAACTCAAGATAAACAGAGTATAGAATGGCGTGGCTCAGATTCCAACTCTTATGCATTTTAAAGCATAAAAAACGACTCACAATGCCGCTACACGAGTGAGAATTTAGCTCCGCCCCTGTACCTGCCCGCCCTCTGTATTTGCGTCCTCCTCTAGAACAGGGTTGCTGGGCCACTTCCACAGTCGTCGATGTGTGTGATTTACCTAGTATACCTATTCCACCACCCACAAACGTCGCCAACGGTAAGAATGTTCCAACACCCCTGTTTTGACAGAGTGCGCAAATACAGGGGGCGGGCGGATACAGGGGCGGGGCCAACTTCTCACCCGTGTAGCGTCATTGTGGGCCGTTTTTGACGTTTCAAAATGCGTAGTCGTTGTGCTATGCGCCTTGTCATTCTAATTCCGTAGTTATTTCAATTACGTTGCAGTTGTAACCACTTACATACAAGTTTGTGTTGGTTCCTTGCAAGAGTTATTTTGGAGACACTAATTTATCCTCTAATAAATAGTGCGTTGAGATCACCAAAATGTCTCCGAGCTGAACAATCCAAAATAGGTGAAGAACATACAGGTTTTCTCTGTTGATATTTTCCCATTTCGGAATGGTCATTTGTTGAAGCTTGCTTTCGGAATTCCCGTGAAAATCCTGGTCCAAAAGTGTTTTTCGATCGGAAAAATATTTTTTCTTTATATATCCGTGAAGTTCTGCACTGAATGGTATTTCGGGTTTTACTTTCTTTGCTGGTCGGTGGAGCTAATCTCCATGGAGATCTTCATGGGGGTGATTTCGCCTCTATTACAAAAACGAGAGACGCAAAGGCTTACGGTAGCCAACTATTATTCTCGGCTCCACCGATCTGGTTGGCTTATGATGTTCACATTACAATGTTTCTCAATGAACCCGAAATGCTAGCACAAGAAGACGAGAAGGATAATTTTTTGAATAAGGTGGGGGAAATGCTCATATATGTACTACAGGGATTCACGCGATAGAAATTGTAAATCCAGTCAGATCGGAAAAAGCAGGTTAAAATGTGAATGAGAAACCTCGTGGATAAACAATCGAACCAATGCAGAACCATTTTTCCAGAAGATGCATTGCGGGAATCGAACCCGCAACCCTTCGTAGTTTAGCATTCGCCATCGTTACCCTCTCGACCATCCCTGCACGGTGGCGTGGGCAACTTCAATCAAGTGATACGAGGAATGGAATGCACAGTGAGCTCGGAAACGGCTTATATCTCACGAATGGGCCAGAATCAAACCGTCAAATCTTGTATAGAGCAATTTTATTGTAACTTAATGTGTGCCGAGCATATGAACTCATTCCAGCTGCTCCGAGTAGGAGGTTACAGATGGTTTCAAATAGTTTTTTCTTTTTTTCTGGAATGTCGGAAGGCCCTTAGGTAAAACCCAACATACAGTAATGTTACTATATCCATCCCCCACAACTTTTAGAAGAACTTTTTTCAGGACGTCTCCTTTCCCGGGGGGTCGTCCGTTGTCAGACCACTGTCTCCCATCCTGTCAGGGCCCATCAAACGCATCAATTTTCCGTCAATGTCCATGATGCTCCGCTCGCCCTTAGGAGCATGATCCCGGCCCTAGGCGGTATTCATACTCCTCATCGTCAGCGCGGCACGCGCACCACACGCGGGAGGGGCATGGAGTATGAATACTTTCTACGCCCGTCACGCGTGTGACGCGCTTGTGGAAACTATGAACACTCCAGCGGCGACGATATAGGGATTGAAGTGGGGTTCAACTTATGCGAGTTAAATCTATGCACCTGTCCTTTGTAATGGTAGCAAAAGATAGCACTGAAATCAATTTCTATGGAACGGAATGAAATTGAGGATGGGTAAATAATGAAAGTCTGGACCCGACAGTGCTCCGAACAGCTTCTGTCGTCGCTATGATCTGCCCTAGATTTTGTTCCGACCGACTTGCAATCAGCTGGATGGGAAGCCCTGGGCTGTTTTGTTTTCGCTTCAATTTCAATCGTACGTGAGTCTGGAGCTCGAATGTTAGGGGTAGGGAATACCTAACATTCGAAAGTTCCGCGCCAGATTCCGCATGCATGCTCTAGAGCTCGTAAGGAATAGTGCTTCCCCCAACGCTATTCACCCTGTGCAGATTGTAATTTCAACCTTAATACACTCGCAAGTTCGTTGTTTACAATATTCTAGTGATGTATCATGAAGCTTGCAGACTTTTTTCCGTGTGAAGCCCAGTTGTGTTTCCTTCCGTGGCCAATTTCGAGACGTGTTTGCTTTTTCTAGATTACTTTTTTTTGTTTTTGCTTTTAGCGTTTAAATTCTATTTAACACTTTATCTGTTTACACAAGGTGTTGAGTTGATCGCGAAACGCTTGGCTCCGGGCGAGTTTGAACCAGCATATTCCCTTTCCAGGGGAGCGCCTTATCGCACTGCACCACCGAAGCCCCAGCGCCGCTCTCACTCAACTGCTCGGTAAATCTTCACCGAAGCAAACATCCTTTCACTCTTTCACCCTTTGTTTGCTTCGGTGAAGATTCACCGATCAGTTGAGTGAGAGCGGCGCTGAGGCTTCGGTGGTGCAGTGCGATAAGGCGCTCCCTCGGAAAGGAATTATGCTGGTTCAATCTCGCCCGGAGCCAAGCGTTTCGCGATCAACTCAACACCTTGTGTAAACATACCACAACGTACACTGCGACGTTAAACTGCAGTTACGGCAAAAAAGCCTCTAAAATCGTGTAAGACTTAACTAGGGCAACATCTTGACAGGTCTACGACTGTTAGATAATCTCTGACGGTATACCTGTTTCGTCCGGTTATGCGGGTGAAAGGATGTTTGCTTGGGTGAACATTTACCGAGCAGTTGAGCGAGAGCGGCGCTGGGGCTTCGGTGGTGCAGTGCGATAAGGCGCTCCCCCGGAAAGGGAATATGCTGGTTCAATCTCGCCCGGAGCCAAGCGTTTTGCGATCAACTCAACACCTTGTGTAAACATACCACAACGTGCACTGCGACGTTAAACTGCACTTATGGCAAAAAAAAACCTCCAAAAATCGTGTAAGACTTTATTTGTTGTTTTTTCCAAATGTTTGTATGAGCGGGTTGATTTTTGATTTCAAGATGCCTATCTGTGCGCACCTCTGCGTGCATGAATAAACAAAAAATAATAATTAAAAGTGATGAAAAAGTTGTTACTGCCGTCGCCGCCATGGCAGAGTAGGTGTCACGCGCATGCCGCGCGGGCGAGGTCTTAAGCCATTCGCACTCAAACGCCACGCCTTCGCGTCACGCGCGTGCCGCGCTAGCGTTGAGTAGTATGAATGGCGCCTTAGCGAGCGTACTCTCTGTAACTTAAGACCTCAGGGGTCTGAGAAATCCCAGCCTCCATCCACAGCGTCTTCACCGACAGATTGGCTACAGAGATTCGATGGGGTTCGCTCAGAAGATGGACAGGAGATCTTTAATGTAATGTTTCCTTTACGCAGTTGTTCGGCACTCAAATTGGCGATTTCACAGCGAAAAGGTTCGCATGAACTGAATACTCACTTTGCTATCGGCTGGTGAGGTTTCATCCCACATTGACTCTGTGATCAATTAGCTTATCATAATTCAAATTAAACTGGAAAAAGCTTATTTGCTTCAGCCAACCTGCGACTGAAGCAGTTTATTCCTATCGTAGAACAAGTAAATAGGGAACGAGTGTCATTCGGTACATCACACGCGTGAGTAGAAAGTGATTATTTGCCCCGAAGAAGTGATTACCTTATGCGAAACTTCGCCGTGCAGCAGTTTTGCTTGTAACGATAGCTTGTAACGACATCGCAGGGGCACTTTGGTCGAAATTACACCAAGAGGAAGCCACATCATTGCTCGTTCCTCAAACTCACGTGCATGACTTTGCCCTACTCTTCTCAGCTCACTCTCGTCTCCTCAATTGCTACAAGTGGTAATAACCAGTCAATCATTCTATGATTGAGCAATCACTTGTGACAAACGGTGATGAGAGTTGTCTGGTTCACTTCGCAGAAAGGATGTTACACTGCACTTTGATCAGTAATCAGCATGATTGATCATTTCTGATAACATCGATTATGGAGCTGATTTCTGCGTACTATTTTATTGAGAAACTAATTTTCTTGAGAAGTTCAAATCGTATAGGATAAGCCAATAGATATTTGTCCCTCGCGTATTCAGTTCACAGTGTCTCAGACTTTTCATCATGTTTCTTGGTAATTAATGCATGGACAGCTATCAGTTTCGTCGTCGAAATATGTGTACGCTTGCGTACCTGCTGGGGTGTTGAGATTTGAACACCAGTTGCTAAATTCTTCACTCTATGATTCCTGTAATCAAAATTGGTGGAAAACGCATTGAACAACGGAACTTAGAGCAACAGCCACGGACAACATGGGATCAGAAGCCTAGGTTTTCTTACTGTTTCAGTAAGCAGCCCACATTTGAGGATGCGTACATTCTGTATTGCACAAAATGTGTGTCTAGCTCTCGAATGTCTACCTTAGTGTCTATCTTAGAAGGTCAAAGGATAAGGTTTTTGGCGTAAATCAATCTCTCTGGTGAAACACCACACACTCGACTTCTATTCAAAATCGTAGAGGCTTATGCATTTGTATTGAGCCCATACAATGATTAGTAGGGGCCAGCCAATGCACAAGTCAGTGCTTTGATTTTTGCGGACAAGTCTGATACCAATTCAGCGGATTCGGAGGGATAGAAAGTTTGGTCGGCGTTCTGCGAAGATCGATCATTCGGCCGCTTGCGTAGCAGTGGCGCTTCTTGCCACTGCGCTGCACGCTCCTAGAGAGTTATAAGCTCGAATTGAGCTGAAACTCGAAAATCCAACCTCATTCACTCAAACTTCGTCCAAGGGGGAGTAGGTGATGAACAATATGATGTCCGTTTTCGTTTTTCGAATGACCACGATAGATTTTGGTACGCAAATAAAATAGCGTATTTGTGGCTTATGAGGTAGTGATCTTCATGACTGTGGACCAGGGCTGTGTGTTATAGCGTTAACGTGTTACGCATAAGGAGGTTAACGTGTTTTTTTCGAAATTTAACGAGTAACGCTTAACGAAAAAGTCTTGAAGTTAAGTTAAATTAGCTCGTTAATTGTAGTGGAATTATGGCCCTGATTGATTTGGAACCTTTGAAGATTTGTTGATTTTTGCTGTGGTCTGGTAACGCTTTTTTATTTTTAACGAAATGCAAAATTAACGTGTTAACATGTTAACGCGTTAACGGGTTGACACAGTTTTTTTTTCGAAAATCGACGATTAACTCACAACGAGAAGAATATTTTTCATAAAGGCACGCCTCTGCTGTAGAGCAAGTCCATGTAGTGCTTCACTGTCCATGTAGCTACGGATTGGGCCCTAAGTGGTTCTCTCTTGAATTTAGCATCACTGATGCGTTCACTTACATACCAGGGAGTGCTTTAAACGTCTCGTGGAAATTTGGAAAACCATCTTGTCGTTGCTGTAGGTCTGTGACGGTACATAAATGATTCATGCTTGAAATTCCCATAATGGCTGTGGGGAATCCAAAAATGACATTTTCATTGCTTCAAATAAAGGTCAAGGAATTTTTGGGGTGTTGAGAAAAAGTTTTACGGAATCGGCTCAAAACTTTCAACTAGGGGTTATTTAGGGCGCTAAACCCGAATCTGGGGTCTATTCCTTGCGAGAATTAGGGTTACTGTAGGTTATGGTAGGCATAATGCCTTTTAACTGGCGTAACTTACCTTAAAATTTCAAAAATCGAAAAATGGACCTCCAATTCGTGGTCAGCGTGCCAACTATCTCTTATGGAGAAATTTTGAGTCAAATCTGAGACTTTGACCGAGCTTTCGTATAACCACCTTAGAATACCGTAATCTATCGAAAATCGATAAACGAGTTTGCAGCTCCGTATTAGGCGGCCCGAACAGCCCCTATGTACATACAAGTTTTGAGGCGATTTGATCGCAGCGTCAGCAAAATTTCCCCCATTTTGAGGCTTCGGACCAAATCAGATGGAATTTTTCAAATATTGACAAATGGGCCTCAGATTTGTAATTAGCACCCAAAACAACCCCAAACAACAAGTTTTAAGCTCAATCCGAGACAACTTTTTTGAGCATCCTGATAATTGCCATTCGTGTACCCCACTTACCTACGCAAAGTTATGGAAATGCCCACTTTTGGAAATTTCCTGTAAATTTTTGAGGCATTTAGGGAATTCAGAAAAGGGATTATCAATGCTATGTTCCATACCTACAACTATCAACACATGGTTTTATAAAAGCCCACGGGAACTTCGAGGTAAGCCCTACTTAGTGAAAAGTTCTTTCTTGAAACGTGGAATTTTGTGATTCACCAATAAAATTTCATTTGAGCGGACTGAAAGGCTTCTCATCTGAACAGGACATTCGCAAGCTTCGTTCTCGCCTACCTCTCTATTCAAGACACTAGTTGAATCACGGATTGATTCCTGCTTTCAAAGGATTCGAGACAAAATGCTTTTTTCGCTTCTTTGCTCTTTTCTTGCTGCATCTCATTATTCGTGACTGAAACGACACCACATGTCCTTTATCATTGCTCATTCTCAGTAACTACACCTCTTTGCTCTCTGACTCCTATTCTTTTTTTTTCAAATTCAATTTTCGGAGATCTCTGTATTGCCAAGGACTCACTCCTCAAAGGACCTATAAACGTTTGAAAATGGAAAGATTTTTCTGGAAAGAAAAATCAACAATTTTCCAGGTTTTTTTTGTCGGACCTCGTCCCGATTTATGATGCAAACGTTGCACCAACAGCTCCACCTCGCAGTGAAGTAGTTCGGGAGAAATGATGGCCCGACAAAGGCCAGGTGACTGCTAGAAAAACATAATCCGCTGAAATCCCTGTGGATCGCAACACCTGTCCTCGTTTTTCATTGGTTATTGCCGTGTGTGAGATGCCTCAGCTCTACTACAATTTGAATATTGGAATCAAGATCAGGTAAAATCTCCAGTTTTGCGGAAAGGTACTTGAAGACAGTGCTCACAAATATTTTAGCTTCCTTCTTTATTGATATAAATGAAGTTGGGTCCCCAAATGATAACTAATAGAAGAACACTAAAAACGCGTTGAAAAGCCAGCTTACAGTGAAATTATTTAGTGATCTGGGCTAGTTTCCCACGATAATTATAATACATAGAAAAGTTGAAGTTATTGACTGGAAGCCCAGCCGAAACTGAAAACTACAAATTCCCTGTCAGTTTTAGGTTTTGCTTGAAAGTATCGTAGACGGAGAAAATCATGCCCAGTTCCCCACGTTTGATATGGGATTAAATCTTGTCCTAACTCTGTTCAAAAGTATACATATAGCCTCACCTGAGCTCCACGTATCTTTTCTTAGCACCTCTCACCGAAAAAGCGCCGAATTATGGAGCGATGTATCGTTTTCGACATGAATGGTGAGCAAAACCTTGAACGATATAAATCTTCGTGAACAACTAATGGTCATTCTTCCTTCCAGGAAGTGAAAGTAAGGACTATCCCGATAGGGTAACTTCGGAGCTCAAGTTTTCCTACTGAAAATTTATGATTTCGGAGATCCTTTATGAAGGCAAGGCTTGCGATAGAAACGATGTATGTAGGTAGATCTGGTAATTACATACTAAAAAATAAGGAAAAAATAAGTGAAAATTTGCAGGAAAACGCACAAAAACAAAACGGCTAATTACAGATGTCCACACGCCCTCCAATTAACGAGATTTTCATGAATGTTTGTTTATCCGTCATTTTTTTGCTCTTGAAGTAATCAGTGGTCTCTTGAAGTGCCCAGCAGTTATTTTAGAAGCAAAACAGAAGAGGGTAAAACAGGTATTTATAAAAATCCCGACAACTGGGGGCGGGCTGACAACAAGCAATAACTTGTTCTTAGGCGTTTTTTCTTCATTTTTTTCTTATTTTTGCTTTTCCGATGCCAAGATCTACCTTCTACTGAGGGTATGTGGTGCAACCATCGTCGCACCTGAAACGTGTTGAAAATAAGTTGGTCCAATGCACCTGCTTTGATGTTGGAATCTTCCGCGATAAAGAATATTCAAAAAATCTGTGCCTATTTCACTGGTGGAATGAACGCAGGACAACTGTTATATGACGTGGGCGGGGTGATCCAACGGGTTGGCTGATCTACGAGATTTCCCCCCAGCTCCTGATCATTTTTCGTCGTACTTCGGTTCTTATTCTCTTGAGTGGGGTTTGTCTGAACTCAGTACTCATGCCAGGCTTTTTGACGGATTTCGGAGCTAAGAAAATGTTAAAATCGTTTTTTTCCATGAACATGTTCTCCAATCGGCTTTCGTTCTAGCCGAAGTATGACATGTGGGACGTTTATGACATTGACGTCGTTCATTTCGCTCGATTACTTTCCTTAAAGGCAGCAGACACACTCCAAATGGTATCGATTTTATGACATAAACCAAAGGCTTGGAGCTGGTTGTATTCGGAACTGACGAAAAAACTAACGAAAACTGTGTGCAAATGGAGGAATAACGATTAATTTGTTATCAGGTGAAAGTGGACGAGTTTTACGGCGCGCGGTTGAAACAGCGAGTATTAGCAACAAAACGATTGAGATAGACAAGCCGATATACTCTTACAGCCTGTACTGGAACGTTCACCTCGTTGGAAGCATCAAAAACCAGCCGAAGGGATCGTATTAGTACTACCAATCTGGACGAGTTTGTATTTTGGGGCGGGGTTGCAGAAGCTCAGGGGCGGGGTTGCAGAAATTCTTCGATTTGCATTGCTGAAATTTTGTACTTTTGATTCGTTTTTGACGCTTCCAACGGCGTGGGCAGTCTACTAGGAGCCATGCTACTTCAGAAACTTAGTTATCTCAACAACTTTTTCGAGCGTGTCTGCTGCCTTTAATTGCTCTTTTGGGTGGTCAAAACTGGCTACAACTGCTAATCCCTCTTACTTATAGAGGAAAATCCTTAGGCACAATATGCAGTGGAAAAAAAGGAAAACTTGGAAGGAGGCACAAGAAAAAGAAGGAAAAGCAGAATTATATCTTTGATTATCAGCTGTCCTGCCGATAAATGACGAACTTTGGCAAAACGCTAAAAGGCACTGTATCCATGGTGTGTAGACCGCAACCGCACCACCGTGTTTTTCCTTTGCCGTAGACTGTAGTTAGCTTTGATTGAATCCATAAGGATGTTTGAGTTGGAATGTGTGTCATAATTGAGATTAATCAAGCGTTCACATTCTGCAGGCGCACTGCCTCTTTTTCTTGATGATATCCGCCCTCAGATCATTCATGGTTTCGCATAGTTTCCTGGTTTCGTTTTCGGGTGGAAATGCGATGAAATGTCACGCCAACTTCCCTTTCACTCCTCCTTCCCATCAACGCCGCAACAAAAACGCGTCGTACCATCAGCGCTCGTCTGTCAGCATGTGACATGCGTGACCTTCAGAATGTTTGAATTTTTCAACCGCGACGGATCACTATTGACAACCAAGGCTTCTGCTATCCCCGCGATCACTGCCATCTCATTGAAATATTCAACGCTTCCTAGTTTCTGTTTTGCTTCCTCATGGGATCGGAAAGAACCTTACTCGTTCCCCAAACGATCATACCTCACCTCCAGACTTTTCTCATGCACGATTCATTCGCTCGAGCCAATTCTCTGAACTGTAGAAAATGATTTTGTGGTTGAACTGTTTCATCAGAAGCCACGGTTCACCACGCATGAATTATCGTAAGGAACTACACAACCAAGCGCTGAGTAGTTTTGTTAATTCCTCAAGTGCAAGGAATACCAGGGCTAGCCAAAAAAAGTGTAGTTTTCTGCCAAAGACGAAGGTTTATGTTCTAGTTATTGTTAAGGGTATGATGAAAGGCATCGTACACGCAGAAAACCGTATATTATTTTTTCATGTTTTTGTGTGGCTTGGCCTCTCTAGTGAACGAAAATGTCGAAGGGGCCCATGAAAAACCTTCATTTGTAAAGAAAAGCCAATAGGAACACATTGCAAATACGAATTTGAATTTCGCGCCAAAAACCTTTTTGAGGTTTTTCAGTTTCTGGAGGCCTCGTCACTGTCATTTTCGGAGTTTTTCTGCATGTGGAGTTCGCGCCGTTTTTCGCCGCCGTTTTTCATGTTGTCTTACGGTCGCACCAACATTCCAGGAAAATGTGCTAGATGAGTGGCGAGAATTGGTGGCGGATCTTCATCTTTAACGCCTTCCAACCTCATTGCCCAACGTTTTTGACGCGCCAAAATTTACCAGTGTGGTCTACCGGGCTCAATCGTGAAATTGAGCCTGAAAAAATGAAAAGTGATTTCCAGCGCGAACGATGCCTTTAAGTTTCGAGAGTTTCAAAAAGCAAGGCAACAGTGACTCGCGTTGCATGCCAAAAGAACATGTAGAATACCCACCTTAAGTTTTGGAAAAATTGCGAAAAAAACGCGGAAAATCGCTTTTTTCGTCTTTTGGTCATAACTCGCTTCAAAGTGGAAGTTTTACAAACTTGAAGACATATTTGGAATCAGCATTGATCACTCTTTCTTTTTGATCTATACATGGCTTACTCTCAAACAAGGCATTTAGGGTTGACACAATCAATCGAGTGAGATGTGGGACAGTATGAAGTGCTGAAATGTGTGACTGTGTCTCTTCTTGTACCTTTTAACTTGTTTTCATATGGGGTCTTTTTTTTAACGAATTTTTTTTCTTAGATTTTTATTTTTTTAAAGTTTAACTCCAATTCGACTCTGTGTATTATTTATGAGCTATTCATTTGGTTATTTGTTTACTATTTTTGGTGTTGTTTGTAACATTCTTTTTCATTTACTCTATTTTTGTATGAGTTTTCACTATAATTTGAATACATACAATTCAATTTCATTCATATTATTCTTGCTTTATTAAAAAAAAAGGATTCGCTAAAAACGTTAAATAATTATTCAGAAAGCAACCGTTTTAGCTCTAACCTCAGGCAAACAATTCAAAACAGTGAACACCTAAACAAAGGAGGAGATGGACTCTGTTTCATTTCAAGTACAGGCCATAAAACGGCCAAAGTCTCACCGTCTACTGCGTACCACGCGCTGCGCGACCGCACGCGCGTTGGAAGCGGACGAGTTTTGGCCGCCGCGCGACGAGTTCCGGCCGCTGCGCGACGTTTCATCCTCCGCGCGGCGGCCGAAACTCGTCGCGCGGCGGCCAAAACTCGTCTGCTTCCGACGCGCGTGCGGTCGCGCAGCGCGTGGTACGCAGTCGACGGTGAGACTTTGGGCGTTTTATGGCCTGTAGGTGTTGTTCAAGTAGAGGTGTATTTCTAAGAGAGAAAATATGAATATGCATGCAAACCTGCCGCGTCGGTGCCTAGGTTACCTAACTGGCGTTAGGCGATCGCCATATCCAAAAAATCAACTCCCTTGCTCAAGGGTTCATTGTCAGAATGCACTCAAAGGCACAGTCCAATCTCTGAATCCTTTTTCTGTTTTTCTGCCTATTTTGAGAACAGTCACACACTGATTCCAATGAAGTCTTTGAAATCGTACAAGACCCCCTAAGAACGAAGTTATGGCCCCTCAAAAATTGTGCTACGGAAGCATGGTGGACGAGTTGTACGAGGCTCGTAACTTCCGTAATTTGCAACCGATGTATGCGAACCGACCTGAATAAAGAAAGGGGCTGGGAATGAAGGGAAGAACGGGGCTACTGGTCGGAAACCATCGCTCATCTCGCTGCTGTTGAGCTCGAAAGATCGTAGAAGGGGCGTTCCAAAGTGGCTTCCCGAGGTGGGGTCCCAGGGTGGCTTCCTCCTATATCTCGCTTATTTGGAGGAATTGAGAGCTCGCATTTGGCAGGGGCTATATGGGGTGGGTTCACTTCACAATTATGTGAAAATCCCGGATTTCGTCCCTGAGATTGGACTCTGCCTTTGAAGATTGGACTGTGCCTTTCAATTTTTGAGGGGCCATAACTCCGTTCCCAGGGAGCTTTGTAAGATTCCAGAGACGTCATTCGAATCAGCGTGGGACCGTTTCTAAGACAGGCAGAAAAACAGTAAACCAATTTCGAGGTTGGACTGTGCCTTTGAGCAGGAAGTCGATTGCATTCTTCTAGCGCTCTGTTGGATCTAACGACATTTCCCATAAGTGTTCGTTCAGTCATTTTTTGACGGCCAGCTTTTATTGAGTTCTTGCAGAAATATAAACCCACTAGGTAAATTTACTACATAGATGGCTTCACTTTATTAAAGGCAGTGTTCACGATAAATCTTGTTCTCGAGGGCTCGGTGTGACACACTAAGTTGGCAGGTGCTGGAGAGGATAGGGTCGAAGAAAGCAACGAAAACTAACCAGAAATAAATACAAACTGCTTTGAAAGCTCTCCCGGTGCGCCTTCCTATCCCGGTCAGCCCCCCAATTGGACGAGCTTGTGGCGCCGCACACGTTTCGATGGCAAAGTGCCAAGCAACTCTGCCGCAGTTAGCATTATCGATTCGCGCAGATTTCGCGATTAGCGCGCGCTTGCCGAAATCAGCAGGGCCCATGATTCTCGTCCACGCCCTGAATTTAGAAACCGTTATTTTGACTTATTCTGGACGTTTTTCTTCCCTGTTTCTTCACTACTAGTTACCTCACGACCGAAAAATCCCATTTTTGGGTCGAACTCGAGTGCCATATTCATCGTGAACACTGCCTTTAGAGACAGCGTTAACAATGAGTTGCATCTCTGTTTGCCGTGGAGTATTAGAAGCCTACTACCTCTTATACCATATACGTCACGAAAACGATCACAAATCATGTTTTTATCCCTGAGCAACTCAGAAAAACGAAAGTGAGTCATTTGAAGACTTCAGGTAACGTACTCAAACAGAAGGTTCGGGCGGATCGCTGGCTTTTTGCTGGCGGATCGACATCCCCCGCCATCCGCCCGCCAGCAGCCAGCGATCCGCCCGCCAGTAGCCAGCGATCCGCCCGGCAGTAGCCAGTGATCCGTGCGGCAGTAGCCAGCGATCCGCCCGCCAGTAGCCAGCAATCCGCCCGCCACTAGCCAGCGAGCCGCCCGTCATTAGACAGCGATCCGCCCTCGATGCCACATGTTGGTTTCCGGTGGTTCCCACCGCGGTCTTCATGTGCGGGACCACACCCCCCCCCCCCTAGCCGTGGGGACTATCCCCTCAGCTGCCAAAAATTATCCTTCGGCCTCTGAGTGATCCTTCAGAGGTGACTTCAAGTCACCTTCCAGGATCGGTCTCGGAATGCCGAGTGAGCTGTCAGTGCGATGGAGCGCCTTTTATACCCTTCGGTTTGTTTACTCTGAGCATGATACTGCTAACAGAAAAGATCTCGTCAATGATTGACAACTTTTATCGTGTAAAATTTGAGCGGGCGGATCGCTTGCTATCAAAGCAGTGGCGGACGGATCTCGGGCTATCAATGCCCTGGAGGGCGGATCGCTGGCAGGTTGCGGGCGGATCGCTGCATCTCATAGCTCAGCGGGCGGATCGCTGGCTATTCAAGCCCTTGCGGGCGGATCACTGGCAGGTTGCGGGCGGATCGCCGCTTCAGAGCTTGCCGACGATCCGCTTGCTAGCGTGATCAACTCTCCCAGGTGCCGCTATCCGCCCGCTAAAACGCAGCGATCCGCCCGCTGAGACGACGAGAGGCAGCGATCCGCCCGCCGAGGCCACGATGAGCAGCGATCCGCCCGCAACTTGCCGGCGAACCGCCCGGAGAGGAGGCCTTGATTGTCAGCGGCCAGTCCGCACCTACTGTCTGAGTACCAGTCGAGTTGTAATGAATTATATGCATATCGATCGCTGATTGTTATCAAAAAATAACGAGTTGTAAAATATGCCGATAACGCTTGGGTGTCAATATATATGCGACTCATTACAGCACGACTGGTAAGTTACTTGAGTCCTTCAAGTAACCTACTTTCGGTTTTCGGCAATTTCTGTCGCAGTGCTCCTGTTTCACTTCTCTGCGGAGGAGCGAGGCAGGTGCACAGAGCTCTGTAATCGCCCTATCAGCTTTAACCTAACGTGATTAACACCCGCTGGCCTGCCATACTCGGCTGACGTCAGTTGAATAAAAGAGATGGAGTTGATGAATCTTAGAGGTGCTGTTTTAGCGGAATTTCGGGGTATTGTCTTCTCCTGCGCTTCAGTCATCCAGCCTTTAACTTTCCACACAAAAGTCGACAGGCTGTCCAATTTCTTACGCTGCCTTAACGGTACTATCCACCCTATAATCTGCCCGCCAATTTGAACAGATTAGGCACTAGGTGCGAGTCACACTAATTCGACCTCTTTCGCGTTCAATATTCCCACGAATAGTAGAAGAAACAGTTGCGGCATACATGTGGGAGTAAAGATGTTGCCGATATGGTACTGTTTCGAGAAGACAATGAGTCGATAAAGAATGTAGAAAAGGACAAACTCAAAGTTCAAACTGAAACGAATCCTGTTCACAGTGACGTAATATGAAGTAGCTCGCTATGAGACCGTACTATTAAAGCCTCTACTCCCAAAAGAACTGGTATCAAGGTTCCTATGAATATGAAGTTTTCTTTAATCTCATTGCCATGTAGCATTTAGTAGTACATAGTTATTTAACCTACATTTTGCTGCTGTTGGTGTAGATTCCTCATCCTTGGGTAATTTGCCGACCTTTTCGAAAACAGCTCAAATCAGAAATTATACATTGGAGTATTTCGGTAGAATACGTACCTTGGCAAGCCAAATCTTTTTTGTCTTCTTACATATGCTTGCTTTTACGTTTTTTTTACCAATATACCACGTCATTTCGCTGGCCGTGTCGAGGCAACCTAAAGAGGGATATGTAAATTGAAGGCACTCTTATATTCATGGTCAACATATCGGAAATGGGATTAATCATTTTTCGTTTGCCTCATATCTGTAGTCTTCAATTAAATCCTCCTGAAATGGGTGTAGGTGCTGTGAAGACAAATATTCAGAAGCAAAAACATCGAAATAGATACCTTTGCTGACGCTTCAACCACGAGGAGTACGTGTTTCAACCGTTGTTGGTAATCTATTCCCAACTTGTATGCCGTCCAGAACACAAATGGTCCAACAAACGCTGATGTACGTACTGTCCAAGGCAACGATAAAAAAACGATTTTGCGGTTGCATATTTCCACTAAGCATACTTTAGGTTGTGTCATAATCGAAGGCAAAGCTGTAATTTTCTTCTGAATTTTGGAGAAAAAACATCAGGAGCGTTGAAAAGCGGTAAGTTTTCCCCCACCCGCAAACACCATCCATACCTTAAATCTTTACCATGGATTCACGCAGGAATAACAAGACAAACATTCCTCTCTGTTATTTGCATTTTTTTGTAATTTACAATTTTTTGCTATTAGAGTTAGTGTTAGTATCTAAGAAAAAGACCTGGTTGTTATGATAATGTGATAATGTGTGGTGGGAGAAACCCGTTTCTCAACATTTCTTTTGTTTTTTTCCTCAAAATTTAGGAAAAAAACTTGCACATTTGCCGTCGATTATGGTGAAACCTACAGTACGCTTTGTGGAAATATGCAGTTCCGCAACCGCCTTTTTCCAATGCCGTGGACTGTAGAGTTCGCGCAATTATTTTAGCCTGATGAATGGACGGGGCTGCGACGGTCAGTCACCCTCCGCGCAAATTGAAACCTCATTCTCCAGTGAGACCGCCAACCACACACTGCCAGCCGCCTGGCCCATGCGTCAGACTAAATCGAAAACGGAAACCATACGTGCATGTGAACTGTGAGCATCAGTGATCTTCTTAGTTACGATGGCACCATTCGGCGCTGTTTTCGAGGTAAAAGTGTTAGTTAATTATGACATCTGCGCGGCCGAACATACGGAGACATTTTTGCAGATTTCATAAGCAACTGAATCTTTTTTGGAGAATTTTGTCGCTTTAATTATGTGAGCGTTCACAAATATCTGACTGCAAAGAAAGTTCTGCAAAAAGCTTTTTTACGAGTTTCCCTCTCAGGTGAAACTAGTTGCCTTGAATTCGGCGAGTTTTTGTCCTGAATTCGTACAAATCCAGAACAATTTCTCTGTTGATGATGAAGAATTCTTGGTGGATTCTCGAAAACTTTACACGATTTTCTCCGGGATTCTGAGCTCATTTAGGAAGACTCTTGCTGAATTCTCGACAGCTTTTTCCGTTTCCGGAGGTACATCCATTCCCGTAATCTCTCTATAGAGGTCATCCCGGCTGCCGCCGGCATCTGGGACATGATCCTCCCCACGGTCCCCGGGTGCGGGATCACCCTCCCCCCAAGCCGTGGTTCCCATCCCGTCTGCTGCTTAAAAATTATCTTTCGCCTTCTGAGTGATCCTTCAGAGGTGACTTTATGTCACCATCCAGGACCGGCCTCGAAATGTCGAGTGAACATTCGGTGAAATGAAGCGCCCTTTATACCCCTCGGGTTTTTTATTCCCACCATAATGCTGATACCAGGGAAAATCTCGATTCTCAACAAGCTATGTACTATTCGGCTAGTCCTATGTACATATGTATTCTTCAGTTAGTCTTGCCTGAGCTCACATGTATAGTGTAAGACGGAAACGTCGAAGTCTTGGTCGCAGGCGATTGCCTGAGTGTTACATGCGCTGGGCACGACTCACCAGTGATCATCAGAAAGCATATTTTGCCACTTCGCAGAAAAGTGCGGAATGCAATGTTTAGTGAATAGCGGTTTCAGTATTCAAACCAATATCCATTACGGACGACATCTTTCACACTCCTTGTATAACCTTGCCCACTCTGCACGATGTCCTACGCGGCAGTCTTATAGCGTTGCTTGCTCTGCACGACGTCCTGCTCACTTCTGTGTAGGTCTTATACTCAGATGTTCGCCGTTGTCTACAGAACGTCGTTCCGCCCAGAATGAGTCATTGCTGGCGGACAAGCAGCTCTACGCGAGGCTGTCCCGGTGTGCTGTTGAGCAGGGCGCAACGGGCTGTTAAACAGCTCAGCGAGCAGCAATCCCGCCGACTGCTACAAATCGAGGCAGAGCGAGTTGTTGCCCACAGGACGACAACACGGGATGTCTACGGCTGTTTAGGGCCACGAGCAGTTCTATACAACGTTGTTTCTAAATCTTTACGGATAGAAAACGATCGATGTCGTTCACCGCTGATTCTTCCATGTACAACATTCCACCAATTCGCTTTCCTCATCTCTTTTTTCGTTTTTTTCTTCATATCTCTTTTTTCCTCATCGCAGTCGTTCGTATAGCATTTCTGTATTTACACATTGAGCGTTGCTGCACATTCTTTTCTTTATGAAATGTTTTGGACCGTATCGTTTTTTATTTCTAGGATTCACACAAGAGCAATTATAAAAAGGTTTCCAGGTGAAAATATTAAGATAGGGGAATGACAGGAAAGAGAAAAAATGAAGAATAAGAAATTGGAGAGTGTTGACCACCGGGAAAATAGCGGCGAGCGATTTTGATCGTTTTCAACCCGTAACGGAGACACCCCACACGCACGATACAGGCGCTCTCGGTTACGACGCGGCTTCTCCACATCCAGAGATTGGCGATACCAGGGATAAAAAAAGTTCGCTTCCCTTTTTTCTTCTCCGTCCGGCCTTTTTTGTTTTGCGGTATCTTGGAGAAGAATACGGAAAAAAGTTAGCAGGGTAAACGTTGCCAAATGCTCAACCATTTTTGTCTTTTTCAATTTCAGGCCTTTTGTTCCGTTTTGGCGTAATCATTTCACTACTTTCGTCCCCGCATAAACTATTTTCCTTCCACACATTTCTGATTGCCAGCCCAGCACCGCACCGTCAAGCCTGCGATGATTAAGCCGGGAGGCGCTAAGTTGAAGCGGGCTCGGCGCGGTCGCGCAGCGGGTATAAGAGTGCTCCCCCACTGTTATTCAAGTGATAGCGCCGGCCTACTGCCCGTATTCATGTGGATGCGAAGATGAAGAAGTCGAAATATGTTAGGAATATGGGTAGCAGGCGTTCGGCGCACTCCTAAATGGGTTCCGTACACTTCCTACGGCGCCCGGTGCACTCTAACATGGGTCCCGCACACATTCTATGGCGTTCGGCGCACTCCTAAATGGGTACCGTACATTTTCTATGGCGTCCGGCACACTCTAACATGGGTCCCGTACACTTTCTATGGCGTCCAGCGTACTCTCACCTGGGTCCCGTACACATTCTATGGCGTCCGGCGTACTCTAACATGGGTCCCGCACACTTTCTATGGCGTCAGGCGCACTCTTGCATTGGTCCCGCACACTTTCTATGGCGTTCGGCGCACTCCTAAATGGGTACAGTACACTTTCTATGGCGTCCGGCACACTCTAACATGGGTCCCGTACACTTTACTTTCTATGGCGTTCGGCGCACTCCTAAATGGGTTCCGTACACTTTCTACGGCGTCCGGCGCACTCCCGCTGGGTCCCGCTGACTTTCTACGACGTCCCGTTTGATTATTTCGGGCTTAACCTCTGTAAAACAGAAAAGTCTGCAATTACAGAATGCACACCGTAAACTGACGGACTGACTGACTGACGGACGGACGGACGGACGGACGGACGGACGGACGGACGGACGGACGGACGGACGGACGGACGGACGGACGGACGGAGGGACGGACGGACGGACGGACGGACGGACGGACGGACGGACGGACGGACGGACGGACGGACGGACGGACGGACGGACGGACGGACGGACGGACGGACGGACGGACGGACGGACGGACGGACGGACGGACGGACGGACGGACGGACGGACGGACGGACGGATGGACGGACGGACGGACGGACGGACGGAATGAACGGACGGACAACGAACGGAGGACGGACGGATGGACGGACGGACGGACGGACGGACGGACGGACGGACGGACGGACGGACGGACGGACGGACGGACGGACGGACGGACGGACGGACGGACGGACGGACGGACGGACGGACGGACGGACGGACGGACGGACGGGCGGACGGACGGACGGACGGACGGACTCTCCTTTATTACGATGGAATGATAGAATGATGTTTACGTTGTTTTCCTTGACTCTCAATTTTGAGGTTCCGCAAAAATTGAGCTACAAACTTCAAAATTTGACAGAAGCTAGGTGCAACCATGACCAACTTTCTGGCCAAAAATGAGCTTTCTAGCTCAACGATAAGTGTTCCAACAAGATCGTCTGCGCCAACTGAATAAAAAAAAGGAGATGAACCCTTTTTTTCGACCAAAATCATGTGGTTTTGACAATTTTTCTAGAATATCAGGTAACCAATGCGGACCATTTTTCGAACAGTTATTCAGCTTTCTAAAGTATATTTAATGCGAAAAGAACGGTCTTCCTACGTTTACTCTGGACCCTGATACTGAGATAAGGGGGTTGCACAATGGCGAATCAAGGCCAAATCTGGTGAGCGCTTCGCGCTCACCACAATAAGAGGTCAAAATAAAACTGGAGATCATACTGAGAGAGCAAGGTGAGACAGAAGATCAAAAAATAAACTGAATAGTGAGAAACATTTGCGAAAAAAAAACAAATGAGGCAAGATATGAAATGGGGATGTAAAAATGAGGCAGGAACACACAAGAAGAGCTTACAATTCACTGGTGATAAAGCATACAAGACAATAGACGGCATTAGCATGACCATAGTTAATGACTCTAACATGCAGGAGTCTTGGCCAGGTAAAGTGTGTCGCCAAAGCGCTCCTGGGTATGTCATCAGTGGTGGTGTTGAGTACTCACTATCATCGAGGTCATTACAAGCAGACTATCCTGTCAACGAAATGACACAGGTGTTCTGGAATTTCGTAATCTAAGATGCATTTTTAGGCGAATTAGGATTCACAGGTCCGATCCCGCTAAAGGTAAAAAACTTTGCGATCCTGAGAAATAATGGCTAGTTGACTGTTTGAGAAGAGCATTTTTCAGTGTTATACATATCTCTTGCAATTTACTCCACGAAATTGACTCGTGTCCAAGATGCGATATCGCCTGAAGCATAGGTTTTTTATGCCCTAAGGGCACATAGGTGCGGTTGCGGGCGGGAACCCACATTTTGAATACAAATGTCCGCATGTGAAAACGCACCCAAAATTTCATGAACGCAGCTTCAAGCCCGAGAGCGCCACATAGGGTGGGCGGAGCATGTTTCATGCCCTGAGGGCAAATAGGTGCGGTTTCAGGCATGGAAACCACATTTGGATATTGACTATACGGATCTGAAAACGCACCCAAATTTTCATGGCCACAGCTTTGAGCAGAACAGCGCTACATAGAGTGGGCGAAGTCTGTTTTCATGCCTTGAGAGCACATAGGTGCGGTTTCAGGCATAAAAACCGCATTTGGTAATTGGCTACCCGGATGTGAAAACGCACCCGAAATTTCATGGATGCAGCTTCAATTCGAACAGCGCTACATAGCATGGGGTCCATGAGAAAATCGATAGCTGTGAAATAATTACTGTATTTAACGAAATTTGAATTAGGGAGTTTCGCGTCGCGTTTTTCCCGTTTTTAACCGATTAAAAGAGTGAAATCAATTACTTGGGTCCGTGACTAGGTTTTCCGCACGTTGTAGCTACGCGAAACTCCCTAATTCAAATTTCGTTAAATACAGTAATTATTTCACAGCTATCGATTTTTTCATGGACTCCACCCTATGTAGCGCTGTTCGGCTTGAAGCTGCGTAAATGAAATTTTGAGTGCTTTTTCACATCTTGACAGCCAATTGCAAAATCTGGTTTTCATGCCTGAGGCCGCACTCATTTGCCCTCAGGGCATGAAAACAGGCTCCGCCCACCCTATGTAGCGCTGTTCGGTTTAGAGCTTCGTCCATGAAATTCTGTATGCGTTTTCACATCTGAGCAGCCAATTACTGAATGTGGTTTTTATGCTCGAAACCGCACCTGTGTGCCCTGAGGGCACTAATGAATGTTCAGCCATTAAACAAATTTTTGGTGTCATTGTCGCAGGAGTTGTTCTTGTCTGCTTTCGTGAAAAACATTTGTTCATTGCATTATAAGGAGTGATTGATACAATCGATGGATCAATGCAGTCTTAATCTAAAATTCGTTCAATTCAAAAAATTGCGAAGTGAGGACTCCCCCCCCCCTCGGTCGTCGCCATCGCTTTTTCTCAGGGGGGGGGGGGGAGCTAAGCGAATCGCTTGACTTGGGTGGGGGGTCGGACCAATGTTGGGTTGTATCACACCTCGCGCCGTAGCGTGAGCGCTGCACATATTATAACTTTGGAGCGCAGCCTCTTGTTGACGATATGCAAAACTGATCGAGAAATGGCCAAAGATTGGAAACTTGTCGAGAAATATTAGAGAATTCGGCTGAATACAAGCAGGGCTAATTTCTAGTACAGCCATACAGAACTCTCCGAGAGGTCTCGACCAGACTAGAACAAATTCTCTTGCTGGTGAGAAAATATTCTGGATTCTGCAGCATTTCTGCAAATATTCTCGAGAAAAGCGCGGCTTTCCCGAACTTCTCCCCGGATTCAGAACAACTTTTGGGTTCTCGACCGATTCAGGACGAGTTTTCGATGTATTCGGGGCAATTACTTTCACCTGAGCTTTTACTTCTGCGAGCTTCGATCTTTTCGTCCATTCAAAAGTTTTATCACAATCCGCGAAAACTCGGTCTGCTCCGAAATTTAGATCAGGACTGAGATGAAGTTATGGACACTAAAAATCTAGAAATGCCTCTCATTCCCTCCTGTCTATCCGCTCGAGCCTTCTTAGTCTGTAGATTAGATTATTTGATTTCCATTGGCCGTATGCTCACCGCCCCCGGATAGAACGAGGGAGCCCCTACCGGGCAGGGAATCGATGAATATGGAATGAGCTACAGCAACTCGTTTGAAAACATATTGTAGCCGGCTAATTTGTTAGAAAATGATGGTAAGCAAAGTGATTCCCTCCCAACCTTCCCCTTACGGGGACGGTTGGGGCTATAGCAGTGTACCATAAAAGGGAGTCTTCATTACTAATAGTTCAGTATCGTAGCATCGAAGCTCGAGATGGCCCTGCAACAGCGCCGATTGAGAACCAAGCCGGTTTTCGCGGGTTTAGTAGCGCAAACCCTCAGATATTTGCATGCTCACTATAGTTGTGCACGAACGAAATTTTCGAAAGATTTTTCGAAATTTTTTTCGTTCGTTTTCGTTCGTTCGAAATTTCGTCGAACGAATTTTTTTCAAATTTCGTTCGTTTGAAATTTCGTCGAACGAAATTTTTTCAAATTTCGTTCGTTCGAAATTTTTTTTGAACGAAAATTTTTCAAATTTCGTTCGTTCGAATTTTTTTTGAACAAATTTCGAATAAATTTTCGAAATTTTTGGCAAATTTCGAAAAAATTTCGAAATTTTCGACGGGTTTCGAAAAAAATACGAAATTTGGAAAAAAATCGAAATTTCGATTTGTTTCGAATTTCGTTCGTTCGAAATTTTTTTCAAACGAAATTTTTTCTATTTTCGTTCAATCGAAATTTTTTCAAACGAAAATTTTTCGATCTTCGTTCGTTCGAAATTTTTTCGAACAAAATTTTTTCATTTTTCGTTCGTTCCAAATTTTTTCGAACGAAATTTTTTCATTTTTCGTTCGTTCGAAAAGATTTCGAACGAAAAAATTTTGATTTTCGTTCGTTCGACATTTTTTTCGAAATTGTACAACTATAATGCTCACATAGGTCTGTCTTCCAAAAGGTAAACCGGAAAATACAGGCGCGAGCAGCCGTGTTGCTGTGTTTAAAGGCGCAGATCAACCCCAGAATCGGTTTTTCGTTTATCAGCTTGTCTTGGGGAAATTTTACACGCTGATCACAATGATGTCCTAAGGAATCGCTCAAAACTCACCACGAGCGGAGCTATGGCCCTCAAAGGTTTTTGTTATGCAGGTCAAGTTTTTTGCATAGCTATTACCGCCGTTAGATAGAGGGGAGTTAGTTACCTTTGGACTGGTGTACATCCCACACCTAATCGAGAAGTCACAGAAGAAGCCACAGACGATCTAAACCGATAACCGAGTCTGTTGCAGGACTTTCTTAACGGCCTGATAACTACTCGCTGTGAAGATCTCTTGCGGGCGCATTATAATTGGGAGGTGAGGGGTGTAATCTGACCTACTGACAGGCTTTAGATATCAATTCACGGTGGTTGAAAGGGGAGTTTTACTCTTGAAGGCTACTTTTCTTTCTGGCCACTGAAGGTGACTTGCACGCGTATGATCAACAGCGAGCGTGCAGTTTTTGCGTAAAAATAATATCCGTTTCGAAGATTTATGATATGTGATCATGGCAACCGTGAAGCTGGCGCTACTGTTGACGAATTCCATATACTCAACTCTGTTTAGTATATACCACCGGTGAAATCGCCAAATTTACTGCATGCCATTGTTTTTTTCAGCTGTAACAGGACTTCTTTGATCGTTTTGCAAACTAAGCACTTGGAAATGAGCAATTATTCAACTTCTTCTCTGGGATTAATTTACTCTATTCGAGACTTACAGGGATTTTCCATCTACATATCGCTCCAGCCGCGAAGCGGATGGAGAGGTTTGGTTTTGCCTGGCACTTGTGATCACTTAGATTTTGGTAAAGTAGTTAATAAAACCTGTAAAACAAATTTTCTAGAGATTTCCTTCTGGATATAAGGGAGAGAGTCTAGAAGACACCCGCTGACAAAATTTGAGCCAAATCGATTGAAAATTAACAAAGTTAGATCGGCGGAAGCTTAGCTAGAATTCGCGTTTTTTCTTGTAACGTGTCCCTCATGTCCTGTTCCTCGTTCCTCGTTCCTCGTTCCTGCCACTAGCCGCTGCCAGTGGTCGCAGGCGATCAGTTGGGCAGTTAAGTAAGTTGGTATGTGGACAGATATGATTACTTACTCACTTTCTTTAACATTAACTACTTCACCTTTTACTACTTATCATATCAAGTGATAATCATATCAAGTGATATTATCAGTTGGTAGACCAAATCGCTTAAACACGTCGTAGGCTGTACTTTTCGATGGGAAAGGACCGGAAAAAAAACTAACAAGTTTGTTACTTATTGTTTCACAACAACTACTTCACTTCTTACTGCTTATCATATCATGTGATATTATCAGTTGGTAGATCAAATCGCTAAAACACGTCGTACTTTTCGATACATAGTGCATCTGATGACGTCATCAGGTTGTCATGCAAATTACACAGGGCATCTGATGACGTCATCAGGATGTCATGTAAAGTACATAGGGCATCTGATGACGTCATCAGGATGTCATGTATAGTACATAGTGCATCTGATGACGTCATCAGGTTGTCATGCAAATTACATAGGGCATCTGATGACGTCATCAGGATGTCATGTAAAGTACATAGGGCATCTGATGACGTCATCAGGATGTCATGTATAGTACATAGTGCATCTGATGACGTCATCAGGTTGTCATGCAAATTACACAGGGCATCTGATGACGTCATCAGGATGTCATGTAAAGTACATAGGGCATCTGATGACGTCATCAGGATGTCATGTATAGTACATAGTGCATCTGATGACGTCATCAGGTTGTCATGCAAATTACACAGGGCATCTGATGACGTCATCAGGATGTCATGTAAAGTACATTAGGGCATCTGATGACGTCATCAGGACGTCGTGCCAAGCTCGTGCCAAGTGCATAAAGCATCTGGTGACGTCATCAGGACGTCGTGCCAAGGTGGTGCCAAGTGCATAGGGCATCTTCTGACGTCATCAGAACGTCGTGGAAAGTGAGTAGCGCTTCATTTTTAGCGTGCGCAACAGGTTTGTTGCTCACTGATTATTATAGCAATCCATGCTATACGAAAACATTGAAGATTTTCCAGGGATATTACTTCGTAATATCAATAAAAAGTGAACAATTCTATCAAAAAGGGGTCTTCCAAGCAAAAGAGGTTTGGTTGGCGTCAGAAACGTTCCAACAAAAAGGGAACAATAGGTAAGTAGAATGAGGAGAGTCTACAAAAAGTGAACAATATTTTCTGAGACTGATTTTCCTGGACGATACTTCTTAACAGCAAAAACAAACCGTTGTGGTATTTCACGAGGAAGAGTTCAATGGTTTCCAAGAATGCACTTCAATTTTGACGAGATTATAAGAAAATACTCTCATTAGATGCTGCACTTTAGTTTCGCTTCTCGTAGCAACTGGAGCTAACCGTCCGTCTGTGTTTTTGACATCATCTTCTATTCTGATGGTAAGTATTAGGTTTACATGCACATACATTTGAACGGTTCTCGCGTAATCTAGACCATTTTTGGAACCACAGAGTGCTTTCGTGTAGAACACCGCAACGGTTTGTTTTCGCTGTTAAGAAGTATCGGCCAGGAAAATCAGTCTCAGAAAATATTGTTCACTTTTTGTAGACTCTCCTCATTCTACTTACCTATTGTTCCCTTTTTGTTGGAACGTTTCTGACGCCAACCAAACCTCTTTTGCTTGGAAGACCCCTTTTTGATAGAATCATCCCTGGTTCTCCCCTTTTCAAGTCAATCCAGTCACTCTGCAACCTCTGTCCTCTCACCTGTGCTCGTCTATTTTTACTCTCGTTGACGCAACGGCCGTCAGCCAGCCATCCATGTGAGCGCGTTTTCGGGCCTCTTTTCAATTTCCAGTCGTCGACGAGCGCAAAGCTGTAATCATTATGACATCTATCATTCCTCATACAGATCAAATGCTGTCGACAATGCGCGTGATATGGTATTTTTCAGTCGGCAAGCCTTACTACACCTATTCAGATCCATCACCAGTCACCAACAGTCGGACGGACGACGCTTTTCGGCAACCGTACTCCAAACATCACCAACTCGCCTCTCCATCCTCCACCAGATTGCTCACCAAACCGTCCAGCACCATGAAAAACGTGAGTGCGTTTCACCAATTTGTCAGCTGTTCAATTTTCAGAGAGATTTCCAGTGAGGTGACAATTACTGTCTATAAAGGCTACTTATTGAAGGCAGCATAAACGCTCAAAAACGGTATCGACTTATTACATAAATCGAAGGTTGGGAACGGGTAGGTTGGTAGGCCAACAAAAAAACCCGACAGCAATTGGATGCGACTAGAAAAATAATGTTGTTTTTGTTGAGTGAAAGTGGACGAGTTGCAGCGCAGCATGCTCGCTCGGTTGAAATAGCCGAGCTATGGGTAAAATGATTTGTGATAGTGGAGCAATTAGACGTTTACGGCCTGGAATGAAACGTTTACACCGTTGGAATCTTCGAAAACTATCGGAAGTGGCCGTATTTGAACAATCAATCTGGACATCTGGACGAGTTTGTATCGGCTGAGTGGGTGGAGACTGCGAATATATCGATTCGAGGAAGCTCAAGTAGAGTAGTTTTGACTCTTTTTTGACGCTTCCAACGGCGTGATCGTTATAATTTTATTGTTAGCCTAGCGTGAAAAGCAGTCGAAACACTCTGCAGTCATAACACAGTACCTATTTACATGGTTTTCTGTATCCAATGTGTGTAATTCACCTCCCTCCCTGGGCACTATGTCAAATAGATAAGAAGAAGTTTACTGCTCGGCCTGCTTTGATCTTATATATTCAAGGAGATGGATTTGGAAAAAAAATCGCGTTCAATAAAAAAACTCTCTCTATTCAAGCAGAATTTTCAGATCTGTATGATGATCTCTGCTAGTTTTCCTTTTTATTTGTTGACTTTCTGATTTCCGCTATTGAACGCCACGGCATGGAATCTGAACTTACTCTAATCTACCTTCTCTATGCCTTTCTGATCCCTGCATTCTTCACTTAGTGCAAACTTGAAGTAGCACTTCAGCAAAGGAGTCTTTGCACTCCAGTGACCAGTCAAGTTTTCTTTTGTTCCATCAGCATATGCTACTAACAACAGCACGTGCTGTGAACGTACCATGGGTTTTGATCTGGCCTAATTAGCGGCGCGTGCCATTGATGACCAAGAGTTGAACTCTTGGAAGATTACTTGAGTTCAATCCCTTGTAATCAGGAGCACGCACATCAAATTGGATTAGAATTTATGTACCGCCCCTTTAGCGAGCTACATCTAGCTAAGCCAGGTACGATCCGAGGAGGTCAATTCCGCCACTGTCTACAAAGAGAAAGCTCACTTCATGGTGGGTGGGTCATGGATGAAGATCCCTCCTTGTCGAAACATATTGTTAGTCACTGGAAATTGACTCGTAGTCACCTTCTAGAACCAACTACCCTTGCAATGAGAGAAATTACTGGTTGATTTCGTGATTAGCACAATATCACTTGATAAAATGCTGTGCCATGGTTAGACATGTTGGGGATAGGGGCTCTCGACCCACTGAGGGAAGGAGCTGTCTCGCCTTTTTAGACTCTAATTTCACTCGGGACCTATTCACTTGAATCGGGTAGCGCGACGTTTCGAACTACTAAAACGGAACAACTCATTTCAATGTGTTAAGCGAGCCCCTAACCCGACATGCTGCCTAATTTATTCGCGTTGAAAATAGACCAGAACTTTGAAATTGACAAGAATTTTATCAGCTAGCACTCCGGGGAGACGTGCCGCTCCAGTAACATTTTCTACCATTGTGCTGTGAATGTCTTTGTTTTCGAGATAGCTTGTTGTTGCCCTCGAGTGCCACCCATGGCTGCGTGAGTCCTATGCATTTGAAGACTTAAAATCAATGCTGATCAGGGATGTGCGGAAATTTTTTGAAAATGTTTTCAGAAAAAAGAAAACAGAAAATCGAGTTTGTCAGAAAACAGAAATCAGAAAACAGAAAGGTCAAAACGGCCAGAAAACAGAAATCAGAAAACAGAAAATTTTCAGAAAAAAAATACATTTCAACTTTTTTTTCAAGTGAATAGAGGATGTAATTCTCAATGCTTTTGTCATGCTTGTAAAATAATATCTAGGAAACTGCGCAGATGACCTATGAGGCATTGATAGTAGCAATGACGCGTCAATGACGGATACAACATTATTAAAGACACGCTGAGAGTCCTGGCCGAGAATTAGCCCTACAGACTCAACAACAGATCTTGTTGAGCTGTTTCGCGAGTATTTCTTATTTCAAGGCTGCTAGGTGGCTGCGACCATGTTGTTCGCGAAATAATCGAGGAATAACCGACAAAACATGGGTACTTGAACCGACGACGGTGTTGACATCCAAATCTGCCTCAACAATGCGTCATACACTCCCCTTTGAGAGCATTCTTTCGCCGCTGTTTCTCGACGACCATTATTTGACCCCTATTTCGCGGCAACCAGCTATTTTTCGAGCACGACCTTGTTCTCGGCTATTACATGAAAATCAGGCATTTTGTGGCAATTTATCGGCTATTGCTCGGCCAAAGCTCTCGGAGCACTCACCCGTATGGTAGAACGTCATCACAATAAGGGTTGCATCCTGGGATCGGGTTCAACCCCTCGCTGTCAGCAGCAGCCGCTGCTGACAAGGGGAGGTTGAATTCGTGCTCTGACCTGGGATGCTACCCCTGTTGTGCCAAAGCACTACCCCACGAGTGCGTTAGCAGGGTTCGCGATAAAAACGATTGTTGAATTTTCTTTATAAGAATGCAGGTCTGGTCATCACAAAAGTGAAAATAAGGGAGAAGTTGCATAAAAACGCACAAAAACAAGTCAGAACGGCTAATTGGTGGGTGTACGAACACCCCAACCAACAGATTTTCTATGAATGCGTATTTTCCGCCTTCTAGTTTGCTGCTAAAAAAATTAGTAGTCTCTCGTTGTCCAGCAACTAGTTTAAATGCAGAATAAAAGATGACACAACAAGCAATTGTAGAAATCAAGTTAATTGGGAGCGGGATGAGACCCAGCAATAGCTTGTTTTTGAGCGTTTTTTCTTCGACTTTCCACATATTTTCACTTTTGTGATGACCAGGCCTACCTCCTCAAAAAGATACCACAATGAATTTTTTTATCGCCAGCCCAGTCCTTAACAGCAATCGCACATTGAACACCAGTAGTACCTCGTAAAGGACTAGATAAACTGCGCTGTTCCACAGATACGGATGTAGTTCATTTTTTTCTGATTTTTTTTCTGTTTTTCGCAGATTTTTCAGAAAACAGAAATCAGAAAACAGAAAGGTCAAAACGGCCAGAAAACGGAAAACAGAAATCAGAAAACAGAAATTTCCGCACACCCCTGATGCTGATATCATTTGTCTTTTATGAGACCGCGAGTCTTCGAAAATGACAGTGATGATTTCATAAACGATTTCGGTACGAAATTCAAATTCGATTTCACAGTAAGTTCAGAATACTTTTCCTTTACAAGTTGAGGTTTTTCATAGGCCCTTTCGATAGTTTCCTTCACTAGAGAGGCCAAGCTACACAAAAAAATGAAAAAATAATGTACGGTTTTATACCTTTAAAACAACGTGCATAGCTGGTGTGCAAATATTAGTCGCCATATATCTTCTTCTGACATAGTAATTTATATCAGAAATTCAGTTTAAAAACTCGCTGAATTGATGGGCCGTGGAGCGCGCCGGTCCGTTACTGGGACTGGCCGTGGAACGCGGTGTCTTAAAGGCAGTGCTCGCGATAAAAATCGCTTTTCTGTTTTTTTGCCTATCTTGAAACCGGTCCCAATCTGATTCTAATGATGCTTTTAGAATCGTACAAGACCTTCTGCGAATGGAGTTATGGTCCCTCAGATATTGAGCTAGGGAAAATGGTGGACGAGTTGTCCGAGGCTTGTAACTTCCGTCTTTTGCAGCCAATGTATGCGAGCTAACCTGAGTAAGAGAGAAGTTGAGAATGAAGGGAAGAACTTGGCTTTTGATCGGAAACCATCGCTCAACTCTTGATTTCGAGTGTTCCTTTGTTCACGTCGAGGGGCGGGAAGAGGCGGGACTTGCCCACAGCGGCGGGGTTCGCCCACTTTTCTAAGCCGTTTTGCGGCTCCTGGGTAGCCTTTCGTCCCCTTTTTTTGGACGCTGTTCTGCTTCTGAGAGCCACGATAAGCGTTTGTCATGAAAAATTCGAGGATGAAGTTTATCGCGAACAGTGCCTTTAAAGGCAGCAGACACGCTTGAAAAAGTTGTTGAGATAACTACATTAGTGGGGTCGTGCAGGGCCTAGAAGAGCCCTCACGAAGTTGCAAGCATCAAAAACGATTCCAAATGACCGTATTTGAGCCGTAGTCAGTCACGAAATCATCCTTGCTCCGCACATCGATACGGGCTCCGCCCCTCCATACAGGTATTCAATGCTCGATTGCGGCCACTTTAGATTACTTTTCAGGCTTCTAACGGCGTAAGCGTTCTAGAAAGGGCCGTACGAGTACATTAGCGTCGTTATCCCAACACAATGGTTGCCGGCTCCGCTATTTCAGCCAGTGCCGTACAACTCGCCCATTTCTGGGCCAATATAGAACGTACCGTTATATCTTAATTTCCGTCAATTTGTTTTCGTCTTTTTCGTTCTTTCTGAATACTAACAGCTTCAGACCTTCAGTTTAATCCATAAAATTGATATCATTTTTGAGCGTGTCTGCTGCCTTTAAAGGCAGCGTTCGCGCAAAAAACCGCATTCATTCTTTTTTTTACAGGTAGGTCTACCAGGTTGTGATATATTGCGAACAGGCTAATTAAATACTCAAGTTTCGGAAAAAAGTCGGGCGAAAATCCCGGAGAATTCAGCTCCCGTTTTCCACGTCTGCCCGGTGTGCCTTGTGTGATACACAAATGTCGAAAATTTGAACGTCTGAAATAGATAAGCCCCTTAACTTTGTAGGTTCCACAATTTTTTTGCCTTTCTGCTGTCAAAAATTCTCTAAAAACAAGAAGCTTTCAATACACTTTTCTGAACTCGAGGATCCCTCGGAATGAAGAAGAAAGAATTTTGGATTTCCGCTACCTGTCGGAGCCTGTCGTGGCGCTTCTCTTCCTGTTAGATGATCGTGCGGGAAAACGCCTTTTCAGACCACGTAGCAGTTTTCACTAGCCTATAGCATTATGAATACGCAACATTGAGGTCTCGAGCTTCTCCAACTATCTCCATTTGGTTCAAACATTGAATTGAGAAGAAAACCCGAATGTGGTCTTCTGTCGGTTGGTGCCCTCAAAGGCAGCCATCACGATGATCATCCCCGTTGACTTTCCACAGTGAAATGATAGGCGAGAAGGATCCTGGGCTCCCAATCTCGAGAGAACGGTAGAAAACGAGCCAGGAGCGGCAAAATTACTGCTGCAAACAAGCGTTTTGGTGCCCCAGACACGCTTGGTGCCCCATATCCGCCCCCTCGGAATGAACAAGTGAAGACTCAGATTACAAGGATGATCAAGTCAAGGAAGGGCTGATAAGTGAGCTGATCGCTTCATTGCACTGATAGGTATCATCCCTCTAGCGGTCAATTCCTCCACGCTCGAAAATCAACGTAAACAAGAGAGGGCCTATTATTGCTCAAAAACGCGTCTTTCGTGTCCTTTTTAGGCATGAATCGCTATATAGGGCACCAGATCTTCCGTAAGCCGTGGAGATATTGGAAGTGGAATTTATCGTGAACACTGCCTTTAAGCCATTGACAAGTAGGAACAGCTGATGAAACCTCCCAAAAGAGCAGGAATAATCTTAGCAAGCAATTTTGAGGAGATCCATGGTCTCATCCATGAACATCCGCCTTCAAAACTCTCAACATTATTTTGTTATTTAAGATGGTGTCATGGCTCCGGAAGAATCTGCTGTTGGTGATGACAATTGGATCTGTGATCGCTGGCGCTCTCCTTGGATTCGTCATCCGTCCATTGAATCTCTCGCCACAGGTAACAGCTCGATTCTGCTGACACAAATATTCCGCCAGTGATGGGAATAATATGACTCATTCAAATAAACGTTTCAATTTCTATTTGGAATAATAAACTAATGACGAAACAGTTCATTATCTCATAATCTTACACTGCAGACTAACGACATATCATTTGCAGACGGTGATGTTGGTGAGCTTCCCAGGAGAGTTGCTAATGAGGATGTTGAAAATGATGATTTTGCCACTAATTATTAGTTCTCTAATCTCAGGTAAGCGTCTGATAATATGAGATAGCAATATGTTCGTAAAACACAAAAGTAACAAAAGGGGAGCAACCCTTTTTTTGAAAACTATTTCGATGATATTTTTCCAAAGGCCGATTTATTGAAGTGCTTTTTACAGTTTTTGTTACCATTTTCAGGTCTTGCTCAGTTGGATGCAAAGCAATCAGGGAAAATGGGTTCCCTGGCCATCACTTACTACGTTGTTACGACAGCCATTGCGGTCGTGGTAAGTTGTAGTCTTCAACAGGATGCGTAGGACTAGTATTGGGGAAATGGATTAATATCTTAACAGTAATCGAGTGCATATCCTTCGAATACTAGCGGAGCCACAGAGGACTATAACTATCGGTAAAGTTGTTTCGACAAGGAAGCTACCGCTCGCTGCTGCTGATTATCGATATCGAAAGCTCCTTTCAAATACCCCAGAGCTAAATTCCATGGCAGAAATTTCTCTTATTGAATCTTACTTTGAGAATGCAATCTGTCAGAATCAGATGGAGAGAAATAAACAACCAAAAATCGAAAATCGGTTTTCGGCTTTTCTTTGCTGGCATCGGAAGCCGTGCACAAAACGCGCGAAAATGCGTAGAAACGCTGTTTTCGGAGCGCGGAACGCTCAAGAAGAACCGAAACCAGCGACTAGCCCTGTTGCCTCTGTGAACCCTATTTTTTCGCTTCCTGGAGCACTTTTTGCGATATCCGGATTGTGGATTTCCACCCATTCCTGGTTTGGACGCTGTCCATACACCAAGCGAAAAGGGACGAGGAAGTCGATAGCTCTATCCAAATGAGGGGTGGCCATCCAGGGGATTAATTTTCGTGTTGTCAAGTTGTCGTATTTCCTAATTATTTCCTATGCCGTATTTTCTCTTTCAAAAGTATGGTTTCCGTATTATATTCAGTCTGACGCATGGACCAGGCGGCTGGCATTGCGGTTTTGGGGGCATCCCTGTCCAACGGAGTTTCGATTGCGCGCGGCGATCTACCGTCGCAGAACCGTCCATTCACCAGCCTAAATTGATTACGTGAACTCTACATGTACTTCTATTTTTCTGTCCTTTTTTTTGGAAGTTTTTAAATCTACTCCAAATATAGGCTGTATTTCTATTTTACAGCCATCCATTATTGAGGTACTTCTAAGAGAGGATGTACTTCTAATTTTCAGAACGATTTTTGAACTTTCCATCACAAACTGATTATATTAAACAATTCCGCCTTAACTCCTGCATTTTGGGGGTGGAACACCAACACTGATAGAACGTTTTGAATTTCCTGGAAGTTTTCCCTCCGAAATTTTCTTATCTTCACTTGATAGGAGAGCTCAGCGACTCGTCAGCCCTGCGTCTGATATTATCTCGTTTACAAATCCATTGTGCGTCTTCCGTGACCACAACTTCTTCTGAAATTTCTTGTGCTCCAGTGCGGCATAACTTCCGTCGACGCGTGCTTGTTGAAGAAGCGTGGGGTCATTGGAAATGGATCCATTTGACTCGAAGCATCGAACCTTGTCGGCTTCAGAGCCGTTCACAGCGATCAAAAGAACTTAATGTTTCTGGGATTTTACTATAGCTTTCGCCCCAAGCTTTATTCTGCGCATTCTTGTAAATCCACACCGCGTAGCTATAAACCAGGTACAGGAAATGCACCTCAGAGAAAAAGAGGTGTACTTGTAATAGATGTGTATTCGAAATAGAGGGTGCAGTTCCATTTTCAACCCTCACTATCAGTTTTAAAGTGCCTTTATTCGTAAGTGCACAGGTTCCCCTTCTCACCCCCACTCGCTGCTACCGTAACGCACCGGCGCGGTCTGTGGCGGCCCGCTCTCATACGTTCTCTCCCATTAAAGGAAATACGGCATAACAGTGTAATCAAGACCTTGACATGATGGCGTCTATACATTCCATCCGAAAATTTTCGGATAAAATTTGAATCGCAATTTTCCCTCACCTATTTGGCTTATTTGGATACAAAAAACACATGTTCTAATGCATCAGAATTGAAATATTAGCAGATCACTCGTCTCAGTTTAGATAAATGTTTTGTGTGCGAGCAAATTAAAATTACGGCACAAATTTGAATTTCGGATCGGCTAATCGGATAGTTTCGGATAATTTAAAATCTTCGAGCTTTGAACAGTAATTTGGTCGCCAAATTCATATCATACGAATGGTACAATGATGCTTGAGTGGATAATGTTCTCCTGTTTGGAAATGAAACCGAAGCTGATGAAAGGGAGCCGTTTTTGTTCTTATCCGAAACCGATGATGGTATGTATAACGGCGTCGAAAATTTGAAAACTTTGAGAGAAATAAGATGAGTTTACGTTTCTCGAAAAAAAAAAGTATAGTGAGTTCTTCAGACGGGCATCATTCTTGTGTTAACGATCCACCCAGGAGATCCTAGCATCAAACAAGATCTTGGCGAAGGAACGGAAGGCAAGACAGTCAGCACTCTAGACACCCTGCTCGACTTGCTGAGGTGAGTGTTTCGGTGCTGCGAAGGAAAGTGTTCCACCATTGCCTGCTTGGGCAAGATTGTCAGAAAGTGGCCTTGTTTTTATTGCAGCTTATCGGTTCGGCACTGCGAAAGACAACTGTTTCTTTTCCATAGCGCTTGATTAGAGAGTGCCCAACCGCGATCTGTCCATGGCGTTCGGTCATGTCCTATAGGGGTCTGCAGAGTTGGAGTCGCGGCGTTGCTCGCAGCGATGAGCAACTCTAAGTGATGCAATATCGATTACGTTTGGCGATGGGAGCGACCGATGGAGCGTGAAGAGCGACGGGGTGGGGGGCGCCGCAGAGTGTCTTGATGCTGCTACGATCCTGCGCCACTGCCAGCGAGCGGCAACCGACGCGGCGACGATATGGTTCGAAAACACTTTTGTGGCCGCGTCAAGCCTGACGCTCGGCGACCAGTCGCCGGTCGGTGCAACTCTGCAGACCCCTTATGTTTTGCTGTGTTGCTGCTACAGGGGCGATTATTATTGGTCGCTGAAAATCGCTCCGTCGCTGCCAAGTTGGCGATTGCCAGAGAATGACTTATATCGTATTGAGACATTGATTCATTCACCTGACGCGATTGAAGGCAGATTTTACGATGAATTCCGTTTCCGAATTTTTCATTTAGGGCAGTGTTCACGATGATTTTCGTCCCCGGGTTTTTCACATAAAACAATGCGTTGGCCTCCAACTGTTACCAAAATTACGAAGAAATGGCGAGAAACGCATCAAAACGTCGTATTTCAGTGACATAATTCTATAATATGGACTAGTTGTCCGGTTGGATGAACATGGTCATGGTGGTTGTCATCGGTGGAGAATCCGGTCAATCGAAAATAGAAAAATATTTTATGCAAAGCAGGATTAGTTAGGGCCTCAAAGAAAGAACGGAGCAATAGAGAGTAGAGAATTGCAAAGGACGGGTCCACAAAAATTTCATTGTCACAACAAAGAGCTCCATTGAAAGTACGGGAGCGTAGTGCGAGTACAGAATTTCATGTAATTTCGGTGCGTTTTCCACTTTTTTCGTCGTTTGTGCTCTACCCGGGGGGGGGGCAACAATCGCTCTAATAGATAACCTCAAAACTGAAGATTGTCGTGAACACTGCTTTCAAAGCAGGGCTTGTGATAAAAACGGTTATTGCGCTTTTCTCATAAGACGGTAGTTCTGGCCACCCAATAGTGAAAATAATAAAAAAAACCGGAGAAAAAACGCAACACGCTAGAACGGCTTATTGCAGGGTGTGTGTCCGCCCCATTCAACAAGGCTTTCATGAACGCTTGTTTTGCTCTCTTTTATTCTGGTTCTAAAGAAGTTAGTAATCTCTTAAGGTAGTTCGCAACTCCATACTTAAAGGGCAAAATAAAATACTGCGAAAAATCCTTTCCAAAAATTTTTCAATTGGGAGCGGGTGGACACCCAGTAGTTCGACGTTCGAACTAGTTTCTGCGCATTTTTTATCCGACTTGTCATTTTCTTTGCACTTTTATGATGGCCAGGGGTCGCGTGCATGAACGTTTTTAATGATGTCAGGGTAGCATATCAGTCGTAATCATCACAAAAGCACTCGTTTTAATCAACTTTGGTGGTGAGGATGACTGATACGCTCGCCCAACCCCATTTGAAACATTCATGCATACGGCCCCAGATATACCTTCACATGAGGAAAGCACAACAACTGTTACTGTTGCAAACCCTGCCTCCAATGTATACAGCTCGGAACATGTTATTAATGACCACTGGTCATTTGTTTTCATGGATTGAATGATTTGCTTCGATTTTCTATGGAGGTGTTCATTGTGAAGAAATCGCTACCACAGCCAGATCGCTGTTGCAGCCGGGAGCTGTAATTGCGACGGAAAGCAACAGCGATTCGGTAAAATTAAGGCTTATGACAAGTATACTAGTATTTTCGACCGTCTCATAGCATGTGTTCTGCGCCACATGAGAAGGGACCATCCATTTGGGTTTAACTCTAGAGCAGGATCCCATGAAACAATGAGTGAAATGTGTTTCCATGGGCGATTTTCAAGCTTGAACACCTCCCGAAGTTTCCCCTTTTTCTGTGCTGCGAGAGTTTAGTGAAATTCGCTTCACAAATTGTCTAAAGGCACAGTCCAAGCTCAGAGACGAAATCTGAGATTTTCACGTAATTGTGAAGTAGGCCCACCCCATATAATATCTGCCAGGTGCGAGCTCTCAACTCCTCCGAATAAGCGAGATATAGGAGGAAGCTACCCTGCTCAGAAAAATCAAGACAAGTTACTTGTAACATAACGTCGGCATGGATCCGGGAGAGACTTCGCGTTCACTGTTGAAGGTTGGCGCAAACTCGGTGCACCTATGCTATAACATATGGCACCGAGTTTGCGCCAACCTACTATGGGGAACGCGGAGTCTCTTTAGGATCCATGACAATCATAAAAGCCCGATAACAAGTTGCTTGTGACACATCCTAGCCGATGCAAGTTACTTGAGACTTTTACTGTGACATTTAAGTTACACGTAACAGGTCGGAGGGGCATTGCTCGCGGTCTCCTGTCGATATGTTGCGTGTAACTTGATTGACTTGAGATAAGTCAAGTGGTAACTTACATCAGCTTAGATATGTTACAGGTAACTTGTTTTCGTTTTTCTGAGATTGCGTGCAGTGCGCCTCCTATAAGGTACATGTAACTTAAACGACACAAGTTAGGCCGCAAGTAACAAAAATCGGCCAAGAAGATATTTCCAATGCTGATGTGCGACGCACCCGCGGGGTCAGCCTTGTTAGGCCGCAAGTAACAAAAATCGGCCAAGAAGATATTTCCAATGCTGATGTGCGACGCACCCGCGGGGTCAGCCTTACAACTAGCGTTGCTGTTGGTTCAATTACCCAAATTTGAGGTACTTGACCCCACACCAGCAGGGAAGGCCCTGCACAGCATTTTTTTGCGTAGTGTATATCCTGGGACGCGCCCTCTGCGTCACGTGATGGCCACCCATAGTGGAAAAATCAAATATAAGTTACATGTAACATAAGTGTAAATTACATGTAATATAAATTTGAGTTACATGTAACATAACTGTATGTCACGTGTAATACAAATGTATGTTACATGTAATTTAAATGTAAGTTACTTAAGACATTTATTTATTTATTTATTATACGCCGTTGCCGACGTGCTCATAAGCCACAAAGTAGCGAGTTAGAGCCATGAAAATGTATACAAAAACAAACCAACTCTTAGCGCAACGATTCAACTGCCGACCACAAAGCCATGGTTTAAATTAGAGAATAATCGAAAAGGCGTCACTAGACAAAGTCAGGAGCCATTAAAGGATGGGGGGGGCAGTAAGGCAAAAACCCAAGCAGTGCTAGAAGCATGCAACTGATCAATGTTTCTTGGTACGGGAAGTAAATCCATAGTTATCCGTTTCATATTTAAACTGCAATGAAAACGACCCTACCCACGCGGCTTCCTGGGATGCATACTGTCCTCCGACCGCTGTTAGGTATCTGGGTGATGTATCTTAAGATAATTCCAATTGTCAGGGGTTGGTACGGGAAATAAATTCATAGTAATCGGTATCATATTCAAGTAATTGTAATGAAAGCGACCCTACTCACGCGGCTTCCTAGGATGTAGATGGTCCTCCGACCGCTGTTAGGTATCTGGCAGATGTATTTTAAGACAATTCCAAATATCAGGGGTTAATTAGTTTAGATGACAGGCGGAGACAACTCAGTTACCAGCTGCAGGCCTATAGCACCATACTTGAGATAGAGGGAAACTTGAAAGCCGAAGGAAGAATGAATATATGGCTCCGAACCCAGTTAGCGACAACCTTATGAGATATGTTATGGACACTTGGTCAGTGATTGACGTAGTTAAATACGTTGCTGTGGACAATATTAAACAGCGAGAAGGCAATATGAGAAGAGGAGCTCGTCAATTCTCTTCAGAGCTGCCAGAAAACGAAACTGTCTGCCACGCCAAACACAGCCAATCACATCAGAAGAAAAGCACATGATACGCCATAATCCAGCATTTGCCATGAGTTCATGAATGACGTCTTTGAAGTTGAATGTTATACCATCGAATGCACTTCATAAGCTCCTACACTTCTGCAATATTCAAATTAATAACCAAGTCAAGTTTCTTCAGCCTATTTTTAAAAATTAAAACATTTGGGGATTCTATGACTTCTTGTGGCAGTAATTCAAGCCATCTTGCTCCCCTGAAGAAAAGTGAATTGGAAAGTCGATCATGGTTTCGTCTTCTCACACTAATGCACTGAATACCAAATCTCGACGCACGCCCTCTACACGGTCGGAAACACCAGTATTTACTTGCCTTCAGTTTCAGATCACCCTTGAGTAATTTGAAACAGAGGACCAGATCATTGAAAATACGACGATGGTAAAGACTGCGTAGTTTAAAGTGACAAAGACGCTGCCTGTACGTTCGCAAATTTTGGAGAGAGCTGAAGTCAGTGGAACATCTAGACATAAAGATCTTCACAAACGTTTTCTGAACTTTCTCAATTTTTTCTCTTAGTTTTTTAGTGCATGGGCTTCAAATCCGTACTCTAGGATTGGTAAAACTTAGGCTTTATAGAGTCTTAACCACAGCGATACGTCATTACTTTTGATATTTCTACAAATCGTAAACAAGGTTGAAAAGGCTTTCGAGACCATTCTGCTTATATATGTCTCAAAGTCAAGTTTTGGATTGAAAATCACCCCCAGATCGCGGACTTCTTCTGAGTTTACTTAAACAACATCACCGAAGCTATATTCCATTAGCTGACTTCTCCCAATGTGAAAAACACGTCTTTGACAGATTAACAGGCAATTGCCAAGACGACGACCACTGCATCATGTTGGAGATTGACTGCGAAAGCGCCTCATAGACCTCTATCTGATTTTCTTGATTGTGAACGCCATAAATTTTGATGTCATCCGCTTACATTTGCACTTTTACATTAATATGCATTCTAAGTTTTGCTGGTAAATCAAAAGTGTAGGCAAGAAATAAAAGCGGTGAAAGAACTGCGCCCTGCGGCACTCCGCTAGGGCAAGGGTAACGCATAGAGTAAGAGTTGCCCACTTTCACACACATGAATCTATCCCTAAGATAGGAGCGAATCCACTCAAGAAGTGGCCCCCTGATACCGAGTAAACTGAGTTTTTGTAAAAGTTTGCCATGATTTACTTTGTCAAAGGCTTTAGACGAATCGAAATAGATCACGTCTACAGAACATCCATTGATCACTGCCACATTCCAGTCATAAGCAGCATCGGCAAGCTGGGTGATTGTGGAGGCACCACTCAGAAAACCATGCTGCTCTGGGAGAATGAGATTTTTGCTGGTGAACCACGAAATTATTTTTTTACGAATGATCTTTTCCAGCACTTTAACAGGAGTTGGAGTGATGCTTATTGGTCGGAAATTCGAAACTAAATTGGAGTTTGAAACTTTTGGAATTGCAGTGACTATGGCTTCTTTCCATAATGATGGAACTTCATTGAAAATCAAAGACATGTTGAAAATCATAGAAAGAGGTCTACAGAGAGCAGTCGCGCAGTTTTTGTAGACAATTTGTGGAATTCCATGGAAAGTTGCCGCATGGGATTTTTTTTTAAGATTTTAAAATTTTGAGTACATCGTGCGGGAATACTACTACTTCATCTGGAGAGTTCAAAACTTGATCGCAACAAAGGTGATTACTGGAAACATCATCATTTTCAGAGGAAAAAAACCGAGGAAAAATACTTGGCTAGTGCTTCCGCTTTGCCCTTATCTTCCATCCATCTGTTACCAGTATCGTCTTCGATTACGAAGTCATGACACTGAGATTTCAGTTTGAAATTTATAAGCTGGTATATCGCTTTTCTGTTAGGACTGCTACTGGCACGTTTCTCTTGGTTGGCCAAGAATTTTTTCAAATGGCGATCCAGCTCGTCGCAAACTTTCTTGTAGCACACATGAGATAAAGGTTCAGGCAAAGTGTAAAAAACGCGATTTTCTTGAGGGATTAGATTACATATATGTCTAGGATACTGTACTTTTCTTTCCTGTCTAGTCTCAAATGGAACGAACTGAGCCAAACCCGAGTATACTCTGCGGCAAAATCTTTTATAAACATCGTCAACAGTAGTGTAACCTTGGAAAGTTCCCCACCAATCGATGGAGGAGAAGTATGCAGATAATGCATGATAGTCGGCTTTGTTGAAATTTGGAAATGGTAATAACGGGATTGATGGCAATTCACTTCGAATCCGGGAGGTAATCATATTGTGGTCAGAAGTGGAAAAAGGGGGAATGACCGAGACATTGTCCAAAATAGGTTCTAAAGTTAAAATAACATCTAGAAACGAAGTGCCCCGAGTTGGTGAGCCCACATACTGGGACAAGTTACAACACTTAAAAAATTCTAGGAATTTTCTACTATTCGCATCTCTTCCTACACTCAATACCCAATCTATGTCAAGATTCAGATCTCCTAGAATTATCAGAAATTTATCAGAAAGACAAGAGTCAACAAGAACATCAAGAAGTGCATCGCCATCGGCAGAGGTTGAATTGGGCGGCCGATAAAGCAAGACTAATCTGAACGTCGACGAAAACTGCAAATCAAAAGCATCCAGGGCGAGCAAGTTCGATTTAAGAGCAGGAGGGAAAGTGCACGATAGGATGTTCATAGAGCGTTCAACAAGGCAACATTTTCCACCACCTCTACTACCCCCACGATCTGATCGAAAAATTTTATAGGGAAATTTCAAGATTATTTCGGTATTGGTAATCTTAGATGAGAGCCGTGTTTCTGTTGTAAAAACCATGTCGGGAGTATGAACTGCAAGGAAATAGTGAAGGTGGTGAATTTTATTACAAGGGCTTCGAGCATTAAAAAGGAAGCAACTGAGACCTTGGGGTGCTCCGTGACTAACTAGGCGTTTCCCGATCTAGGTAGGTCTTGGACGCGCCTCATTTCGCCGCGGTACACAAACCAAGTGCGAGAATTTAATTGTTTGTTGCGCTCTCGACACTCCTGTCTCATTTGGAACTCTCGCTGACACTCTTCTCTAGTCATACTTCTACGCACGTAAGCGTCAGGAAAGCTGGACCCACGAAGTCGGTGGGTGTTGGCCAGATCCGTCGCCCAGTACGACCGCGTGTGTAGTATGGTTTTCGTTTTCTTTCTAGTCTGACTCATGTACCAGGCGGCTGGCCGTGTGGGGTTGGCGGCCTCACTGGAGAATGGCGTTTCGATTAGCGTGGGGTGATCTACCTTCGCGGCCCCGTCCACTCCTCAGACTAAAATGATTGCGCGCACTCTACAACTTTAACCAGACGCGGACGTGCGCTCGACTCACTCAAAGCGCCCATGCGGAACACATCTAATGGCCTGCAATCCACATTTAGTACGCTCATACCTTGGTCCACTTTGTTCTCCAAACCAGCCCGCTTCTCCGAAGGAGACATCTCCTCCGGAGCCTCAGGAAGATCGGAGATTACTATGCTACGTGCCATTTTTTCCGATTCAATACCTGCCGAGACCTGTTCCGGAAACTTGTGTAAATGAGCACGAACCATCATCTCTACCAGGGGCTCCTTGTTACGTTGGAGTATGGCGTTCATAAGGCCAAGAGCTGACATTTTTGCAATGTCAGCCTCCAGAACCTCATTACTAGCCTGAGGATTCCTAGTGGAAGATGATCCGAGTCCTCCTGCAACAGCTCCGGGACCCTTATTTTCCTGGCGAGTAGTTGGCTTTGACGGTTTTGACATGATCGTACAACAGGTGCAATCGAGAAAAAAAAGCAAAAATTTAAACTTCAAACTCAGACTAAGTGTCCGAGAATGTGAGCCGGCGCCGCAACGCGTCTAAGTTGAGATGAGTGGTGTTGAGATGATAAGGTCAAGTACGACCACACCAGAGAGAGTGCATTCGAGATCGACCGCACACGAGGCACACCACCGATCAATTGTGATTGGTACATTCAAGTAAGTTACATTTATATTACAAGTAACTTGTTCTGATTTCTCTGACTGGGGCGCCCACATCAGTAGGCCACTCTTGTACGCCCTTTTACGATCTTTCGAGCTCAACAGTGGCGAGAAAAGCTGTGGTTTTCGGTCAATACCCCTGTTCTTCCATTCATTCTCAGCGTCTTTCTCCATTCCGGCCCGCTCGTATACATCGCCTGCAAATCACGGAAGTTACAAGCTTCAGAAAACTCGACCACCATGCTTACAATGCTCAATTTTCGAGAGGCCATAACATCGTTCTCAGGGGTCTTTTACGATTCCAGAGACGTCATTGGAATCGGGTTTGGACTGTTTTCAAGATAGACAACAAAAAAACAGAAAAGCTATCCTGAGTTTGGACTGTGTCTTTAAGACTACAAGGGACCGGTGAGGTGTCCCGAAGTCGGATCGGATCGAATCTCACTCCCCACTGAATTATTCGCTCAAAAATGCAGGCCTTGAGGACGGCCACTCCGTCGAACTGTTTGCCAACATAAATCTCTCCCCCCCCCAAGTAATGTCTCCTGGAAAGAAGAAAGAAGAACTGTGTGAAATGATTCAAACCTTCTATAGATAGTGAGCTTTTCAGAAACATGTTTCCCGAAAACATTGTGGCGGCAACTTTCCAACAAGCTCAAACCAAGTATGTAACGATACGTCCGAAAATTTTGAAGATAAACGACACAGTGCACCTGGCAATGCTCAACAACGGCACACTCGACTATGTGAAAGCCGCACTCGAGTATAACGACGGCATAAACGTGCTGGGTGGGTTCGGTTACTACTGTCAAAACCAACTCAAAGTGAATAAATTACTTTGTCTAAAAAAGATTCACCCGATCGAAATAATGTTGCAAGACCTTCTTGCTTGCTCTTGATTCCGCTTTTTTCCAAGAATGCTTCACGCTTGTTATCATCAATGGTTTTTATCCATAACATTATAGAGTGAAGCCAACATACGCATTAATCAGCCTTTAAGTGATCTGCGTGATTCAATTAGGAAGTCCCGAAACTGCCTGACGGAAAAGGTGGCACGCTTTAAAGGCATCGTACACGATGGAAACCGAATTCCAGCTTTTGCATTCAGTCGGACTACTGGGTCATGACAATGTCACTCAGAAAGTTTGGTGTTTCAAAATCGCCTCTAGATGAAGATTTGCGCACCTCAAAACGGCTTCCTGGGTTTGGGGGGCCGGCCTTGAGGTCGATCCGTTGTTACAAGGAACAAAACTCTGTGGTCGTTGCCGGCGGGCGTGCCTTGACGCGTCGTAGGGCGCAATGCACACGCCAGTCGATTTCACATTCGGCGTCGATCGGAAGCAGCTGACAGCAACGGACGCAGGAGGGTGACATCCTTTTTTATTCAGTTCGAGTCGTTGTTGACTGGCGTCCTCGGTTAACTGCTTCCAACGCTGTGCCAAGGAACGAACCGTAAAACTGTTCCTTACGTTCTCCGCGCAACTATCCCAAGCAGGGCTGGGCACGCGTCCCGGTTAACCTTAGGGGGGTGCATACAAGACGTTGCAGGGAGGGCAACGAGGGGTGCCTAAACCAAGCACTAAAAAAAAGAACGAAGTGCATGTTCTGTCGAATTTCAGGAAAAAATGATACGCACTATTCTTCTGATTTGTCATATTTTCTTCCCCGCTTTTTGAGTCGAACACTAAAAGAATTCAAATTATTGATAGAGGTGCAGGTTTTGTTCGCAATAATTCATAGTTGCTGTCGAAGTTTGTTTCGATGAAGAAGTGAACACTACTCCGTTATCTTGTAGCAAGTAAGGATTGATGTGGTGTCATGTTTCTTTGGTGTAACGTTCATTGCTTACGCGGGTGGCTACCGATCCGAGGCAAAGAAATATAACAAAGCCAGCGCCCAGGAAAACTATCATTCAAGTTCAAAAAAAGATTAGCGAACTGATGTATAGCCTACGTCGCTCATTTTGAGCCGGTCGAAGCAAGTCTTATCGGGCTTATCATGTCAAAAACTTCTTATCAATGTTATACTTTGCCATGACCGACAGCTCCGCTGCTTACTCTGTCCGGACTCATCCGAGCAGGCTAGGCTTTATTTCGACAGTTTAAAAGTACGGATAGCACAGTCAGCATCACAACTAGTCAATAGATTTTTATTCATGAGAATGTGACTCATGAAGAGAGCCAACTGTAAAAATTGAAGACTGCAAGTTACTATGAAAGAGGCGGATGACCGTGTACTCCTAATTGAGAAGTACCCTGTACATAATAACCCGAGTTTTATCCACCTTGAATGCCGCGATCTCTCATAGACTGGGCTAGCCGTGCGATCTGGTGTTTGACCGCAGCTACGCAACGCGCACTGGAGTGGACGCGCACGCAATATTATTTAAAAAATGTATTTTAGTACAGAACGGGGCGGAGAAAATGATTGAAACTGGAGTAAATGGAAGCAGGCAGAAATAGGATTCTTTCAATGTATACAGTATAAAAATTTAATGTAAACAAACTAAGTTGGAGCGTAGTGAATTTTTTGGACTTGATAAGGTTCATTCAAATGAACATAGTTGATAAAAAACATCCATAAACATGAGAACCAATAGCATTGCGAGAAAGAGGAGAATCTGGCAAACATTTTAATAGCATTAGGTTTAATATTCAATGTGCTTTAAGGACCTTAAAACTCGTCCCGGTTTCGTCCCGGTTTTGTCCCTGTTTTCGGGGTAAAACCGGGACGAGATTTAAGGTCCTTAAATCACATTAAAAATCGGTCCCACTGATGCTAAAATGTTTGGCAGATTCTCCTCTTTCTCACAATATCCTTTGCTCTCAGTTTAATGCTACATTTGATCAACTAGGTTCGTTTGAATGAACCTTGTCACGGCTAAATATTTACACACGCTTTAACTTTGTTTATTTACATTAAATTTCTAGAGTGGGTACATCCAGAATAGACTACCTTTACCATCTTCCAATTCATTCAGTTTGAATCCCTTTCTCCTTTCCGTTCTGTGATAAATTACATTTTTTATTATTATTGTGTGCGAGTCCATTCCCATGTGCGCTGTGTAGCTGCGTACAAACACCGTATCGCACGGCAAGCCGATTTTTTAAGGAATTTCGGCATTCTAGGAGGGTAAAACTCGGGTTTTCTACTTCCTACGAATCACATGAATCCTAATATTGTTCCACAACACAAAATAGTTCTGATTTCCACATCAGAACAATCAAACACAAATTAACTGATCCTTCATAGGTTTATGAAAACATTCGACAGGAAACATTAATTATCGCAATAGTAGTAGTTCTGTTGTTGGTAATTGTTTAATTGTTTTGTATTGAAAAATGTATTATCTTTTGTCATAACTTCCCGTCTTACTAACAAATTTTCCTCCTGGGGTCGTTTTGAAGTTCAGAAATTACAGTACCTTTTTTTGTTGCCGTTTTCGGAATTTTCTCTATTCAGTGTTTTTTCATATTCTTGTTTATCAAAATCAGGAAGTCAAGATTATGGCTGTCCAACTATTCGGAAAACAGCCGATTTCGATTTCCCATAAGGGGGTGCCTAAAAATTACCGAGCTAAGGGGGGTGCATATTCAGACTCGCCATGCCGGGACGTGTGCCCAGCCCTGATCCCAAGTTGATGTCGGCGCGAACTTCCAATATATTGTAAAGTTTCTAAGAAAGGATTCTTCTTAAAAAACTGACGTTTTGGGGGGGGGCTTCTTGCAACATTTAGTCACAATGGGGATATAAAAACACGGAGAAGCCAAAAACCTAAATACTGTTATCATCGTGTACGATGCCTTTAAAACGAATGGTTGAATGTTATCGTTCAAATGAATTTGCGCCCGAATGTTGAGTGTGGCTTCCCAATTGAATGTCATGGACGACTTTTCTTCACTTCAACAGAGAATTTGTACCTGCGCAATTTGGTCTAATCATAGGGAAATTTTCCTGTTCATGAGATAACGCATCAGGCTCTCTGTCGATCTGAACATAGTGTGATTTTTTACGTATGTATTCTTTCAATCTCCGAATTCGTTAGATGCTCTCATTCTACAGAGGTCAAAAAGCCAGTTACCGAATACACTGATGGTCTGAACGTTCTTGGTAAGGAATAGGGTTGACATTCGTGAGAAAGTTGTGATGTGGCTTCTCATTCCAGCATGAGTCGGTTTGAGCAAGGTTTTGCCACAATGTGAAGTCCTGTCGTTGTAGCATGAGAATGTATTATTCCATTCACTTCTGTGCCGCAACCAGGTTTTTTAACGGTGAAATCGATTTTATTGGCCAGACGTTTCGGCAAGTTCGCCGTTATCAGAGGCCTGAAAATCACGTCGAGACAATTTACCTGCGAATTACACGGTCAAGCGCTTCCTCCATTCCTGCGAGTAGCGACTATCCACAGGAACTTCAGATAGGTGAAAGCTCAGATAACAAGACCAACCCTTTCCGATTCCACCAAGACCAAGCCCCGCTGCAGTTCGTGGACGACCGGTAGCAAGTGAGGCACCATTGAAATCAATAGGATGGTGTAGAGAATTGATGAATACGAGCTAGTAGAATTGATGAAACCTGCGTGATAGAGTCGTTTGATGTTACAGCGCTCTACACGAACGTAAACAATCAAGAAGCTCTCCAGGCACTGTCCGAGATGCTAGATGAACATGGGAGGACAATAGTGACTTTCGGTCTGAGCAAGATACAGATTATGCATCTCGTAAAGGAGTGCCTAAACTGCAATATCTTTAAGTGGTGTGAAGCTACTACTCTCAAGTAAGGGACTCGCCATGCTAGCCAGCCTGGCACCGGTCCTGGCAGTTTGCTTTATGAGCAGAATTGAAAAAACCCATACTGGACCGACTGCCCACGTTGTACTGTCGATACATCGACGATTGTTGTGTTGTAACATCCACGCAAACAGAGATGGACAACATTGTTCACCATTCTGAAACCAACAATCCCAGTACATAAGATTCACGCGAGAAACTCTCAAAATGGATGGCTTCCCTTTCTTAACACGCAGGTCAAGCTCCTCAGTGACACATTTAAAGTGAAATGGTACCGGAAAAAAACAAGCTCCAAAATATCTTACTTCACGCAAAGTCAGCGCACCCTCGAGCCGTAAAGCGTGCGGTAGTGGGAAATATGTTCAAGACGGCGCTAAAGGTTTGTAATGGTGTCAGCGGAGCGCGAGGAATCCAGAAGCCAGCGAGAGATATCGCCACTAGCAACGGATACACAACGGAGCGTCGCACGCGTGGTCGACAGAATCGCTCCCCAAATGCCCACGATGGCAAGATCCCGCTCCTACTGCCGTTTGTTTCGGATAAAATCAATGACGAGTTGCGTCGGTGCATAGCTCGCGCGGACCTAAGCAACGATGTTACCCTCGTGAGCATCCCGCGAGACAATATTAACACATCAACTTGTCAGAAATAGGCTGTACGATCAGTCGTGTGTCACTACCCACTGCGTAACTTGCCCGCATGGAAGAAATGGAGACTGTGCGCGGAGCGGGGTTGTATACCAACTCCAGTGTTTGGCTTGTAATGAGGTATATATAGGAGAGACAGGAAGATTGTTGTGCGTACGCCTAAAGGAACATCTGGCGGGAAAAAAGGCGTATGTCTCTCCTGACACCTCTTGGTAAACACAGAGTTGAGCAACACAATAACGTTGATTATGGTATCAATGCACTGTGCTCACTCAGGAAACGGACATCGCTGTGAGGAAGGCCCTTGAGGCTTTTTATATACGGACACGTAATCCGAAGCTCAATAACCGAAATGAGTGCATGACGATAACTAATGAATTTCTACCGTTCCTCCCGCTGTGTGGGTTGTGAGGTCCAACTTCTGCTTGTATTCACCGCGCATAGTGATTGATCCTATTGATTTCAATGGTGCCTCACTTGTTACCGGTCGTCCACACGAACTGCAGCGGGGCTTGGTCTTGGTGGAATCGGAAAGGGTTGGTCTTGTTATCTGAGCTTTCACCTATCTGAAGTTCCTGTGGATAGTCGCTACTCGCAGGAATGGAGGAAGCGCTTGACCGTGTAATTCGCAGGTAAATTGTCTCGACGTGATTTTCAGGCCTCTGATAACGCAGCGAGCTGCCAAACGTCTGGCCAATAAAATCGATTTCACCGTTAAAAAACCTGGTTGCGGCACAGAAGTGAATGGAATAATACTAGTAATGCCCAGGTTTGAAGAAAGCCGGACTTGGAGATTATTCATGAGAATGTAGTTTACCGCCTACTATTCTACCCGATATGAGCCAGTACTCCGTGTAAAAAAATCACGTTCGGCAAAGGGTTGCGACACCATTCGATTGATAGCAGTCTTCTCTTCGCTTTCCCTTGAGCGAATTTTCTCGCCAAGCAGCATCACGGCTCCCTACTCGAATTATGCGGTTTTTGTAATCCGTTGAAGTATACGGATCCTGTTATTCTGAAAGGAAGCCGTGACGCTGTTTGGCGGGAAAGTTCGCACGTGGAAAAGCGAAGAGAATATGGCTGTCGATCGAATGATACCGCGCCCCTTTGCTGGATGCGGTTTTATAGAATAGAACGGACGATACATTTTGATATGACCGACTGTTTGCTTTGCTCGAACAAAAATTGGGGGATGGAGTGTAGTAAAGCTTGCGTAAGTTCACCTGAATTGGACTGAAAATGAGAGCTAATGAGAGGTTGATCAGTGTATCCCATTCAAAGCCAGCTAAACTGTTTGCTTCAGGAATCATCGTTTTTTGCATTGCGCTGGGTATCTCATTATCTCAGCTTGGCTCCGAAGCCGATGTGATGATTCAGTTCTTCGCCATCATGGATAAGGTCATAATGAAACTCGTCATGACTGTGATGTGGTGAGTAATTAGGCTTCTTCCTAATCATTGAAAGTGTTCCTCATGCAGCTTGACCATTCGGCTCCGGCAATGCGTCAGCACCGGGTTACGTTGGAAATCGTTGCGAGATGTATCGCAATTCGTTGGCGACGCATCTTTCGCCTTCGCAGTTTAGAACTTCAGAATCTATAAGGCTTCATTCCCTGGATACCCGACAGGTTTTCATTTCAAAGTTCTGATCTACTGGGCGCGCTTCAAATGTCATTAAGTGGGCATAAGTGCGTGCCTTATCGGCTGCGGTGGTCTGTTCTTTTCATCAATCCTCTCTTCACAAAGTTTCGGGGCGCAAAATTAAAAGAGATGGTGAGCGAAAGCCTGAAGGGTTCCCGGTTTTTTTCAGTAGAACTCGTCATTTTTTCGGCTTCGGTTATTGTTGCTCGTTCTCCCATGTGACCAAGGAGAACTGATCCAGTGTGGTCATTTTGAAGCAGAGGGTGTCTACTCTAGAACGCATCACAGCTGAAGTCCAAGGACCCGCTTTTAAAAAGAACGCGAGGGCAAATTTCCGAAACCCATTTTTGGCCCGGATCAATGCCCGACACAGCTGAATTCGTGCCAATTTTTTCGTTTTCCTGACGACGTACAGGCGTCAAACCTGGAGTATACACCTGAAAATTTTCTATCGATCTGTACCCATTCTACCGATTTTTTCGCAAAAATCTAGTAAATCGATCGATTATCAATTTTCTTGAAAATCAATTAGAAGTACAAAATTCGAGGAAGAATATTCTTCCGCACTCGACCATCAAGATAGCCGCCTGTATGTCTTCAGGGAATGCAAAAAATAGCGAAAATGTGGATGCGCTGAAATTGACAGGACTAACGGATGGGGTTCAGAAACTCGCCCTCACCTCTTTTTGTTAGAGGGTCTCAATACATCAGCTATAATACGTTTTCAAGCAGACACCTTCTGTTTCAAAACCACCTTTTTAGAGGAATTCTCTAGGCTTGCATAGGGGAAGTAGGGATTATCGAAGATGACTTCGAGTCTTTGCCCACCATTGATTTCAAAAACAATTCCGTACTACGAAACTTCTTGCATTGTGAGAGAGGGGTTCATAGGGAACAACAGACCACAGAAGCCGATTGGACACGCACATATGCCGACGTGATGAGATTTGAAACTTTGTTACCATAACTAAAGCGCATAACCCTGTACATGGAGCCTCTCCACTAGTTGGATGCTTGCCCTTTGAATACAGTTGTTGTTCATTTTTTTGCTCAAAATTGGCAGAGGCACTCAATATGTGTAGTCGCGTATACGTTCACTAACCAACAAAAAATGGATCACGCATAGAGCCTGATAAATGTCGCAACATAAAAAAATTCAGAAAGAAGCCATTGCGTTGCGAAGACACATTTTAGAAGCTATCAACACCCCGAAGTCGTAACATCATACCCTTTTCTAAGATTAGTATGTTCGCTCACGGAGCTGTACATTCAAAGAGGGTATGGTATGCTTTTGCAACACTGGATCGCTGTGTCAATGATCGGCGTGAGAAATGCCTGCGAGCTATGCATTTTGGTAGTGTACAACATTGATGAAAGGATGACGCTTCTAATAATTTAGGTACTCTCCTTTTGGTATTTTGTGCCTAATTATGGGGAAGATCCTTGAAATTCACGATATTGGGGACACAGCCCGTATGCTCGCAATGTATATGGTTACGGTAAGTCTCCACATTAATTCCTACATTACAAGAATTTGAAAACACTGACAGAACGAACGTCGTTTCATAAGTCAAATTAAGCAGCAGTTCAGACTGCAGGACTAGACTTGTCGAAACGCCATCGACTTAAGCCCGTTTCACAGTTATTCTGCCGACAATGCTATCCAACGTCGCGCGCGGCGCCCTCTAGGCCTGTGGTAGAGCTATCGATAATATCGATCACCCCACCGTCAACGGAGAAATTTCGCGAAACCTTAGAAAAAATGAAAACAATTTTTCTTGCAATATAAATGTAACTTACTTAAATTTCTTAAGTAACTTACAATTATATTAAATGTAACATACATTAATATTACATGTAAGTTACACATATGTTACATGTAACTTGCATTTATATATTCACCGTGGGTGGCCATCACGCGACGCAGACCACACGCGGCGCAGAATACGTCCGCAAGCATATCAGACCAGACGCTAAGCGGAGAACGCTGTGCGTGTCCTTCTCCGCTGTGCGGTCAAGTACCTCAAACTTGGGTAATAGAACCAAGAGCAGCCCGTGTCCTAAGTCTGACCCCGAGAGTGCGTCGTATACTCTTCAAGTTAAGTTACTTGCGACTTATCTTGTGCCATTTAGGTCACATGTAACATATCGGAGACGCACTGCACGCGGTGTTCCGTCAATATGTTGCATGTACTTTAAATAACCTGAGATAAGTCGCAAGCAACTTACATTGTATTAGATATGTTACAAGTAACTTGTTTTCGGCTTTTATGTTACACATAGCTTGTTTTCATTTTTCTGAGACGGGGAAGGAGCGAAGCGCGTGTTTCGGCGATACACTGGACTAGCGACAGCCCACACTCAGCGCTTCTGACCGTTGTCTCCTTCTCTGACCACCACCCCAAATTCCCTTGTATGACCGGCCGTGTGATTCAAACTATAAGCCGCCACGCTACTTGGCGGGAAAAGTGGCTCAAAAACGAAGAGATCATGGCTATTGATCGAATGATTCCGCGCCCAATAGTAATGCTCGGCTTGCTAATAGAATGGCCCGAACGGTACTCAAATCTATCTTCAGGTTCTTGCTGGTTTGGCCTTACACTCCCTCATTTCACTTCCTCTCGTGTTCTTCCTTACAACGCGTAAAAATCCTTTCACTTTCATGCGAGGACTACTTCAAGCATGGATTACCGCGCTGGGAACGGCATCCAGGTGTGAATGTCTTTCATATGATTATTCCGGACAGTGATTAAGGCATGCATGCTTCAGTTCCGCGACTCTGCCAATCACATACACCTGTCTGGAGGAAAATCTTGGTGTCGACAGAAGGGTCACGCGATTCGTGCTGCCAGTCGGAGCCACAATTAACATGGTGAGGTGGTTTTCTCATCCGCGCCATTGGTTTCCTTTATGATATGAAAGTTGCTGCTCGTAGGATGGAACTGCTCTCTACGAAGCTGTTGCTGCCATTTTCATTGCTCAAATGAACGGTGTGAATCTGTCTTTCGGTCAAGTAGTAACTGTGAGGTTAGTTTTTTTACTCACTCTTACACCCAGGTATAGTTCCAATGAAAGTACAGTTCAACTGCGCATTGCCGTTCAGTTCGCAAAGTGAACGTTCCTTGCGAAAGCGTGCTGCGGCGCGGTTGCGGGTATCATCAGACAGGGATATGGGATCACCCGGGCGGTGGGATCACCCGGGCACCAAAGGAAAAACCGCTCGGGTGACCCCACATTCCTGTCTGAGGATACTCTCTACCTCGCCGCAGCGCGCTGTCGCAATCAGCGTGCACTTTGCGGACTGAACGGCAATGCGCAGTTGAACTGTATGTTTGTCGGCGTTATTTCAGGTTTGTAGGCAGTGATCACGATGGAAAACGTCAAAAAACTACAAAAATCAGCTTCGATCGAAAACAGCTGAAAAACTATGAAGGTAGCGCGGTGGAAAACGGGCTAGAAATAGAGTTTCTAGGGCCCAAAGATGCCAGTTCGTGCACACGTGCACAGCGCCGCCCAAAAAGATCAGTCTCTCGCTGAGCAGTAAAAAATCATCGACGTTCAGAAGAAGAACTAAATGCATATTTACTTAATAAAACAGATGAACAATAAAAACAAGCACTTCAGGCAATGTTTCTGACTAGATGAGTACATAAGTATTCAAGCAGGTCAGTCCGAAGGTCAATGTCCATTGATTGAAGTTCAATTTTAAACCAGCTGATGTTCATGATATTGGAGATCATCGATGCCGATAATGTGAAGTGGGATCGTCCATCATTAAAAGACAAGATAGTTTAGGCATCAAATTTCACTCGAAACAGCCGTTTTTTCGCGATTTGTTCCTACAGGTCCTACTACTATAAGGCCAGAAAAGGGTTTAGAAGGGAAAAGAAGACAGGCATTTTTGATCGCGACCACTGCTTTTAGGAGCACAAACTTTATTCATTTAACATAAACTCAATGTGTTAGTCCCCACAGAATTTTCAAGAAAAAAATTTAGCACAACTGAGCAACCCAATGGCTCTCATCATCTAGTTTGAGATTTGATTGGCTGCTTACTATAGGACAAATGCTCGTCTAGCGAATTAACCGTGTCATCAAATTCAAGGTGCTGTTATTAAAATTCTTGGGATAGGGGCTCTCTGCACACAGAGGGAAAATCTGTGCCGCATTTCGCGGTTCTAATTCCAATTGGGACCACTTTGCTTGAAATGAGTTTCGTGACGTGACGAACTGCAAAAACGAGACGAGTCCTCCACCTGTGTCGAGAGCCCCTATCCCGCAATTCTTCACAGCGCTGCAGAGCCCAGAGTCGAAACCTTAGATATGTAAGGAAAAAACGCCATACGGAATTATTTGTGGGAACTAAATTTGATTATTTAATCAGATATTCGCTTTAGTCTCACAGCCACATTGGCCTCCATTGGTGCCGCTTCGGTGCCCTCAGCCGGTTTGGTGACAATGCTTCTCGTGCTCACTGCAGTCGGTCTACCAGTGAAGGACGTTTCCTTGATTGTCGCCGTTGACTGGCTGCTGTGAGTGATCACTTCATTTTTAGGGGTTGGGAAATTTCAGGGATAACCTTAAGTGCTAGTAAAATTTGGGGCATTTCTGATGAGCTCCAATTTTTCAACTTCGCTATAATACGTTTGAATTGAAATTGGTGGCATCATTGCCATGAAGCGAATGCCATTTAGTCGTTCAGGGATCGCATCCGTACATCTATCAACGTGCTCGGTGACGCATTTGGTGCCGGAATTGTTTACCATTACGTGAAAGAGGACCTTCTCGCGCACGATCGTGTTCACCCACTACGCACACTCTCAATGGGCAAGTCCCTCCAGCATTTCCAATCGCTCTCACACTTGCGATATTACTATTTTAGCAATGCCGTCAGGTTTTGTCGCCATTGAAAGCAAAGGTGACGACAGTTTGTTTGCAAAGATCGGCAAAAATCTACTTCTATCTATCCAAATTATTTATTTTTCCGCCTTCTATGCTTCTCCCAACTTCGCTAACATTTTCAATCTCTTACACCTTTATCTTAGATGAGGGTATCCGGTTTTGAGTTCCAGGTTCTCGATCTTCAACGAGTTAGCGTGATGCTTCTTTCGTACAGCCAAATGCTAACGAGCACCCCGCACTTGCCTCCCTACTCTGTTTCATTGAAATTCCTCGAATTCCTAAATTCCAATGGAGGTTCCAAGTTGGCAGAATGATGCGTTTCTGACTGCTTCTGAAGCTGTTGAAATTTTCGCGTAATTGGTTTTAGGTTGTGAAGGAAGTCCGGAAATTTTGCATAAGAAGGAGAGTTACTGAATTGTGAAGGTGATTACAGTGACTTCGTTGTTCTTGCCCCACCATCTGTATATCCTGTGCTCTGCTGAAATTTGCTCCAAAAGCAGACCAGCCCTGTCTCTAAGGCTTCTAACCGGTGCCTTTAGGACATGTCAATCCAGAGTCCAGGCACCAGCCATGGCTGATTAAGCTACCGTGACCTGGTAGTAATGTGGACGTGACGGTGCCTAACCACAGCCGCGACGGTTTCCATCGCTGCTGAGTTCAGGCCCCGTCGCGGCGGTCACGGTGAGCTTGATTAGGCATGGCTAGTGCCGGGACTCAAGATAGACCCTGTCATGAAGGCACCGGTTAGGAGCCCTCAAGGTGGGGCTGGTCTGCCTCTGGGGCAAATTTTCTCAGCTTGGAAGCCGGCTACTGCTCAGTACATAGTGCCGTTTGAACTGTATTGCATGTATCAGCATCTATCTTTTGTCAGCTCAGCAACAAATTTTTTATTGTGTTCTTTCAGAACTACCTGAAGACAAGCAACCACTACATGGTGTCTACACAAGTGTGCCGCAAGATGAGAAGCGGCATTGAGCCGAGGACTGGACATCTACAAATACTCACAATGATCACTCAATTTCTGCCTGAAGAAACAACAGTTTTCAGTCTGAGTCAGTTATATCTATCCTCCTCAGTCACCTCTTATACCCTTGTTTGGTGGTTCCTGTTGAGTACTGCGGCTGTGATCGAAGAGCTTGACAAATCTCATCTATCTCAAATTTTCTTCATAATTTTCTAGTTCGTTTCAGGAAATTTTTTCAATGATGTCTTCCTATTTCCTATCATTCTATGTGTGTGATTCGACATATTTTTTAGTCTGAATAGATTCACCCCGGTTAATACACATCCCCGTGATTGTACACAAAAGTATATTTTTTGAAATTAATAAACTTGTTTTCATCACCACCGTAGGGACACCAGGACAAACATCCCTTCGCATTGTCATGTTTTGCTCAAGGAACTCATTAAAGGCAGGGTTCGCGATAAAAAAACTTTTGCGCTCTCTTCATGAGAATGTAGATTTGGTCATCACAAAAATAAAACTAAATGAAAAAACCCGGAAATTATTGGGAAACGCTCAAAAACAAAGTATAACGGCTAATTACCGGTGTCGGCCGGCCCCCTAATTAACGAGATTTTCATTAATGCCTGCTTATCCGCCCATTATTTTGCTGTCAAAGTAATCAGTAGTGTCCAGAAATGCTCAGAAATTACTTTAGAACCAAAAAAAAGTTGACAAAATAGGCTTTTACACAAATCACGATAATCGGGGGCGGAAGGACACCAAGCCGTTACCTGTTCCTGAACGTTTTTTTCTCCAATTTTTTACTTATTTTCACTTTTGTGATGGTCAGAGCTATCATTCCATGGCGATAGCACAACAACCGATTTTATCGAGAACCCTGCCTTTAAGTTGTAGATGTTCTGCTTGAGCTTCGCACGAGGTTGATACAGAGTTTATTGGCTAACGTTTCGGCTGTATCGCCTTCTTCACAGTCTGAAAAGAACAACAATTGAATTTATCCGGCCAAATGTCGCCTCCAGTTCACATGAAGTTCGAGACAAATCTTTTGCACCGCTCAATAAAGTCAGAGACACAAGTAAAGCCTTACCTTTCCATAAGCCAAAAGCGAGAGACCAGCAATGTAGACGAGATGCGTACCACGACGGGCAGCATAGCTTCAGACTATAATGCGAGCCGGAGATGCGGTTGGAGCTCCCCTACACATATATTCAACAGTCTGAGCACATGAAGCTCACACGGGAAAAGCCACACGAGAATCGGCTACCTTTTCTTAACGTCCAAGTATGCCTAACAAAAGGTGAGCATATCACCAAATGGTATCGTAAGTCCATACCACCCACAGTTTTCCCCCGTCGCCTCAGATCTGTTACAGGTCAAGAGCAGAACAATGGATCCAACAGTGAAATCCCTTTGGTTTCGCCTTTCATCTTCGATGTTAGAGCAATTCGAAAGTGCCTCAGGAGAGCCGGACTAGAACATTCGGTCTATGTTCTCAACATACCACCTAATAGCCTAAAGCGTCAGCTAGTGCGAGATCGACCATATGATCGGGTATGTGTCACCGCCCGGGATTGTGTTGTTTGTGCCAATGGAAAGGAAGGTGAGGCGCCGTCCATAAGTGGCGAGAGCGTCCGATTACGCAAAATCGACGGTCATCGTGGGCACACGATTCGCTAGCCGCTCACAGGCGCTCCTTCTCGCGCACCTTCGCCCGCTCGCTCTCGCTCGCTTACGCCAGCACCACGAAGGGAGCAGCAAGTTTCAAGGTCACTGCTTCCTCACTAAAATCAGGTGGCATTAGACCTGTAGCAAAACCACTGCTCTTCTTTTCATAATCCTACCACGGAAGTTGAAATCATCTGCCGTTGCGCCGACTCGAGCGGTTGATCACCCGATCAAACGTTTGCAATCGAATAAACACGAGGTGAGGGGGTGTTTGCCTGTGTTCAGTTGCGTGCACGGGCTGCTCCAGCGTTGAGGAGCGTCGAGAGGCGAACAACAGCGGGAACGCCCGCTCTCGCCACGTATGGACGCTGCCTGATTGCGCAGTGGGTGGCGTGGTCTACATGATCACCTGCCGGCTATGTGGTGAGAAATACATCGGAGAAACTGCAAAGACACTTCATGTAAAAATCAAGGAACACCTTGATGGGGGAGCAAAAAAGCGCTCGTCTACAGCTCTCGAATCTCACAGGATAGATGCTCATGGCGGTCAAGATTTCAAAATCCTTGTGGAGACTTTAGCCAGAGAGGACCCAGACAAAGGACCCTGCAATTAACCGTAGAGGCGAGTGTCTATATATAGCGAGGGAGCTCCAACCGCATCTCAGGCTCGCATTCTAGTCTGAAGCTTGGCTGCCCGTCGTGGTACTCATCTCGTCTACATTGTTGGTCTCTCGCTTCTGGCTTATGGAAAGGTAAGGCTTTACTTGTGTCTCTGACTTTATTGTGTGGTGCAATAGATTGGTCTCGAGGTTGATGTGAACTGGAGGCGACATTTGGCCGAATAAATTCAATTTTTTTTGTTCTTTTCAGGCTCTGAAGAAGGCGATACAGCCGGAACGCTAGCCAATAAACTCTGTATCTACCTCGTGCGAAGGTCAAGCAGAACATCTACAACTGATCTGATCTAAGACTATGCCGATGTTCACAGAAAGTCGAGCATGGCGCCTGCTACTGAACTCATTAAGGTTATTAGCGATTCGATGATGTGCGAGTATTCGTCAGTCATTGTTGGTGATTCCAGTTATCCTGAGATTAATCGGAATCTTCTGGAGGATCGTCTCTAACTACCTAAATTTGAGCTACTTGGACCCCGCCCAATCGACTGTGGCCCCGGACGGCGGCTGGGTGAGCCCGCGATGGCCGCGTCGCGTGCCGGTGTGTCGTCTCGCCTAGGCTGCTTCTGGTAATTTCCCGTTATCTGTCGGTTATTGCTCTGCTATTTCTGGCTCTTTTGCGGACAACCGAGAAACAGCCCACCAGGAACCGCTTCGAAGCCTGGTGGGCGGTTTTTCTCGGCCAAAACTCTCAGAGTTCGGCACCCTGGACTACCCACATAAGCTCTGAGCAAAATTTAGGAAATTTTTCAAAACACCCTAGAATTTTCTTCATGCGTACCCTTTACTTGCCGCGAGGCTTTAAAGAAAATTGTACGAACCGAAGTTTGAATTCGTTTGCCCTATTCGAACTGTTTGCAAATTTTTTTCTGCCTGTGATCGTTTGAGATTCTGACTAGTTGTACCCTTTAGCATGGATGGATTCGTTTGGATCGGTCAGCTCTGTCATTGAAGAGTATGCAATGTTAATCGAATTTCTTTCTTCATTCTATATTCGCGCATTTCAAGCTGGTGTGTGTGTGTGGTTCTCGGGCTTTGATTCCAGCGTATTTACAAAAATGAGTTGATCCACAGCCTTTTTCATGACGCGTTTTCACTTCATTCTGAGCTTAGCGGGTAAGGGTTCGAAAGCTGTGGTGGAAAAAATCCAGCGGTGCCCCGAAAGTATACTAGAAACATTGAGAAAAAGATTATCAGTAGTGGGTAAGCCATATGGGCACTGGCCGGTAAAGCAAAGACGCACATAATCTCTGTCTACGCTCCCACGGAAGACGGCTTTACAGAACGCTATCGACAAATTGGCGAGAACGGACTTCATAATTATCGCTGGCGATTTGAATGCTCAAGTTGGAGCAGATGAGTGGGGCTGCTCATACAGAAACCCGCTCCACGCCCCGCCGAAAAGCCGGCGTCGCCAGCGGGATAGTGGGCGTGGAGCCCAAAATTCGAAGTTTTGTCGCCCGCGGTAGTGGCTATTGCGGGCGCGGTAGTGACTGTAGTGGGCGAGCAGCTGCTTCGCGCCTGGGCAACAAGCCGCTCTTAAGACAAGTCGCTGATTCTGATGAGCCTGGGCGACGAGCCCCTTCGAATTTTATCGACTGGGCGTCGAGCCTACGAATTTAGAAGACCACCCAGCCTACTACAATCACCGCCCACTTAATTATGCCTATGGACCAGCCCCCACTTAAATTCAATTTTTTTAATTTTTAAAAAAATTGTTCCTTTTATTTTGTTTAAACTACGGCCGCTAAGGAACTTTTTAGTGTTCCAGGTCCACTGTACTGCTGCCTACGCCTGCCAGCAAAACTATTTCTACAGATTTCATTCATAATGTGGAATAACAAATATTTGCACAAAAATTGTCATAAATGAACAATAACGAGATTTTCTATAACACGTAGCACCTTAGGAAAAAAACAGTAACCGAGATAAAAACAGTAACCGATTGGAGATTCCATCAGTGAGGTGTATAAAAGAACAACAAATATCAGAGTATCAGCGAAAATCAAGTACAAAAACAAATGTCAGAAACAAATATCATTCTTCACCACCTTCATTCGGCTCACCATGCACGGTCTCGTCCAAACTCCTCTTTTTCTAAAACTTCAAGTTACACTGATTATTTCTGTTCTCCGCTTATTTACTACTTCGAAAACTCACGATGCACGGCAGCAGCTTGTTGAGACCTTCTCTGTACAAGCGAACATCGGCTCTAAAATTCCAGAATGAAGGGGTAGACTTTGACTTTAAACTTTGCACACACTGATAGCGTTTTGGACTTGTGCGGATTTTCGGTTGGGCGCTTATTTATACATCTGAAAGCGTTGAAAAAATGTTGCCGATTTCACTCAGAATCCTTACAGGTGGGTTATTTGGGGTGCTTATCACGAATCTGGGGATTATTTGACGATTTTCCAAGCTTTTCGACTTGATTCGTTCGAAGCTTCCCATCGGGGGCAAATTTGATGGCGAATCGCGACGTTTGCCGATTTCAGGAGTGTTTTGGTAGATATGGCTCAAATTGTTGCTCTGGGGGTTATTTGCAGTGCTAAACACGAATCTGCAATCCGTTTATCGATTTTTGATAGATTACGGTAGGTTACGGTGGGTATACGGTAGCTTGGTCAAAGTCTCAGATTTGGTTCAAAATTTCTCTGTGGGTGGTATTTGGGATGCCGAACACGAGGTCCCTTCTTTGATTTTCGAAATTCTAAGGTAGGTAAAGCCAGTTAAAAGGCATTATGCTTACCATAACCTACACTAAACATAATTCTAGCGACAAACAGACCCCAGATTCGCGTTCAGCGCCCTGAATAACCCCCAGTTGAAAGTTTTGAGCCGAATCCGAAATTTTTTTTAAACACCCTGAAAATTGGCTGATGGGTACCCTTACCTTTTCACGAAGCTTCAAAAACGCTTATAACTTCGTTCAGAGGTGTCAGTAGCAAAATCCGATGTCGGATTGGGAGCAGGGATGAGCGGAATTCCGATTTCCGAATTCCGATTTCCGATGGGTTTTGGCCTTCCGATTTCCGAATTCCGATTTCCGAAAAAAAGCCTGAAAATGCGGAAGAAATCGGAAATATTCACGAGATAAAAAATTTTTACGCTCTCCCTGGCCAAATCCCCAGAAGGTTATTTTAGGCGCTGAATTCGGATTCGAGGTCCGTTTTCACTTTTCACAAAGCCAGAGTTGATTGTGTTTGCATGAAAACTTTCAGTAAAGAAAGATGAGTTCAAGTTTTTTTGGTACGCGCAGTCACCAGGGGGGCGTGAAGAACTTCACTGAACGTATTTCCGATTTCCGCATTCCGATTTCCGATGGTTTTTGGCGTTCCGATTTCCGAATTCCGATTTCCGAAATCGAGAAGGTCCTTCCGATTTCCGATTTCCGAAGTTCAGAAAAAAATTTCCGCTCATCCCTGATTGGGAGACAGCGGAGCATAATTAACCAGAAAACATTCATCATCTTTTAAATGGTGGAGACCAGGGATGTGCGGCAAAAGTTTTTCAAAAGTCAGCAAACGGCAATCGGCAAAATTACGCCAAAAAGGGCCAACAAACGGCAAACGGCAAAAGTAGAAAAAAAACTTAACCTCAAGACAATATAACCGCTTAAAAAGTTGAACAAAAATGCTCTTGGTTTCAGTAAATTTCTTTCTTTTCTTTTTCAGAAAGGGAACCTTTGGGAAAAATATGTGAAATTTCTGAAAATTTAGCTTCCCGGCAAAAGTAACGATTTGGTAATGTCAAAAAAAGTTTCGAAAATACCTTGAAATATCTTTAAAAATGATTTGGCGTAAAATAACCTTTTTTTGACATTACCAGATCGTAACTTTTGCCAGGAAGCTAAATTTTCAGAAATTCTCTATTGTTATCTGTTTTTTTAATTAATACGAAGACAGAAACGTGGAAATAGAAAAAAAGTTTAAGCACACAAGAGTACGAGTGAAAGGCGAAACCAAACCAGCATTTTTTGTTCTATTGCTTTGCCTTTGTAATTAAAACGAACACAAAGCAATAAAGCAAACATAGCCATGCGGATGAGGTTGCATTGCACGAGAGTTCTTCATGCCCCATCCCCTTCGACCCAAGAATTTCGGTGTTTTTTTAAAGACACACCACGTAAAAAAACCTCCAGCGAAACAGCAAGACAATGGCCCGTAGTAAACCCACCACTCAGTCAGGATTATCTGAATGGGTGATAAGACGAGCCCGAAACGATTCAGACAGGGCTCAGACGAGTCCGAAATCGTATTGAGCGATAGATTGCATTCAAGCGGTCGGTCTTGCAAAGCCATGTTAATGGGGGGCATGATGATACCTGTGATGACAAGAACGACCGGCCATTATTCTCTTCGTGGTCGTTCACGAATCGACCAACTCCATGCTCCGTTTCTCAATAAATGAAATGCTGTTTGTCTCGTGGAAGCTGATATTGATAATGATACATTTATAAGCCGAAATCTCAGCTGAATTATTTAAGTTACTCCTTTGCTCCTCAAAACAATCTCGAGCGCACTCCTGACCTGGCACGCTGTTTCTCTCTCCTCTAGCCAAGAAGTCAGTCAGATCTGACTGAATCGATTCAGTCAGATCTGACTGAGGCCCGTAGTAAAGCCGGCGAAAATTTCAGTTCAGCCTATCTGAATCCATGTTCTAAAAAGAATTCAGATGAGCCGCACACATTTCAGACGTATGTGTTGTAGGATAGCGACCTAGGCTAAACAGAGAAAGTCAGCAACAAACAAGTTTAGCTTAATCACTTAGTCAGATCTGACTGAATCGATTCAGTCAGATCTGACTGACTTCTTGGCTAGAGAAGAGTGAAACAGCGTGCCAGATCCGGAGTGCGCTCGGGACTGTTTTAAGGAGCAAAGGAGTAACTTAAATAATTCAGCTGAGATTTCGGCTTATCAATGTATCATTATCAATATCAGCTTCCACGAAACAAACAGCATTTCATTTATTGAGAAACGAAGCATGAAGTTGGTCGATTCGTGAACGACCACGTAGAGAGCAATGGCCGATTGTTCTTGTATTCACAGGTATCATCATGCCCCCATCATCATGGCTTTGCAAGACTGACCGCTTGAATGCAATCTATCGCTCGATACGATTTCGGACTCGTCTGAGCCCTGTCTGAATCGTTTCGGGCTCGTCTTATCACCCATTCAGATGATCTTGAATGAGTGGTGGGTTTACTACGGGCCTGAGTGATTCAGCTTATCTTGTTTGTTGCTGACTTTCTCTGTTTAGCCTAGGTCGCTATCCTACAACACGTACGTCTGAAATGTGTGCGGCTCATCTGAATTCTTTTCAGAACATGGATTCAGATAGGCTGAACTGAAATTTTCGCCGGCTTTACTACGGGCCAATGGCTATGATTTTGTTCTATTGCTTCGTCTTTGTAATTAAAACGAACACAAAGCAATAAAGCAAAAAAAAAGAAAGTTCTAAAACAACACTTTCTAACACACGACGAACCTTGATCAGGAGTGTTGTACTCCACAGGAATCCAATTGACAACGTCGTTCACAACCTCCTCTTCTGAAAAGGGATTCCGCACCCTTGTGTCGTTGTCTGTTACCACAACTTGTGGCGGCAAGACAGGGGCGGTATCTGCAAGTTATGCACACTGTAATTTGTAAGCGCATTTTCCCAAGTCCTTCCCGAGTCCCAACTTCTGACCTCTGAAATCTGCTAGGCGGGTTCGTTTCCTCCTGGGCCATTCTGGTGATCGTGGACGGCCCGTCATTGTAACCACTGAAATTTACATTCGATAATAAAAATCATGACAAAATAGCGAAACATGACAGATGAGGCGTGTGAAGAGAATAAAAATGCGGGGAAAATTGCTCGAGAGGGGCTATTTCGGCTCAGACGTAAATTAGATCGTTGTGTGTAATTGCACAATTGCGCCTAGTTCCTGTTTTTCTGCGGTCTGACAAAACGGTGTGTGACTCAGAAGGAACTAAAAATAGAAATCGCAGGCTGTTGAGTGCAATCACACAAAATACTCATAATTTACGACCTAAATTATGACAAAATAGCTAATCACGATTCTGTAATCCGTTTATCGATTTTTGATAGATTACGGTAGGTTACGGTGGGGATACGGTATACTTAGTATCCGAATCACTCCCTTTCGGATATCCGACCGGATATCCAAGATTCGGATAATCCGATATCCGAAAATTCGAAAAAAACGCATTATCTGAATTGAACCAATATCCGGGAAATTTAAAATCCGCATTATCTCAATCGAGCAAATATCCGAAGGGTCGAAAATTCGGATAAAATCGTATAAAATTCGGGTAAAATTTTGGATGAAATCGGATAATTTTCGGATAAAATCGGATATAATTGCACTAGGCCACGCCCATTTTCAGTACCGCCTTCTATTTAGTACATCAACCCAGGATTTTCCTCCTTCCTAAATCGGAAGAGTCGTTGCGGCGCCGAAGAATGGACGTGGTCAAGTGAGATGACCAAGTGGCTATCGTCAGTCACTGGATGAGGGTTGCCGCAACGCTGCTTGGCGGGAAAAATTGCGCGATCAATAGCCACTCTCCCATCGTTTTCCCGCGCACAATTTTTCCCGCCAAGCATCGTCGCGGCGATCCCTCATTCAGTGATGGACGATAGTTATTCAGTGTAGAAGTTCTTTATAGTTGCTTTGTATACTTTTCACAAGCTAGTTGTCCTGAAAAACCTGTGTATGGATAACACTGTGCCTCCTAACGACGACAGAGTAATTGAAGATTTGTTTTCATATTTTTATTAATATGCATATATGAAGATTGAAGTTTGTATGCGAACATGCTGCAAATGCAGTGAAGTACGTTTGTTCAATTATGGATGTTTTAAAAGGCTCGCCTTGAGTGCCTTGTTTATTTTTCAGCGTTTTGCCTCAACTTTGTTCCGAGAATTTCCAAAATTATCCGACCGGATATCCGTATTTGAATCATTGGAAAATGGCATTATCTGAATCGATCCATTATCCGAAAATTCGAAAAACCGCATTATCTGAATCGAACCAATATACGGAAAATTTAAAATCGGCATTATCCGAATGGATCCATTATCCAAAGAATTATCCTCGGATAACAAGTATAGAAGGGAGGCAAAAATGAAGAATAATCGTTTGAGTAGAGAAAGCAATGAAAGCATAACAACACAGCAGTTACCAACATGATCACTGCTCGGTCGATAAATGAGGATCCCGAGAGAGAGGCACTTCTGCTTGCCCTGCTTCTGGCGTCTGCGCTTCCGACGCAAGCACACTCTCTTCAGCCTTTGGCCTTGAAAAAAACATTGCGCGACCACGTGTCTAACGCGTGCCTTGCGGAAAGTGGGCGGAACGTGGTGGGCATGGAGCTCCTTTCTTGATATGGGCTTTCCACGTGATAGACACGATCTCGCCCCTATCTCCGCTATGGGCACGCGGTCGTGTCAGAAGGGCGAGGACGTGCTTAACGCGTGCCTAGGGAAAAACATGCGAATTGGCCCGGGCGCCGAGCTCCTTTTTGTATGAGTGGGAAGGAATGTTGGGTCGATACGGACTCGATACATATGAACTTTACATACTTATTAGTATAATTTATTGGTACTACTGGAGTGAAGTGCTTTCTTGAGAACAACCCAGGGGCACTTGATCTCCAGCACCGCTAGCCGGTGCTGCTCGTTGGAGCCCCTGCTTCTACTGAACCCAGCAGACGTTTGAGTGTACACAGGGAACGTTCGAGCGATATAGCGTGCACAACTATATCGCGAAAGTATCCCGCACATTGCATAAAGGTGTCGCCGTCCGGCACACCAAGGCCTCTGGTCCATAACACCTTAGGATCCGTACCTAGGGAGTTCATGGAGTCTTTGGTCACAAGCCACAGTTTCGCCACCCTGAACTGTCGAGTGATATCCAAAAAACTGCGCTATCCAGACTTCTGAGCTATTTCCGTGCACCGTTTGCTGCTTTGCAGGAAACCCGCCTCAAGGATAGACCCGTCATCAGCGTCGGAGAGTACACCATCTACTGCGGTAACGCTGACGATAGGAGAGTGGGAGGCTGTGCAATAGATGTAAGGAAGGATTTCAATGGTATGGTCAAGGAGTTCGGCTCAACGTCGTGTCGGAATGCATTTGTACGACTGCGGGATCACAGAGGATTCAATCTGTGGATAGTGAGTGCTCATGCGCCCACTGAAACCGCCGAAGACAATTCGAAGGATGCGTTTTATGAGGAACTAAATACGTTGCTGGCCAGGATACCTTGTCAACGTGCTGTTGTCGTGGGGATTGACGCAAATGCGAAGATGGGGCTTGATCAGGAATCCGAAGTACTCGGTAAATGGTTCTACCCAGTGGAGCAAACATCGGACAATGGCTACCGCCTTGTCAACTTTTGTGAACGCAGTGGTCTGATTATTGCATCGACATTCAAGAGTAATCATCGCCGCCATCAGCTTACGTGGCAGGGACCAACCCAGCTATCTCCAGAAGAGCAGCGGAAGCGGAAGATGACAACTTTGAAACTACAGCTTGACTATGTCCTGACGAGGAATACTCCAGTATCGGACATTCGAAGATCTAGAGCTGTGTGGGATGTCGCATTCGATTCGGATCACCGTCCTGTTCTGTTGAACTTCACTGCGAGGATTCATAAGAGAAAGCGAGGGGCTCAGCCTCTCCAGAGGATTGACATGACAAGTCTCAGAGATGAAGAGTGCAGAAGGAATTTTCGACAACGCGTTTCTATTCACATCGGAGTACGGACTAAGAAGAAACTTTGCGACGCGGATTCTTTTGTCAAGTGCATCCAGGACGCTTCGAAAGAGGCACTCCCGGTTGTACAGCCTAAGAAGAAGTTCGCCTACGTCTCAGAAGAAACAACATCTACCTACAACAGAGTATGTGCTCTCCGAACTGCAGGAAACTTCGTGGAGGAGAAGCGTCTGAGGAGGAAGTTGCGTCGGCAGCTTCAAAGTGACCGCGAGCGAGAGTGGGCGTGTGGAGCTAAGGAGTTCGAGAAGGCTTGGGAGGAGAAGAATCCGAGGAAAGCCTACAGTTGCTGCGACAGTATAGCGGGAAGATGAAGAAATGTTCTCCTGTCTTGAACACTACCAATGGAGTTGCAGTTGGTGATGCAACGCTGCCAATATGGAAGGATTACTTCAGTTCACTACTGAATCGTCCAGCGCCATCAGTACCTGAGCTCCCGCATGTTCAGAGAGCACATTACGATGTCAGTGAGGAACCGCCGACTGAGTCTGAAGTTTTGAATTGTGTCTGGAAAATGAAGAATGGAAGGGCTGGTGGAGATGACAACATCACTGCTGAAATGCTGAAAGCTATTCCTCCGTCTGGGATTCGTGAAATGACCAACACCATCCGTGCTACATGGATGAGCGAAAGGATACCCGATTCGTGGAGACATGCGATCATCGTACCTCTTCACAAGTAGCTATCCGTCACGGATCCTAAGAACTACAGAGGAATCTCTCTACTTTGTGTCATGTAAAAGGTTTTAGAACGTATCATTCTCGAGCGACTTATCAAACATCGTGAAAGAACGACCAGAGATGAGCAAGCCGCTTTTCGACATGGAAGTTCGACCATCGACCAAGTGTTCGTTGTGAGAAGAGTAATTGAATCGTGGCAGCGGTATTCGAAGCCATTACAGCTTGCTTTTTTGGACTTTGAAGCCGCGTTCGACTCTCCTCATCGTGATCGATTGCTCAATGCTCTGCGAGCAGATGGAGTCCCGGAAAAGTATGTTCGGTTAATCGAGGACACGAACAAAGAAAACAACAGCAGCAGTTCGTACACCTGTCGGATTTACGTCAGCTTTCGAGGTGAAAACAGGAGTAAGGCAAGGAGCCGTTGCAGGACCTTTTCTTTTCAACTTCGCCGTTGATGACATCATGCGGATACGTGCCGGCGCCCAATGTACTATCGATCGCGCCGACACCACCCACACAATAAAAAACGGATGAGATCAACCAACCACAAGCGAAAGGTGGTGAGATCACCGTTAAACCAATACATTAAGCACAGCCGAAAGAGGCAGATGATTATGAGACATTGAGGGAGATAAATGGGGAGGAAAATGAGTGAAGGAAAACAGGATAAATACATGAAATACAATAAAAATGTAAAAGTATGAATATCTACAAGAAACAAAACGGATATATGCGAAAATGGGGGGTCCAGATACCATGACATAACAACAAAAGATGGGTCATGATCAAGGGAAATGGGGTGACTATTTTCCGGCTAACAATTTATATCCTTTATATATAACGAGAAGGACAATAGTAACGAATCGCAAATCATAACAATTATTGAAGAGGTTCAAGCAAAAATTAGTTACATTGTAGTACATCTCAGGAGGAGAAGAAGAGAATGCATCCAGATGTAGATGCTTCAACATTGGTGTGTGCAATAATCGTTGACTGACGAAGACGTATGACAATTTACAAAGGGTATCGATAAAAAAATTTGTATGTTAACTTATAACTTATACTTGTAAAATATTGTACTTCACAATACTACTCTCTTTAACATTGCTCAAAACTCTGACTTTTCTAACTGTCAATTCTCATAATGTCTTAGAAGATAGCTGACATTCTTATCTAACTTCTATTCTAATCACATTGATCACGAAGCTTGTCTTCGTCCGTCACGAAATGTGACACGCACCAGTGGTGAAGCATCTAGTTGATGAATTTTCTTCGTATTAATTCGTTTTTCGTTTGCTCAATGTAACTATAGCTTTGCCCTCTCATTTGGAGCCGGTTGAAGTAGAGCTCATGGGGTTGTCACGATGTTGAAATCCACTTATCGCGTGGGTTCCACCATGGCGGACCGCTCCGCTGTTGCTCCTCCCGGACGTGTGTGAGCGGGTGGGGCTATACGTTTTAATTGTAAATTGCCATACGTCTTCGTCAGTCAACGATTATTGCACACACCAATGTTGAAGCATCTACATCTGGATGCATTCTCTTCTTCTCCTCCTGAGATGTACAATGTAACTAATTTTTGCTTAAACCTCTTCAATAATTGATATGATTTGCGATTCGTTACTATTGTCCTTCTCGTTATATATAAAGGATATAAATTGTAAGCCGGAAAATAGTCAACCCATTTCCCTTGATCATGACCCATCTTTTGTTGTTATGTCATGGTATCTGGACCCCCCATTTTCGCATATATCCGTTTTGTTTCTTGTAGATATCCATACTTTTACATTTTTATTGTATTTCATGTATTTATCCTGTTTTCCTTCACTCATTTTCCTCCCCATTTATCTCCCTCAATGTCTCATAATCATATGCCTCTTTCGGCTGTGCTCAGTGTATTGGTTTAACGGTGATCTCACCTCCTTTTGCTTGTGGTTGGTTGATCTCATCCGTTTTGTATTGTGTGGGTGGTGGCGGCGCGATCGATAGTACATTGGGCGCCGGCACGTATCGATCCTCTATGTAAACACGGCGGCTTGGCCGAAACCACGTGAGGAGGGTTGTGGCGATTTCCTCGCCGCGCCGCGTCCGCACGCGGCCGGCCTCACCATATATAAGCGCAGCCACTCAATACAACCATTCATTCCATTCTCGGGCGGCAACGCCAGACGGACACGTACTCGGTCATCGAGCTCGACGGGACTCTCGGCTACGAGTAGAAGGCGGTTCCCGCCTCACTCCAATCCTAGCAGCAGTGCTATTGGGGCTTCGAGCTCTCTTCTAGCGGCGACGCTCAGTTCCTAAGGCCTGCTTGGTCCCATCAGGGCTATTACCACTTTGAGCTCCCCAATTATCGGTGAAGCTCCACTCTATACACCCGGCGTAGTTCCACCAGTGCTATTATCGCTTGGAGCTCCCCATATGACGGCGACGCTCAGCATCCTACGGCCTGTGTAGTTCTACAGTGTCCTAGCAAGGGGTTATCCTTGTCCAGCAACCAGTCAGGAGTGTTAAGGTGCCCGCTTGCGTCTGTTTTTGTGGTTGGAATCAGCCAGACTCCACTCACCCCGTTAGCCAAGCCGTCCGTAATCTCACTGCACAGTATTGTTGAAAGGGTTAACCTATAGATATCACACACCGGTCATACTTACTCTACATTGTAAACGTTGCGAAGAATATTAAAGGTTAAAATCTTGATATTTGACTGTCAACTTACCGGTTCAAAACCGTGAATATCTTGTAAACTTTTGACTGTCTAACCCATATTTTTCAGAGGGTCGTCTAGGCAGGAAAAGAATCACTCGGGGACCGAGTAGTACTTCAAAAGAAGCAACTCTCTCTCCACTAACACTTGTCCGGGTTGTCCGGTTTAGCAGTATAAGAGGGCAAACCTCGTTACCTATCGTGGCTAACACGTTCCCTCTGATAAACGCGGTGTGATAGCGTGTCCCATATTGTGTCGTCGCGGCTTATAGCGTTTCACGTTTTACCTACTTCACATTTCGCGTACATTATACTTGCCTAGACAGCATAACAACCTCGACATGGGGGCCAAGCCTCCTGCCAATGAACCTTTTGATACATCAATGTTCGCAGACAGGATGGACATCAGTGACATGGCGGCAATGCCAGTCCATCCTCAAGTCAACGGCGATGCCGATCCACCCAACAATGAGATGGAACAGCATCGGCATCCGATGAGATGAACAATAAGATGGAACAGCATCGGCATACGTTGGACGCTGCCATGGTGTGTAAAATTGAGGATTCAATTAGTTCCACAGTGCGCGCCTGCGACGCGGCCATGACAGAGCAACTAAGGAATCTTTCGCAAGGAAAACACCAAAACATTCTACTAGCAGTGCAAGACGCGGCGGAAACCGCCACTGCAGTGGTTTTTGATATGCTTCAAGACCAGCTAGTCATAAGAGCGGCTCTCGCAAAACTAGTGGTCTCTCCGCAGCAACTTTGTGATATCTTACCAAGCCTTTTGGATAATGGGGAACACATATCAACGTTGGCGGACGCGCTTCACTGTGAGCCTAGCGAAATTGCCGCGGTACTGCATGCAAAGGATTCCAAAATAAGCTACCTTGAGAGCAAAATTTCCTCATTGCAGGAAGAGCTGGATCTCAGCAGAAAAAAATCAACGATCGTAGCCAGAGCCCAGGCGGCAGCGCCTGCACCCATCGATGAGCATTCTGCTAGGATGTGGGACTGTGCGAAATCGCGCATACAATCGCGGGTCGCGAAAAATTGCATATCGTTTCAACACGTCCCGCCCTGCCACTTTTCCGAAGGGCCCGCGCATCGTATTGATGGAGCACGGTCGCCCTATCGAAGGACTTCTAACAGATCGTCGGACAGATCCTCGCACAAGTGTTTCCGTCCACCTCTTCAAGGTACAGCTCCACCTTCAGCTCACAATAGTAATAGTAGTGAAGGGTACGGGCAACCCTCAACCAAATCTAGCGTCGAGGGGGAACTCCTCGTCACTCTGAGGGAAGTCCTCCTAACACAATCCGTCGCAGAGGTCAGGAAGTATGATGGTAAATCATCACTAAAAGACTTCGTGAGACAGCTTGAGGTCAAGTATCCAAAAACGGTATGGTCCGAGTCGGATAGGAGGGATATCCTCATTAACCATCTAGTGGGCACTGCCAAGGCACTCTTCGAGAACTTACCCAGAGAAGTTCAAGAAGGTTCGTTCAACGGCATCGTGGACGAACTTCGCAAGGCGCGTCACACACCATGTGAACGATGGGAAGCGGAGGCTGAAAGGATGAGCCTCAAGAAGACCGACAGCGAGACTGTATTCGACTTCTGCTGCAGAATGCGAGGAATCGCCAACCGAATGACACCAGGGCAGATCCTTGACTTTCAGTTGGGTAGCAAACTGTACGACTGCTTATCGGAACGGAAGGATTCGTACTACATGCTCGCAGAGCTCGACGCTCCTGAAGGACAAGTCTTTGAAGAAGTTCGAAAGGTCGCCTTACGGCTGGAACGGATGCTCCAAGCCCAGCGTCAAGCAAAGGGTAATACTTGGACCGATCGGAGTGGAAAGGAAACCTTCAACCTAGGACCAGCTACCTCGAGGGGCAAACCCACTCAGAATGGACCTACAACTTCTGCTTCGACAGCGATTAATAAGCGTTCTGGCAATAGTAATCAAGGACGAACCTCCGAGGCAGGTCCAGCCAATAACCAGTCGGGACCGACAGGTAGATACGGAGGGTTCCAGCGATCTCCTCAACTGACAAACGTTACCAACGCAATCGTTCAGCAGTCAAATGTCAAGCAATCATTTTCGTCACATCTTCAATCATGATGCTTTGCTATGAGCAACAGCGGAGATGCTATGCAAGCATTTGGAAAACCAACTTACTGTATGATTGAAGTCTTTGGAATGAAGGCCAAAGCGCTAATTGACACGGGATCCATTGTCTCCGTCATTCCGCTAGGATTCCTGAAGGAAGTCGAAAAGGCAGGACTGGATTTCGACAGAATGGTCAACATGATGGATGAAGACGAAGAAGATACCGAAGTATTTGACGCTTCAGGCAACAAAATGGATTTCCTCATGCGCATAGCGGTTGTCGTAGCGGTCATGGGAGGCAAGAAGGCAAAGACGCATCTTCACATACAGAAGAACGAGGGTCATCACCTTCTTCTGGGGACCAACGCCCTCGAAGCACTCGGGATCGAGATAAGATTTAACCCTAGACCAAATGCATCCCGAGCCGATCGGCAACAGACTGCAGAGCTAGGATCAGGGATACCTGTCATAGCCCGAGCGGCCAACGCGCCAATCATTAATTCGAAGACGGTTGGGCTACCAACTGGAATGAACGGCGTCCACAGTACTCATTGCAACAGGAAGACCCATAGGGGCCCTCGAACGCGCAAGCGTCGTACTCAGCCAACCTCGGGTAGCACCATGGCAACATCGTCTTCTCTGCAGTTTCTGGCAAACAGGACTTGTTGTGTAATACGATCATTTTCAGAAATGGACGTAAGAACTATCTAGATCCGTCCACCAACATACGATTACCTGTATCAGCACAACCCAGAAGAAATCGCGGCTACTCTCGGAGACGAGCGACTAAGGCTGACCCTCAATTTGAACGATTACTTCTGGAAGACCAGTGCGGCTGCTATCACCGCGACGGTTCTCGCCACGATGAAAGGACTCATCGTGAGGACGGCATTTGCCGACTAATATCAGACGGCTCTCGTCGTGGTGAAGAACTCTGTCGTAAGCGCGGCTTTCCCCAATAAGATTCGGACGGCTATCTACGCGATGAAGGGTCTCGCTACGAAAGCGGCTTCCGCCGACAAAACTCGGACGGCCATCGTCGAGATGAACGGATTCGTTATGAGGGCGGCCTCCGCCGACAGAACTCGGGCGGCGCTCGTCGACAGGAATCTGACGGCTACCGTCGCCTAGGTCGAGATGGCAACAATGGTAATGCTGGAACGGTTCGTCGTCGTGGTCCTCGTATGCGTTTTGACCCTCTAGCCAGACCCCGCCTAAGCCGTCCTCCCCGCCCCTACTCTTCCGGCTGAGTGGGACAGCCTCTTTCCAGGGGGGGGGACGTGTCATGGTATCTGGACCCCCCCATTTTCGCATATATCCGTTTTGTTTCTTGTAGATATCCATACTTTTACATTTTTATTGTATTTCATGTATTTATCCTGTTTTCCTTCACTCATTTTCCTCCCCATTTATCTCCCTCAATGTCTCATAATCATCTGCCTCTTTCGGCTGTGCTCAGTGTATTGGTTTGACGGTGATCTCACCTCCTTTCGCTTGTGGTTGGTTGATCTCATCCGTTTTGTATTGTGTGGGTGGTGTCGGCGCGATCGATAGTACATTGAGCGCCGGCACGTATCGATCCTCTATGTAAACACGGCGGCTTGGCCGAAACCACGTGAGGAGCGGTGTGGCGATTTCCTCGCCGCGCCGCGTCCGCACGCGACCGGCCTCACCATATATAAGCGCAGCCACTCAATACAACCATTCATTCCATTCTCGGGCAGCAACGGCAGACGGACACGTACTCGGTCATCGAGCTCGACGGGACTCTCGGCTACGAGTAGAAGGCGGTTCCCGCCTCACTCCAATCCTAGCAGCAGTGCCATTGGGGCTTCGAGCTCTCTTCTAGCGGCGACGCTCAGTTCCTAAGGCCTGCTTGGTCCCATCAGGGCTATTATCACTTTGAGCTCCCCAATTATCGGTGAAGCTCAACTCTGTACACCCGGCGTAGTTCCTTCAGTGCTATTATCGCTTTGAGCTCCCCATATAGCGGCGACGCTCAGCATCCTACGGCCTGCGTAGTTCTACAGTGTCCTAGCAAGGGGTTATTCTTGTCCAGCAACCAGTCAGGAGTGTTAAGGTGCCCGCTTGCGTCTGTTTTTGTGGTTGGAATCAGCCAGACTCCACTCACCCCGTTAACCAAGCCGTCCGTAATCTCACTGCACAGTATTGTTGAAAGGGTTAACTTATAGATATCACACACCGGTCATACTTACTCTACATTGTAAACGTTGCGAAGAATATTAAAGGTTAAAATCTTTATATTTGACTATCAACTTACCGGATCAAAACCGTGAATACCTTGTAAACTTTTGACTGTCTAACCCATATTTTTCAGAGGGTCGTCTAGGCAGGAAAAGAATCACTCGGGGACCGAGTAGTACTTCAAAAGAGGTAACTCTCTCTCCACTAACACTTGTCCGTGTTGTCCGGTTTAGCAGTATAAGAGGGCAAACCTCGTTACCTATCGTGGCTAACACGTTCCCTCTGATAAACGCGGTGTGATAGTGTGTCCCATATTGTGTCGTCGCGGCATACAGCGTTTCACGTTTCACCTATTTCACATTTCGTGTACATTATACTTGCCTAGACAGCATAACAACCTCGGAAGTTAGCTCTTAACATACATTTTGGCAAGCCAGCCTTAGCTCTCTTTTCAGGTACACTTTGGGATTTAGATGCAATTCCAGTCCAATTACTTCACAGATTTATGGAGGGCCCTCTGAATAAAATAGGGACTGGCACTGTTGGGGTTATAAGCGGAAAATGTCAAGAGAGATCAGTTTTTCCGCGCCACCCAGTACTAAGTCAAAACTTTGGGGATTGACAACCCCGCCAGCAGCCCTGACAAGCCCGTAAGGGAGATTCCTCTCTGTGAGGGGTTTGGCCGCCCACTTTTTAGATTTTGGTCAAAAACTCAGATTCCAAATCAAGCAAAAAACTACTTCTCCCTGTCTTCCCTCACCAAGTATAAGAATAGAGCTAAAAAATATACCATAAAAGATTTTGGTAATGATCAAAAAGGTGAAAAGTGCTCGGCAAAATGCCCTGTTTGTAGACTTACAAAATTTGATAACTTTATTGATTCCAACGTTACAATATTTTGTTTGAATACATTGAAGAGTAATGGCGCTATCTGTAGGTCTAGAGGTGTTATATATTGCTTACAATGCTCTAATTTTAATTTACAATATGTTGGAATGACAACTAGAAGTTTGAAAGAGAGAGTAATAGAACATCTACGCAATCTTAACAACCATAAAATAATTTACTCCATTTCACACACATGTAATGTAAATCCAACATAATTGTACACATTTTGGACTTTCGTCCAGAAAATACGGATAGAAGCATTTTACTGGAGAAGGAAAAGCTTTGGATAAAACTTCTCATGACACCATACCCTTTAGGACTTAATGATATTATTAAAGGATATGGAAATAATTAAGATATCAGTGATCCACTTATGCATAAAGTCAAACATTCATTCTTTGCACTCAAAATTACCAAGGAACGGAATAAGAGAGGTAGAAGAAAAAAGATAAATAGATTGAATTCTTTGGATGTTTAAATTGTTATCGATTACATAGATAAAGAAGGAAAAGATGGAAAATATAAAGTTTGATAAAACACATTAATGAAAGAAATATACGAAGGCTTATAGAACTATCACAGTCGGATTCTTTTCTATCTGGTATCATCAACAAAACTAAGTTTCTGATTTTGTGCTTTCTAACCCATTTTCACTATCACTTGGAGTGTAACGAAAGGCGTAAAAATGAACAAAAAGATTACTACTACTTGGAAATGAATTATATCAAGAACGTTTCTGATCGGATTAATTTCAATAGAATTTTCAATAGCATAGATTTGCCTAACCTTGTTCCTAACACTGAAATAGAACGTTATAAAAAAGTAAGAGTTGTTCATATTTATGAGAATCCTGTATCTAGCATTGTTTTCAACGATAATGTATTGCTAAAAGCTTTGGATACAAGTAGCTTCCAAGAAATAATATCAGATGGATGCATTTGTGAATATGGTCTAGATGAATATAAAGATTATATTGACCCCATCATCAACACATCATAACAGGGAATATTCATATGATAAAAAATTCAATTCTCAAAGAAATTTTGTATAAAGGAACTAAATATAGAATAGAAAAGATGAATAACAGGAGTGAAATAACACAAACTTATTTCGACGCTACAGCGGAATTCATCAACTATATGAAAAACAAGTACAAGCTAGATGTTATGAAAATCAATAACTTGCAGCTGCACTTCAAAAAACAGTACAGAAAAAGATTCAAACCAATACTACAAGAGACTTCCTTCAGTAGGCAGTCTAATAGCCTGATACCTTATAAGAGTATTAAAAATACCAGAAACACTTCATGTCCTGCCCATCAGATAAAGCTAGCAATAATTATGGGATTATTTGTAAGAAACGCTACACCATAACTCTCATGAAAGAATTGGGAATTAATATCATGAACGGTAATTTTGAAAGAGAACAAAATCATAATGACACATATAAGCTGATTCAAAATGCCAACAGACAAACAACCATTTTAAAGCATAAGTTTTTCAAAATCAAAGCAGGACTTAAAGGCATCGTTCGCGCTGAAAATCAATGTCCATTTTTTGGGCTCAATTTCATAAATGTGCCCGGTAGACCACACCGGTGAGTTTCGGCGCTTCAAAAACCTAGGGTTATGAGGTTGGAAGAGGTTGAAGATGAGGATCCGTCACCGGTTCTCACCAGTCATCTAGCACTTTTTCATAGAATGTAGATCCGAACAGCAAACAACATGAAAAACAGTTACGGCACAAACTCCACATGTAAAAATCTTCGAAAATAACAGTGATGAGGCCCCCAAATGCAGAAAAACTTTAAAAACGATTTTGGCGCGAAATTCAAATTCGTATTTGCAATGTGTTCCAAATGAATTTTCTTTACTGATGGAAGTTTTTCATGGGCGCCTTCGACATTTCCGTTCAATAAAGAGGCAAAGCTACACAAAAACATGAAAAAATAATATACGGCTTCCTGCGCGTACGATGCCTTTAAATTAGTCATAGATTGTGAGTTACCCATCATCTAAGCTTTACCGAAATTACATAAGGATCCCATAAAATTCAGGTTCATCACGGGAGCAAGAAACAGCAGCATGAAACCATTAGCAGTAGAACTGCGAAAAAATTCCTCGTTTCTCAAGATAAATTTTACCAATGTGGGTTACCAAAGGAAGGGAGGACTCAAGACCTATTGGTCTATCTCCAACATTAACAGAGCAGCTGAATTATGTAGATTGAGTACCAGTGGGGTTCAAGTTTTTTCTGCTGATTTTACTGATATGTTCACTAACCTTCCACACAGTTTTATTCTGTATAACATGAGAGAATTTTCGAAAATTTGCTTCAAAAATGCTAATAAAAAATTGTACAGAGTATTTTATCGAGCTGGATAAAGGCGGTTACAGTTATTACACCATCACAGACTTGATATATCATATTGACTATCTTTTACGCAACAGTTACTGTCGTTTCAGAGAACTTGTGCTTCAACAGACGAAAGGAGTTCCTCAGGGAGGTAACTTCAGGCCATTGTTAGCCGATATTACAGTTTCCATGTTGGAGTATAGGTACTCTATTAGCGCGAAAATTGAAAATAACGAACTTTTCAAACCTTCTAGATATATGGATGACTTGCTTATTATCCATAATAAAGATGAAACATTTGCGGATAGTCAAATTCCACTAATATACAAGAATGTATTGGAGCTCAAAAAGACGCACAATAATCCCTGTAAATGCAATTACTCAGACATTAGTATAGAAATAATTAATAATAGAATACGCACAAAATTGTTTAATAAGACAGATGATTTTAGAAAAGATTTGCTCATGCTCATTCTGATATCTCTATAAAAATCAAAGCATCCACAATTTACACGGAGACCTTGAGATTAGCTATTATCTGTGCAAATTTAGATTCCTTCACGGAAAAACTCAAAGAAATGAGAACAGTTTTAATTGGAAACCAATATACACCAGAATTCGTAGAAGTAAATATGATAAAATGCATCTATAAACAAAAAATGATAGCATATAAGTTTAACCTAAGAGATGATAAGAAAAGTATAAAACAATTGGTAAAAAGCATAACATACTAAGTCTTCACTGTTGATAGGTCGGTGTTCGATACTGTCCGAAATCGCTCCAGCCGCGAAGCGGCTGGAGAGGTTTGGTTTTGCCTAGGCCTTGTGATCACTCAGAATTTTATAAAATAGTTTATAGAATCTTTGAAACAAAATTTCTCAAGATTTCCTTCTGGATATAAGCGAAGGGGTCCAGAAGACACCTGCTATCCGAATTTCAGCAAAATCGCTTCACAAATAACAAAGTTGTGAGCCCGAAAGCTTAAGAAAATTTCATGGTGTGCGCCGTAGGCCGTGAGCCGTAGGCCGTAGGCCGTAGGCCGTGGGCCGTAGGCCGTGGGCCGTAGGCCGTGGGCCGTAGGCCGTGGGCCGTGGGCCGTAGGCCGTCACGCTTTTCAGTCCTCACTGCTAATAGCCACTGCCAATGGTCTCAGGCAATCAACTTGACAGACAGGTAAGTTGGTAGGAGGTACGTAGGCTGGTAATTAACCGATTTGTAGGTGAGGGGGGATTCTGATGACGTCATCGGGACGTCGTGAAAAGTGCTTCGGGCTTCTGATGACGTCATCGGGACGTCGTGAAAAGTGCCTCGAGTTTCTGATGACGTCATCGGGACGTCGTGAGAGTGCTTCGGGCTTCTGATGAGGTCATGGGGACGTCGTGAAAAGTGCTTCGGGCTTCTGATGACGTCATCGGGACGTCGTGAAAGTGCTTCGCTTCTGATGACGCCATCGGGACGTCGTGAAAGTGCTTGGCTTCTGATGACGTCATCAGGACGTCGAGAGTGCTTCGGGCTTTGATGACGTCATCGGGACGTCGTGAAAAGTGCTTCGCTTGATGACGTCATCGACGTCGTGAGAGTGCTTCTGGCTTCTGATGGCGTCATCGGGACGTCGTGAAAGTGCTTCAGGCTTCTGATGACGTCATCGGGACGTCGTGAAAGTGCTTTCGGGCTTGATGACGTCATCGGGACGTCGTGAAAGTGCTTCGGGCTTCTGATGACGCCATCGGGACGTCGTGAAAGTGCTTCGGGCTTCTGATGACGTCATCGGGACGTCGTGAGAGTGCTTGGCTTCTGATGACGTCATCAGACGTCGTGAAAGTGCTTCGGGCTTCTGATGACGTCATCGGGACGTCGTGAGAGTGCTTGGCTTGATGGCGTCATCGGGACGTCGTGAAAAGTGCTTCGGGCTTCTGATGACGTCATCGACGTCGTGAAAGTGCTTGGGCTTGATGACGTCATCGGGACGTCGTGAAAGTGCTTGGCTTCTGATGACGTCATCGGGACGTCGTGAAAAGTGCTTCGGGCTTCTGATGACGTCATCGGGACGTCGTGAAAGTGCTTGGCTTGATGACGTCATGGGGACGTCGTGAAAAGTGCTTGGCTTCTGATGACGTCATCGGGACGTCGAAAGTGCTTCGGGCTTCTAATGACGATCATCGGGACGCCGTGAAAAGTGCTTCGGCTTCTGATGACGTCATCGGGACGTCGAAAGTGCTTCGGGCTTCTGATGACGTCATCGGGACGTAGTGAAAAGTGCTTGGCAACTGATGACGTCATCGGACGTCGAAAAGTGCTTCAGCTTGACGACGTCATCGGGACGTCGAAACCGCTTCGGTTTCTGATGACGTCATCGGGACGTCGTAAAAAGTGCTTCGCTTTATGACGTCATCGGGACGTCGGTGAAAGCGCTTGGTTTGATGACGTCATCGGGACGTCGTGAAAGTGCTTCGGCTTCTGATGACGTCATCGGATCGTCGAGAGTGCTTCGGGCTTCTGATGAGGTCATGGGGACGTCGTGAGAGTGCTTGGCTTGATGACGTCATCAGGACGTCGTGAAAGTGCTTTCAGCTCTGATGACGTCATCGGGACGCCGTGAAAAGTGCTTGGCTTCTGATGACGTCATCAGGACGTCGTGAAAGTGCTTCGGGCTTCTGATGACGTCATCGGGACGTCGTGAAAGTGCTTGGCTTCTGATGACGTCATCGGGACGTCGTGAAAAAGTGCTTGAGCTTCTGACGACGTCATCGGGACGTCGAAAGTGCTTCGGGTTTCTGATGACGTCATCGGGACGTCGTGAAAAGTGCTTGGCTTTGTATGACGTCATCGACGTCGAAAGTGCTTGGCTTTGATGACGTCATCATGGGACGTCGTGAAAAGTGCTTCGGGCTTCTGATGACGTCATCGGGACGTCGTAAAAGTGCCTGAGTTTCTGATGACGTCATTGGGACGTCGTGAAAAGTGCGGGCCTACCTCAGACGGGGGGGGGGGGCACTCAAGATTCAAGTCAGAAATGGAATGAACCACCGATCTATAACGCTATCAATCGAAGTATTTCTACAGAACGCCATCAACAACAATGACTGATAGCAGCATCAAGCACCTTTTTTTATCAAGGTTTCCATTCATTTTCATGAGAAAGTCGTAGTGACCCCCCCGTCTAGGATAGTCCCAAGGTGCTTCGGGCTTCTGATGGCGTCATCGGGACATCGTGAGAAGTGTGACTATCCTAGACGGGGGCAATTCAGATTCAAGTCAGAAATGGAATGAACCACCGATCTATAACGCTATCAATCAAAGTATCTCTACACAACTTCATCAACAACAATGACTGATAGCAGCAATAAGCACCTTTATCAAGGTTTCCATTCATTTTCATGAGAAAGTCGGTGCCTACCCCGTCTAGGATAGTCCCAAGAGTGCTTCGGGCTTCTGATGACGTCATCGGGACATCGTGAGAAGTGCGGGACTATCCTAGACGGAGGGTACTCAAGATTCAAGTCAGAAATGGAATGAAACCACCGATCTATAACGCTATCAATCAAAGTATCTCTACACAACTTCATCAACAACAATGACTGATAGCAGCAATAAGCACTTTTATCAGGGTTTCCATTCATTTTCATGAGAAAGTCGTAGGTGCCCCCGTCTAGGATAGTCCCAAGAGTGCTTCGGGCTTCTGATGACGTCATTGGGACATCGTGAGAAGTGCGGGACTATCCTAGACGGGGGCACTCAAGATTCAAGTCAGAAATGGAATGAACCACCGATCTATAACGCTATCAATCAAAGTATTTCTACAGAGCTTCATCAACAACAATGAGTGATAGCAGCATCAAACATCTTTATCAGGGTTTCCATTCATTTTCATGAGAAAGTCGTGGGTGCCCCGTCTAGATAGTCCCAAGAGTGCTTCGGGCTTCTGATGACGTCATCGGGACATCGTGAGAAGTGCGGGACTATCCCAGACGGGCACTCAAGATTCAAGTCAGAAATGGAATGAACCACCGATCTATAACGCTATCAATCAAAGTATTTCTACACAACTTCATCAACAACAATGACTGATAGCAGCATCAAGCATCTTTTATCAAGGTTTCCATTCATTTTCATTAGAAAGTCGTGGTGCCCCCGTCTAGGATAGTCCCAAGAGTGCTTCTGGGCTTCTGATGACGTCATCGGGACATCGTGAGAAGTGCGGGACTATCCCTAGACGGGCACTCAAGATTCAAGTCAGAAATGGAATGAACCACCGATCTATAACGCTATCAATCAAAGCATTTCTACAGAGCTTCATCAACAACAATGAGTGATAGCAGAATCAAGCACCTTTATCAGGGTTTCCATTCATTTTCATGAGAAAGTCGTGTGCCCCCGTCTAGGATAGTCCCAAGAGTGCTTCGGGCTTCTGATGACGTCATCGGGACATCGTGAGAAGTGCGGGCCTACCCCAGACGGAGGCACTCAAGATTCAAGTCAGAAATGGAATGAACCACCGATCTATAACGCTATCAATCAAAGTATTTCTACACAACTTCATCAACAACAATGATTGATAGCAGCATCAAGCATCTTTATCAAGGTTTCCATTCATTTTCATGAGAAAGTCGTGGGTGACCCCGTCTAGGATAGTCCCAAGAATGCTTCGGGCTTGATGACGTCATCGGGACGTCGTGAAAAGTGCTTCTGAGCTTCTGATGAAGTCATCGGGACGTCGTGGAAACCCGGATAGTGGGCAGGTGTTCGGAACCCGTTGCTGCTCATCCGAAAAGTTGTGAAGACCACCCCGTAGAGTGAGCAGGAGCCCAGACTCGATGCTAGCCATCCGAGAAATTATGCCCCGGAATTTGCGCAGGAGAGAACACCTCGCAAAACTTTTGTAAAAGTGTAAGGATGACAAGCATAGCAAGCAGAAAGTTTGAGATGTTATGTGAGTCATGTCAGGTCATGTTGCCAGGCTGCTTTTCAGTTTCGTAAGGTCATTCACACAACCCCATTTCTGAAAGTTGGGCTCCGCAGAAAAGGTCAAGGATTTGGCATTGCTCCTAAATGTCGTGAAATTGTCTTACTGGATTTGGCTCTCAACTTGATTTTTCAAATGTAGTGAAATTGTCGAATTGATTTGGCTGTGATGATACTATATGCAGATAACATAATCATTAAATGTAGTGAAATTGTTGCAAACGGATTTGGCAGGAGCTCTATCAATTATCACAGTCAAATCACGCGTCAGAAGGGGTTTTCCTTGGAGCGCATATTGAATCGAATGAGAACAGGAATAAACCTAGCAGCAAAAACGTTTCTATACAATGCGAACCGTGAAAGCGTTGAGGACACGAAGACATAGAGTCAGTAGCGAGTAAATTGCGTTAGATTTCGTTTTCATGATTTTTATCTCATCGGTGAGGGAAGGTCTGGTACCTTATTGTTAGTGGAGCTACACTGAAAAGGCAGAATAGCATTTGGAAACCTTAATTCTAGCCCATAAGGCCACGATTCGTTCAGCATTGTTGACTGAGGATTATTATTTTTTTCTTTTTGTCTTCATTCGCTCGCCAGAGGACCTTCTGACGCGTGATTTGACTGTGATAATTGATAGAGCTCCTGCCAAATCCGTTTGCAACAATTTCACTACATTTAATGATTATGTTATCTGCATATAGTATCATCACAGCCAAATCAATTCGACAATTTCACTACATTTGAAAAATCAAGTTGAGAGCCAAATCCAATAAGACAATTTCACGACATTTAGGAGCAATGCCAAATCCTTGACCTTTTCTGCGGAGCCCAACTTTCAAAGAAATTTCACAACTTTTACAAGGGTTTCCCTTCTACAATATCGTCAAGCTCTAAAAGGCAAGTTGTTTTTTCTTCCAAGACATAGTGGTAGAAATGAAGAAACAGCTGCTAGGATTGCAAGATAATAGTTGCAACGCGGCTTCCTACAGACAAGATACAAGGCATATACTTTTGAATTTAAAAGTCGAGAAAATGAAGAAATGAGTTTTAAAATGACCCAATTGTACAGGGTTGGGGCACAATCCTGAGCAGGGGAGAGGGGGCACCCACCATTCAAGACAGAAGTGAAATGAACCACCGATTGGTAAGGCAACCAGTCGGAGTATTTTCATGACGTTTCTATAAAAACAATGATTGATAGCAGTATCAGACATCTTTTATCAGAATTTTTCATCATTTCTATGAGTGAATCTTGGGTGGCCTCACCCCGTCTAAGATAGACCCAGGGTCAGTCGCTCTAGCCAAACTTCACCGGTTCTTGCTGACGTGGCTCGTCTGCGCCGGCCCATATGTCTGATTCGGAACAAGAACGATAGTTAAAGACATCGTACGCGCAGAAAACCGTATATTATTTTTTCATGTTTTTGCGTAGCTTGGCCCCTCTAGTGAACGAAAATGTTGAAGGGGCCCATGAAAAACCTTCATTCTTCTTTCAACTCCCTTCTTCATTAAAGAAAAGTCAATCGGAACACATTGTAAATACGAATTTGAATTTCGCGCCAAAATCATTTTCGGAGTTTTTCTGCATGTGGAGTTCGTGCCGTAACTATTTTTCCTGTTGTCTTACGGTCGCACCAACATTCTAGGAAAAAGTGCTAGATGACTGGTGAGAATTGGTGGCGGATATTAATCTTTGACGCCTTCCAACCTCATCGTCCAACGTTTTTGACGCGCCAAAGTTTACCAGTGTGGTCTACCGGGCTCAATCATAAAATTGAGCCTGAAAAATGGAAAATGATTTCCAGCGCGAACGATAGTTAAGTGCGCCAGAAGAGGACCACCGTAATCTTAGGAATGATGTTATTCGGCTCTCTTAAACAAATCTGATGATACCCAATTGATCAATGATTACGATAAAAGAAGTGAAGAGCGGTGTGTCACAGTCCTTCTCCAGAGTTCAGCAGTTGAGGATCTGCCTGGACTACAAAGCAGAAAAACAACACCACCGGTGGTGAAGATGTAGCGAATTCGGAGTCAGAACTTAGAAAATTTTAGAGCCAACTCGAGTGAGATTACGATAGCCTTGTTCTGGCGCACTTTCCTATCGCTCTTGTTGATTCGGGGGCATGACTTGCATACGGTGTCCTGGACATTAAACGGAGGTCCTGCGCACGTCCTTTGATGTTCTGCACACTCCTACTAAGGTCCTGCACACTTTCCATGATGTCCTGCACTCTCCTACTGAGATCCTGCACACATTCTACGACGTCCTGCACACCCCTTCTGGGGTCCTGCACAGGTCCCATAATGTCCTGAACACCCCTACTGGGGTCCTGCACACGTTCCATGATGTCCTGCACACTCCTACTGAGGTCCTGCACAGGTCCCATGATGTCCTGCACACTCCTACTGAGGTCCTGCATAGGTCCCATGATGTCCTGCACACTCCTACTAAGGTCTTGCACACGTTCCATGATGTCCTGCACACTCCTACTGAGGTCCTGCACACGTTCCATGATGTCCTGCACACTCCTACTAAGGTCTTGCACACGTTCCATGATGCCCTGCACACTCCTACTGAGGTACTGCACACGTTCCATGATGTCCTGCACACTCCTACTGAGGTCCTGCACAGGTCCCGTGATGTCCTGCACACTCCTACTAAGGTCTTGCACACGTTCCATGATGTCCTGCCCACTCCTACTACGGTCCTGCACACGTTCCATGATGTCCTGCACACGTTTCATGATGTCCTGCACACTCCTACTGAGGTCCTGCACAGGTCCCATGATGTCCTGCACACTCCTACTAAGCTCCTGCGCAGGTACAATGATGTCCTGCACCTCCTACTGAGGTCCTGCATTCTACGACGTCCTGCACACCCTACTGGGATCCTGCTCAGGTTCCATGATGTCCTGCACACTCCTACTAAGGTCTCGCACACACGTTCCATGATGTTCTGCACACTCCTACTAAGGTCTTGCACACGTTCCATGATGTCCTGCACACTCCTAGGTCTTGCACACGTTCCCATGATGTCCTGCACACTCCTACTGAGGTCCTGAACAGGTCTGCCAACATGTCCTGCACACTCCTGCTAAGGTCCTGCACACGTTCGATGATGTCCTGCATACTCCTGCTGAGGCCCTGCACACATTCCACGACGTCCTGCACACCTACTACAGGGTCCTGCACACGTCCCATGATGTCCTGCCCACTCCTACTACGGTCCTGCACACGTTCCATGATGTCCCTCCTACTGAGGTCCTGCACACGTTCCATGATGTCCTGCACACTCCTACTGAGGTCCTGCACCAGGTACAATGATGTCCTGCACACTCCTACTGAGGTCCTGCGCAGGTACAATGATGTCCTACACTCCTACTGAGGTCCTGCACAGGTCCCATGATGCCCTGCACCTCCTACTAAGGTCTTGCACACGTTCCATGATGTCCTGCACGTCCCATGATGTCCTGTCCACTCCTACTACGGTCCTGCGCACGTTCCATGATGTCCTGCACACTCCTACTGAGGTCCTGCACAGGTCCCATGATGTCCTGCACACTCCTACTAAGGTCTTGCACACGTTCCATGATGTCCTGCACACGTCCCATGATGTCCTGTCCACTCCTAATACGGTCCTGCACAGGTCCCATGATGTCCTGCACACACTCCTACTAAGGTCTTGCACACGTTCCATGATGTCCTGCACCCTCCTACTGAGGTCTTGCACACGTTCCATGATGTCCTGCCCCCTCCTACTGAGGTCCTGCACACATTCTACGACGTCCTGCACACCCCTACTGGGGTCCTGCACACGTTCCATGATGTCCTGCACACTCCTACTAAGGTCCTGCACGTTCGATGATGTCCTGCATACTCCTACTGAGGCCCTGCCCACATGCTACGACGTCCTGCACACACCCTACTGAGGTCTCACATAATCAACCGACACTTCAGCACATCCCGCGACGCCTTCTTATCGATGGTGCGCTTTGAACGAATACGCGCCGCGGTCAAGTACATCAACCCGCACAGCGTCCTCTTCCGAAGCCGGACGTTCAAAGTACACCACCCTGGAGAGCAAGGTGTTTATATGAGTCTAAGAAAACAATGACTGATAACGAAAAACCCACCATTTTCATAAACTATTCTTGAGAGGCCGGTTTCCGAGTTTCAAACGCCCGTTAGGGGCCCAGAAGTCATTATGGTGAGTTCTGACAATTATTTTCGTCATTCCCGTGGCCGATTACCTCTAGTCACAAATTTTCGAGCGATTTGGTCCATGCCTTCCGAAAAATGGATTTCGACGGACGGAGGTGGAGGCGGAGGCGGTGGCGGAGGCGGAGGCGGAGGCGGTGGTGGAGAACGTTTTTGCGTACTTTGAGAGGTCATAACTTTAGAAAGCGGGGACCAGTTGGGATGAAAAGTTGCACACATATGTAATTTCTTGCAGCGCGTCGAATAGTGTACAGCTCATACCTCTGTTGACGGTATGAATAGGTGATCTCATTGTAGGGCATCCGCGCGGGAAGAGATCAAGCCAAATCCTGGTGAGCGCTTCGCGCTCACCACAATTTTGAGTGCTCCCTCTTCCTTCTTCACCAGCCTACTGATTTTTTCTGCAATAAATGGTACTTGCTTATTAGCATCCAAATTCAAAAACAAATTGTTAGAACTATCTCCATTCGCAGCTCAGCAGAGCTTTTTCATATCAGATTCATGGAATCAGAAAAGCGGCTGTTCTGCGAAGGAATGGGGCAACGGAAACGAAATAATGAGTATGTGAAACTGCTTTGTTCCACTAATGTGAAAGTGTCCAGATGGAATGGAAGGTAGTTTCTGACTGTCCCGGTTTTAAGTTAGTTTCATTTGAAAGCGAAGAACTGCAGGCAGATTCTGCATCCGGCTGTAGGCCAGCAGGCTTTCATGATTATCGACCGGGCTGGCAACGTCTGGGCGACCAACTATAACCGGGGCCTAAGGTCCCTGTCAGAGTTGGTTGAGAAAATCACCGTGGCCGACCCGTTCGATACGTATGAAAAACATGGAAGGTGCAAATAACACCCGGTGTAGCCAGATGTGGCTGACGCGATCAATATGAATGAATTATGTGGAACGATATCATAGATATCATTCATTTCTTAGCTAATATCATGTGAACATCGGTCTTGTCAGCCACATCGAGTGATTTTTCTGAGATAGTTTTACAACAGTTTGGGTCATTGATTCTTGTGACCACAGAAAGAGGACTGATCTAGTGGGGAGATGAAGAGGTCTTTGTTCGAAATTCTTGCATGGGATATTACAGCGTAATATCAAGAAAAAGTGAACAGTTCTGTAAAAAGGGGTCTCCCAAGCAGAAGTGGTTTGGTTAGCGTTACAAATGCTTCAACAAAAAGGGAACAATAGGAAAGCGGAATGAGGAGAGTCTACAAAAAATGAACAATATCCTCCAAGAACTTTTTTCTTTTTCGAAACTTCCAAACAGCGGAGACAAACCGTTGTGGTATTTTACGAGGAAGAATTGACTGGTTCCCTAAAACAATTTAACATCATCTTCCCTTTTAATGATAGCTATTAGGTTCACATGCATAGATACATATTTTATCGGCACTCACATAATCAAAGTCCTTTATGGAGCCAAAAGCGCTTCCTCATAGAGAACCACAACGGTTTGTTTCCGCTGTTTGGAAGTTTCGAAAAAGAAAAGAGTTCTTGGAGGATATTGCTCATTTTTTGTAGACTCTCCTCATTCCGCTTTCCTATTGTTCCCTTTTTGTTGAAGCATTTGTAACGCTAACCAAACCACTTCTGCTTGGGAGACCCCTTTTTTACAGAATAAGGACTTGTGATCATATGGACCTCATTCTGATATTGATAGTATACTATAGCTTCTTGTCCTAATACATCTTTCTAACGTTTCTAACACTACTTCACTCTGCTCGGCTCATGCTTTCGTATTCATCCTTCTTTTTCATCGACAGTTCTGTTCCTCACTGAGGAGCCCCGGCAGAGGTGTTTGATAAAGGCCAGGGGCGAAACGAACTTTGTCAACTTCTCCTTCATATCTTTCCTCTTTTGATTAACCTACCACGAGTAATCTGAAGATGGGGTCTAATATAAGTATAAAAATGTCAATTATGTCATTGCCCTTGATGTATATTCCTATACATATGAACTTTACATACGTATTAGCATAATTTATTTATAGATGAAGTTAATGAAAATGGTGTGCGTCTACTGTCGTTCGCCGCAAATAATGGTCTAGTAGTTGGGAACAGTCACTACCAGCACCTTCGTAAGCATCGAATCACCTGGCATGCACCGAGTGGCAAGGACTCAGCGGTGCTAGAATACATTCTCGTCAATGCGCGTTCCCGGTCATAACTGAAAGACATGCGTGAGAAGCGTGGCGCTGACTGTGGGTCTGACCATAATCTTTTCTGCGCTGAAGTCTGGCTGAAGCTTCTAAGTGTTAAGTCCCAGTCTTGAGTCTTTCACAGCCAAAACGGGATTGGTGGAAGTTGAAGGAACCAGAGTACGTGCAACGCCTCCAGTTAGAGCTTCCAAACCGATTTGCTTTGTTAACATTGCACGATGCCATCAATGCCGAAGAAGAGCAGTTCTCTAGCGTAGTTTGTAGTTGTGCCGAGAAGGTATGTCCTCCCTTTAGGCAGAGAACGCAATCGTCGATCTCGGACAGATGTCTGGAACTCGTAGATCAACGCAAGAAAGCAAAGCTTGTCAACCACAAAACGTATCGAAATGTTTATTGTGAGGCTTCAAACAATCTGCAAAAGTTCCAAAAAGGTTTATCGCGAAAATTGTCCGAAATTCGGAAAAACTCCTCAAAACTTCGCTTCTGGTAAGCTTTCGGTGCTTCGCACCTTTTTCAGACCTGAAATACATAGATTACTGCTGCACTGGAATCCACTTGACAGCAAACTAGCCTGGTCTGTCGTACTATGTGGTTAGACCGCTACTACGAATAAACGGAGTCCCACCCCTCATGCGTCCTTAAAGGCAGGGTTTGCGATAAAAACGACTTCTGAGCTCTCTTCATGAGAATGTAGATTTGGCCATCACAAAAGTAAAAATAAGTGAAAAAACGCGGAAATTCGCGGAAAAAAACGCTCAAAAACAATGTAAAACGGCTATTTACCGGTGTCGGCCGGCCCTCTACTTAACGAGATTTCGGAAATACTTGCTTATCCGGATTTTATTTTGGTGCTAAAGTAATCAGTAGTCTCCAGAAATGTTCGGGAATTACTTAAGAAGCAGAATAAAAGTTGACAAAACGAGCTTCTACACAAATCCCGATATTTGGGGGCGGGAGGACACCAAGCAATAACTTGTCCCGGAGTGTTTTTTCTCCGATTTTTTACTTATTTTCTTTTTTGCAATGGTCAGATCTACCATTCCATGGGGATAGCACAACAACCAATTTTATCGAGAACCCTGCCTTTAAATACTTAGAGACGCAGTGGGGCATCATGGTGAGGTATTACAGTAACCGAGAGCGGTTCGCGTTATCATGCAATGATCTGGAGCACTTCACTTAATTCGTCTCGGTAGTTTATTACCGGGGATAACCGCTTAATCTCAATCGCCTCTAATATTTTCTTTTCTATCGTGTTTTCAACTGAGCGGTGCAACACTAAAATAGACAGCCCGGGGGGAGTTTCCTGAAGATGCTTGAGCGTCCTATGCCTTGAAAAGCTGTTAGTAGGATATGAAGCTGGATTTCTCAGGGCCCTACGATGTTCGTCCAACCGTTTGTGTAGGGGCCTACCTGTTTCGCCCACGCACTTTTCTCCACAGCCTTGGCACTCTATCAAGTAAACTGTCCCAGTTAATTGGCATATTTTCTTATCCGTGCAGTAACCTTACTCCCGTCTCCCACATCTATCTTCGTAAGGCCTTGAAAAGGTGAGTATGCTTTTCAGGTTCGGAGGTGGACGAAATATGAGCCGTACAGGCAGCGATGCGTTTTTCACGACACTGTTCACTCTATGGGCCACAAGCTCGTTGACGTATGGCATAATCAAAGCAATACCGTCCGGCGTATTGTAGGGTCTCCATGAGTTTGTACGTGCGTGATTATAACCATTATCGCTTAGAATACGGCCCACCATGGAGTCCACTACATCCGACCCAAACGTGCAGACTCTGTCCTTTGTCATGGTCAAGTTGCGAACGACGTTAGCCTTCATGTATGTGGGATGACAGCTTCTAGAGTGCAGTATTATATTTTTAGACGCTGACTTCTTATACCAAGTACGTTCGCTGTTCTCGCCTCTAACCCTGACCTTCGAGTTCAAAAATAGCACAAATCCATCCTCGTTGGGCTCTTCCACAGTGAATCTAATACCATCGACTTGCGAGTTCAAGTTCAATAGAGTCTCCTCCAAGTCTGTTGAGGAAGATCCGAGGATGAATACGTCATCGATGTACCGTTTGTAGAAAACTATTCCAGTAGTTAGTGATCTCCTTTCTATATGGTCGAGGTAGACGATGGCCAACAGTAGAGCTATTCTGAGTCCCATAACTAGCCCACGGTGTTGCATATAAAATTGGTTGTTAAACTGGAATATATTGCACTATAGGGTCGCCTCCAAAAGATCGCGTAGATCACCTTCTTCTAGTCCGAGTACAAACACATCTCTTCTATGCTGTCTCCACAGTGAGAGCAACGCTTCTACTGCATCATACGTAGGCACATCGGTGTATAGGGATACAGCATCGGAACTAGCGTAGCTTGCATTGTCTGGGATTTGGCAGCCTTCCAACGATGTTATGAACTCGTCCGTGTTGACAATGTGTGACGCTACGTGGGTCAAAAGTGGGGAAATTAATTTGACTAGCAACCAGCTGATCTTGTCTGAGGGGCCTCCGCAACTGGAAATTATGGGCCGAATCTTGATATTTTCTTCAGTGATCCGATCGACTGGGGTACTGCCGAATTTATGAGTTTTAACTAGGGTATAGTAAGTAGGGACGGTGGGACAAGATGATATGAATCTTCTCACCACATGCGTACTTAACTTACTACCCAACACTCGTCTGGTGATTCCTTGAAGTCTCCGTGAAGCACGCGCAAAAGCTTGTGGTGAGCACTCCATGTACGTGTTGACATTTAGTAGACTACGGCACGTGACCTCCTTGTCCATTGCCTGGGTCATCACTACGAAATCGCCACTCTTGTCACCTACACTATATCGCAGCTCTTCCTTCATTTCCATTAGTTTCTTCAATCCTCTTCGCTCCTGCTCATTCACATTAGATCCATATCTGACCGGTTGTGCACTGGTGTACACCTCTCTCAAATTGATCTCTAACGCTGTTAGTTTTGGTTCGAGAGCAGCGACAGGTCTCGGCACCACAAAATTAGGCCTTGGGAAAGGTGCGGTTGCTAATATCGTCGAAGTTTGATCCAACACTGATGGTCCCATATTCTCCCGCCGTCTCAGTTGATGGAAGAACTTGTGAAATCCCACCGCAACAAAGTCTAATATCTTATCCGTGATTGGTTCCGTAACTGCAAAAGATGGCCCTAAATTGAGCGTCGCCTCCATATCACTATCTACTTCATCAGTTCCTATGATTGTACAACGCTTAGGTGGTACTGCATTCCATTTCATGAAATGTATTTATCTACGAGTAGTCTCTTCACGCAGTAGGTGTTGATATTTATCATCGAGCCGAGCAGCTTCGGTACGGCGTAAGCGTGAGCACAACATCTGGTTTCTGCTTGAAATCGCTTCCCACACTTCGGAGTTTAGTGTGCTTCTCAGAGCATTACATGATGCAATGATCCCACGTATACCTTCATTCCTTCTCTTGCGCCGTTCGGCTATACTTGCATCGAGTAATGACCGCTTCAAGGAAGTGATGTGATTGCGGACATCATGGTTGTTTTTGTAAGGTACAGCCCAAAATAGAGTTTCAAGGAACTTCGGTGTTATACGTTGGGATTTGCATCGTAAAAGAAAATGTATGGATTCCTTATAAGCAATACATGCCTGGTGGCATGCTATGTATTTAATGATGATAGCAAATGTATACCTGCTGAAATGGTGTTGAGCTTGCAGGTGTTGTATATACGGCAGAATACTGCTATCTCGAAGCCTCATTGCTGATCGAAATGTTTATTGTGAGGCTTCAAACAATCTGCAAAAGTTTCAAAAAGGTTTATCGCAAAAATTGTCCAAAATTCGCAGAAACTCCTTCTCAAAACTTCGCTTCTGGTAAGCTTTCGGTGCTTCGAACCTTCTTCAGACCTGAAATACATAGATTACCGCTGCACTGGAATCCACTTGACAGCAAACTGGCCTGGTCTGTCGTGCTATGTGGTTAGACCGCGACTACGAATAAACGGAGTCCCACTCCTCATGCGTCCTTAAATACTTAGAGACGCAGTGGGGCACCATGGTGAGGTATTACAGTAACCGAGAGCGGTTCGCGTTATCATGCAATGGTTACTGTAATACCTTCCATAACCTCGACCCATCACTGCGTCTCTAAGCATTTATGACAGGGCGATGAAGGGGTGGACTCCGACTTTATTCGTAGTCGCTGATCTAACCAGTATAGTACGACAGACTGCGCCGTTTGCTGGGTCAAGTGATTCCATTGCAGCAGTGAATCATATGTATTTCAGGTCTAAAGAAGGTGCGAAGCACCGAAAGCTTTCTAATAGAAGTTTAAAGTTTTGAGAAGGAGTTTTTGCGAATTTTGGACAATTTTCGCGATAAACCTTTTTGGAACTTTTGCAGATTGTTTGAAGCCTCACAATAAACATTTCGATCAGAAATGAGGCTCCGAGATAGCAGTATTCTGCCACAAAACGTATGTTCAGTTAAATCGTGATGATCGATGGCAGTTGAAACGGTGTGAGGCGCACTGGAACATAGTTC